>VZQC01003012.1:2108637-2258123 GCA_009823505.1 Rhizomys pruinosus | reverse complement strand
CTCATTCTGTAGACCAGGCTGGCCTTGAACTCACAAAGATCCGCCTGCCTTGGCCTCCCGAGTGCTAGGATAAAAGGCATGCACCCCCATGTTTGGCCTTCACAAAGCCTTCTTAACCATAACCCAGACTCACTTGTGGTGTACAGAATGCTATGATGTTGCAAAAATTGACACTCTGAGTTAGTGATGTTGGTGTCTAGCTTTCCACCAAAATGATCCCTTTTTTAGGGATTTTTTTTTTTTTTTTTTTTTTTTTTGTCTTTTTGAGACAGGGTCTCCCTGCATCTCTAGCAGTCCTGGAACTCACTTTGTAGACCAGGCTGGCTTTGAACTCACAGAGATCCGACTGCCTCTGCCTCCCGAGTGCTGGGATTAAAGGCATGTGCCACCATGCTTGGCCACTGTAGAGATCTTTAATGCCTTTGGTCAGGTTTGTTCCAAGATTTTTTTAAGCTATTGTGAATGGGAGGGTTTCTATGTACTCCTTCTCTAATTCCTTATTATTGGCATATAGAAAGGCTCTTGATTTTTGTAGATTAGTTTTGTAACCTGCAACTTTACTGAAACTGTTAATCGTTAATAGTTTTCTGGTGGAATTTTTTGGCCTCCCTTAGGTATAAAATCATGTCATCTGCAAAAAGGGATAGTTTGACCTCTTTTCTAATTAGTACTCCTTTAATTTCCTTCTCTTGTCTTATTGGTTTAGCAAGAGTTTCAAGCACTATATTAAGTGATGCTGGCTTCATAGAAGTAATTTGGGAGATTTCCCTCTGTTTCTTCCTTTTGAATAACTTAAGTAATATTGGTTGTAGGTCTTTTTTATTTTTTTATTTTATTTATTTATATATATGAATGTACTGTCTGCATGCAGGTTTGTGCACCTGTGCTGTGCAATGCCGCGGAGGTCAGAAGAGGGTGTTAGATTCCCCTGGAACTGGAGTTCTCCTGGAATTGGAGTTACAGACGGTTCTCAGCTGCCATGTGGGTGCTGGGGATCAAACCCGGGTCCTCTGCAAGAGCAGTCGGCACTCTTAACCGCTAGGCCACGTCTCCAGCCTGTAGGTCTTCTTTAAATGTCTAATAGAATTCTGCTGTAAATCCATCTGGACCTGGGTTTTTTTTAGTTGGGAGGTTTTTTATAACTGTTTCAATTTCCTTATGGATCTGTTTAAGCTGTTGATCTCTTCTTGGTTAAGCTTTGGTGGTTCCCATGATTTCAGACATTCGTTTCTTTTAGATTTTCAAAGTTAGTAGAATATAGGTTTTTAAAGTATTTCCGTATAATGTTCTGGATCCTTTGGGTGTCTATTATGATGTTTCCACTTTCATCTCTAATTCTGTTGATTTGGAGTTGTTCTTTCTGGGCTAAGGGTCTTTCTATCTTGTTTATCCTTTCAAAGAACTAGCTCTTAGATTCATTGATTCTTTGTATTGTTTTCTTTGTTTCTATTTCATTAATCTCTGCTCTGATTTTTGTTATTTCTTCTTGTCTGTTGAGTTTGGGATTCATTTGTTGTTCTCTTTCAAGTGTGTTGAGTTGCAACATTAAGTCATTTATTTGTGCTCTGTTTGTTTTTTATTGTTTTTTAATGTAGGCACTTAGAGCTATAAATTTCCCTCTTAGGACTGCTTTTAAAGTGTTCCAAAGGCAGCCGGGTGTGGTGGCGCACACCTTTAATCGTAGCACTTGGGAGGCAGAGGCAGGCAGATCTTTGTGAGTTCAAGGCCAGCCTGCTCTGCAGAGCGAGTTCCAGGACAGCTGGGGCTACAGGGAAACCCCGTCTCGAAAAGACAAAAAATAAATAAAAAATAAAAATAAAATAAAAATAAAGTGTTCCAAAGGCTTTGTTGTATGGTACTGTCCTTTTCATTTAAATCCAGAAATACTTTTATTTCTTTCTTAATTTCTCCTTTGACCCATTCTTTATTCAGGGATGTGTTGTTTAATCTCTATGAGTTCTTGTAGTTAGTAGGGCTTCTTCTGCTGTTGATATTAAACTTTATTGCACTGTGGTCTGATAGAATGCATGGAATTATTTCAACTGTTTCGTATTTTTTGAAGTTTGTTCTGTGCCTCAGTACATGGGTAGTTTTGGAGAAGGTTCCATGGGGTATAGTCTTTGTTGTTTGGATGGAATATTTGGTAGATGTCTGTTAGATCCAATTGGTATATTGTATTGTTCAGATCAGATGTCTGTTTATTCTTTGTCCCATTGACCTAATGGACACAGCAGGGTATTGAAGTCCCCTACTACTTGTGTGTTGGGATTATTCTGTGCCTTAAAGTCCTGTAAAATTGTGTTTATGAGGTTTGGTACACCAGAATTTGGTGCATATAAATTCATGACTGTGATATCTTCTTGGTTAATTGTTCCTTTGATAAGAATGAAGCAATCCTCTTCATCTCTCCTGATTAGTTTTAGTTAGCAGTCTATTTTGTCTGATATTAGAATAGCAAACTCCTGCTTGCTTCTTAGTGTCATTTGCTTGCAATATTTTTCCACCCTTTCACCTTAAGATAGTGCCTGTCCTTGAAGGTGAGATGGTGTATTAGTCACTTTTCTGTTGCTGTAATAAAACCACCATGACCAAGGGAAATTATAAAAGGAAGAGTTTATTTGAGCTTACGATTGACGGTTCCAGGGAATCAGAGTCCACTGTGGCGGGAAGCATGGTGGCCAGGACTGAAGCAGCAAGCTGAGGGTCACATCTCGCAATGAGCACAGGAAGCAGAGAGAGGGAGAGGCTGGAGACCACAAGGCTTGTTAAACTCACTAAGCCTGCCCCCATTAACGTACTTCCTCCAGCACAGCCACACCTTCTAAGACCTCCAAGAACAGTGCCACCAACTGGAGACAAAAATGTCTGAATACTTAAAGCCTATGGGGGGACACACTCATTCAAACCACCACAGATGGTTTTCTTGCAGACAAGAAAAAGATGAATTTTGTTTCTTAATCCATTCTAATAGTCTATGCCTCTTGATTGGGGAGTTCAGTCCATTGATATTTAAAGTTATTATTGAGCAATGTATATTGCTTCCCATCATTTTGGTTTTTGTTTGCGTTCTTTGTCTAGGTTTGTATTTTCACAATTACACTTTCATTTAATACTTTCTGTTGCTGGTTGGGTACAGTCATTTCTTCCTTCCACTCTTTATATTGCTTCAGGTATTCTCTGAAGGGCTGGTTTTCAAGACATGAATTCTTTCAGCCTATTTATGTCATGAAAGATTTTCCTTTCTCCTTCAACGATAATAAACATTTTTTCTGGGTAAAGTATTATGGACTGGCATCTATAGTCATTTGGAACTGGGAATACTTTGGTCCAAGCTCTTCTGGCTTTAATCATTTGCATTGAAAACTCAGCTATAATGTTTGGCAGAATGTATGAGCTCTGGTGGGGTGGTGGCATGGAGGGGGACACGGGTCTAGACTTGATTAAAAACAAAAGAAAAAGAAAAGTCAGCTATAATTCTGATTGGTTTTTCTTTATATGTAACTTGTTTTTCTTGTGCAGCTTTCAGTAGTCTTTGTTTTGAACATGTAGTGTTTTTTACTGTGATATGATATGGGGAATTTCTTTTCTGGTCCTTTCTATTTGGTGTTCCATATGCTTCTTAGATTTATATGGGTATGTCGTTCCTTAATTTGGGGAAATTTTCTTCTACAATACTGCTGAAGATCTGGTCAATGCCATTATCCTGAGATTCTTCTCCTTCCTCTATACCTATAATGCATAGATTTGTTCTTTTTATGGTGTCCTACAATTCCTGATTACTCCATTCCTTTTTTTTAATTTTTTAAAATCTTTGCTTGAGTAGTCAAGTTCTTCCATGTTGTCTTCCAGTCTTGATATTATTCTATTTTCTACTTCATTCCGTTACTGTCCTTTCCAGAAGGCTTATTGAGTGTTCCACTCCCTTTTTCATTTCAGCCTGAGTTTAATTCAGTATTTCAGTATTCTTTTGTGAATTCATTCCAAAGTTTATCATCTTCTTTTAGTTTATCCCTATCTTCTTTTAGTTCTTTGATTTGTGCACTCTTTAAATTCCTTGAATTCTGTGATCATGTTTCTGATAGTTCTTTTAATATCTGTGTCCTGGATTACATCTAGGGAGTCCTCATTATAGGAGTCTTCTACAGGAATGGTAATATTTAGGAGACTTATTTGGGTTTTTCATTTTATTGGTTTTGTTGTTGTCGTTGTGCATGTGGATTTCTTTGTTGTTTGTAAATCTGATATGAAACTCAACTGTTTCTTTGTTGAACTGAAGACTGACTGTGCTTATATTCCTCATTAGCCTTCATTGTCTTCTTATTAGGTATACAAGGCTGGTTGGTCTAGGCTTCAGGTTCTCACTTCTGACTTTGTACTAAAGAGACCAGCTAGTTCTCACCCAGCTAGTCAGGAGCTCCTCCAGAGACCCAAGACAGGTAACAATTAGGCAGGCTTGAACCACACACCACATGGGGTCCCCCTACTGGTTCTCCTGGGCTGGTTGCAAATGTCTGGATTTGGGTCCAGGAGCAGGGTAGTCTAGCCTGAAGCAAAGGGAGTGGCCCTAGGTATTCCCTAGCTACTGGGTCAGGAGTCTGGAACGTTCCCCACTTCATTCCTCGCAGGCTGCCTGCTGCTGCTGTTGCTGCTGCTGCCGCTGCTGCTGCTGCCTTCCAGTTCTGCCACACAGGCCACCTAAATAGTATTTTTTTTTTTTTGGTCTTTTCGAGACAGGGTCTCCCTGTAGCCCCAGCTGTCCTGGAACTCACATTGTAGACCAGGCTGGCCTTGAACTCACAAAGATCCGCCTGCCTCTGCCTCCCAAGTGCTAGGATTAAAGGCGTATTTTTTTTAACTAGAAGCTAAGGCTTTGAGGTCCTGGGATGATTACTTTGCATAAACTGCACCAAAAGGCCAATAATGCATAGCTAAGGGTAACAGCAGTGAAGACCTTGGAGATAGATCCATGAGTATCCTGCAAAACTCGGACCTTCAAAGAGTAACAACCTTAGTGAAGAGATAAGCAAGCAGAGAGGGAAGGAAGGAAGGAGGGAAGGAGGAAGGGAGGGAAGAAGGGAGGGAGGGAGGGAGGGAGGNGGGATTTTTTTTTAACACATCATCGAATGGAAGAGAAGTTTAAAAGATGAATAAAGGTGAATGTGTCAACTTTTGAAGAGCAATGAACAGGGTTTAATATATCCTCTCTTGGGGCTGGAGAGAAGAGATGGCCTAGCAGTTGAGCGTGCCGACCACTCTTACAGAGGGCCCGTGGGTTCGGTCCCCTGCACCCACCCACATGGCGGCCAAGAACCGGTTGAAACTCCAATTCCAGGGAGAAAGAATTCCAGTTCCAGGGGAAATCCGACACCTCTTCTGACCTCCGCGGCATTTGCACGACACAGGTGCAACAAACCGCATGCCGGGACAGTACATTCATAACACATACCAGAAATAATAAATTATATAAAAAAAAAAAAACTTTTTTTTTTTTAATAAAAAAAATATATCCTCTCTTTACTTTGTTTGTCTGACGTTTTTCATAATAATTTTTAGAAACTGCATGTAACTATATGTTACAACTGACAATATCTTTCTTACTGCCCCAGAGAAGCTCTGAGCTCTTCAATTCTGTCTTGTAATTAGGTCACTTGAGTTAGAAACAAAAGTGTTAAGCCAGGCATGGTGGTGCATCCCTTTAATCCTAGCACTTGGGAGGCAGAGGCACAGATGGATCTTGTGAGTTTCAAGGCCAGGCTGTCTACCAGAGTGCGTTCCAGGACAGCTCGGGGCTATAGGGAGACCCTGTCTTGAAAAGGCCAAACAAACAAGGAGAAATCTTGAGAATGATGAGGGCGCTCCCCAACTGTAAATTGGAGACAAACTATTGTAGAGTATCTCTTCTAAACCCCGGTAAAACCTGCTTCTTTAATTTGACTACTAGGACATTGGGAATGTGAAGGATTATTCTCTGTTCAAGACCAAATATAATACTAAAAGTCCTAGGGCTATGCACTTCAGGCAAAAATATATTAATACAGGGCTCTGACATCAGTAATGGATTGTTTTACCAGGTGGATGTTGGCCAGGGGATCCAAGGCCCCCACAAAATGTAAGCGCTCCTTGCCTCTAATTTGGTATACCTACAGGAGGAGAGACAATAAGAACCTGCTGCCGAAAAGACCTGACGTTAAACTGGGAGGGATGTATTGAGACCACACATTGCAAGTGTACAGATGGCCTTGGAACACCAGAGAGTGTTAACAAAGACCACCAAACCAATAAGGCAACTATGGGCCCCCTGAGTCAAGTCACAGGACTCCACGTCGCACCAGATAACCCACCTGCCTGGAATCATACTGTGCAGCGGAGGCAGCATGTGCCTGTATATCCCAAATCTAATTGGCTATTGGCTCTCCCCTTGGAGAAATAAACCATGGCTGATGACACAAGCTAATTCCTCTACCATGTTAGGAGATGTATAAGCCACAGTAAGACACTTTCATATTTAACAGGGGGAAAGTTGTAATTCATGGATTAACCCATATCCAACATATGTGTCTATGCTAACGTAACCTACCATAAATATTAGTGCCTGCTTAAATACCTCTATCTAATTGCTTGTGCTTCATAGTAGGATCAAAAGGTTATCCTGGACAAACTGTCGCCATGAAAGGAAACAGCAGAATTGGACCAGAGTCCAAGTCCAACAGCCCAGAGAGAGTGGACTGTTTACCTCTCATCCACCTGTTCCCTTTTCTAAGCCTAGTGAACAACCTGCCGGGACGAGGGGCGTGAGTAGAAGTAGAATGTAAGGGCTGCGATTGGGGTGAATGGTCGAAAAACTACAGCAATGTAGTCTGGACACCCACTTGATCAACTTGAGTTGAACAAACAACCTGTCACCTCCACTGGATGGTGGGGCTATAGGTGTATGTGAACAGACTGCTTGCAAATTGGTTTGCCATGAAGGATGCTTGTACTCATGGATTATCACTTATAGCTTAAACAATGAAAAAAAAACTGAGAGGGAGAAAAGATTACAGGACAGTTATGGCAGAATGCATTGATCTGGGAGGGGTGGGGGTGGGGGGGAGGGAAAGGACATAGCCTGAACATGAATTGGAAAAAAAAAAAAAAAAAAAAAAAAAAAAAAAAAAAAAAAAAATTAATTAAAAAAAAAAAAAAAAAAAAAAACAAAAAAAGAAAAAGACCAAAAAAATAAAGGGGGGGGGGGTTTTAAAGTCATTCATACTTGAACAGGTCCTACAGTCTATGGCTGAAACCAGTTTATACAAGAGACAGCTAATATACCTAAGGCAAGTTGAAATCCAAAAAGTATGCAAGTAAAAACATAACCATATACAGATAAACAAATCATTCTTGCAGAGAAAAACCCAAATTACCAGGACAAAAAACCAACATCCTCCTAGAAATTAATAGACTCAATAGACTTATTATCTCTGCATTCCCTGGAGATGGCTCTGGAAATATTTCCTTATTATGAAATTCCACTTTCACTTTTCAGTCTCAATCTGACTTGACCTTGCTGTAGCACTGCACACAGTTGAACATTCCCTCCCTTTTGAATCTATTTCTCAGCCTATGGGAGAATAATTTGTGACCCTTCCTTCTAAGGAAAGGTGTCACATCATAAGCACCCCCTGCAATTACAATTTATCTATATATATATCTATATCTAATATACCTTGGAAATGGTGTGCCAGAAATTTCTGTTTCTATTAAATAATTACAGTTACACTCAATATCTGAAAAAAAAATCTGATAAAGGTGTTAGAAACATTATCTAATCTGAACATTCCAAACACTGCAAAATTTTCAACTTCAAGAAAAATACCACACATGGAAATTCCATAGCAGACCACATGATAGCAAAATAAAAGCCACGCACACTGAAACCACCATATAAAATGACTAACAGGTTTACAGTATACTTTAAACATAAATAAATTTCATGTTTAGACATGAAATTATAGGTTACTACCAATGTTTTCTTCTAACATTTTCAGAGTTTCCGGTTTCACATTGAGGTCTTTGATCCATTTACAGTTTACTTTTGTGCAAGTTGAAAGGTAGGAGTTTAGTTTCATTCTTTCTGTAAGTGGTGATCCAGTTTTTTCAGTACCATTTGTTGACTGAAGATGTGCCTTTTCCTCCCTTGAGTGTTCTTGGCTCCTTTTTCAAATAACAAGTACGTGAAATTGCATGTACCCAAGTCTGCATCTTAAGTTTGTTCCATTTATCTAGGTCTATTTGGCCAGTATCCTGCTGCTTTAAGCTTTTTAAGGGACTATAGCTCTATAAGTGAATTTAAATTGTAGATTCAGCCCACGGCATTACTCTTTTTGCGCAGGGTTGCATGGCTTCAGGGTTGTTCATTATGGCCATGATGGAATTTCAGGAGGATTTTTGTTTTTCTACTTCGGGAATAGTCAGGCCGGGGTTTTATTGGGATTGCATTGCAGCGATGGATTACTTGGGGTAGGATGGTCATTTTTACTATGTCAATTCTTCTAATCCATGAGCATCAGAGATCCTTCCATCTTCTTGGGTCTTCCTCAATCTCATTCTTCCAAGGACTTTACAAAATTTTCATTGAGAGATTTTTTTTTTTTTTTTTTTTTTTTTTTGTCTTTTTGAGAACAGGGTCTCCCTGCATCTCTAGCAGTCCTGGAACTCAACTTTGTAACGGACCAGGCTGGCTTTTGAACTAACAGAGATCCGACTGCCTATTGCCTCCCGAGTGCAGGGATTAAAGCCATTGTGCCACCTGATGGCACGGTAGAGATCTTTAATGCCTTTGGTCAGATTTGTTCCAAGATTTTTTGACGATATTGTGAATGGGAGGGTTTCTATGTCCTCCTTCTCTACTTACTTATGATTGGCCTCTAGAAATGCTATTGATTTTTTTAGATTAGTTTTGTAACCTGCAACTTTACTGAAACGGTTAATCGTAATAGTTTTCTGGTGGATTTTTTGAAAACTCTCACATATGTCATCTGCAAATAAGAATAACTTGACTTCCTCTTTTCTAATTAGTAACTCCTTTAATTTCCTTTCTTTGTCTTATTACTTTAGCAATAGTTTCAAGCACAGATTAGAGTGATGCTGGCTCATAGAAGTAATTTTGGGATATTTCCCTCTGTTTTCATCCTTTTTGAATAACTTACGTAATATTGGTTGTAGGTCTTTTTATTTTTCTATTTTATTTATTATATATATGACATGTACTGTCTGCATGCAGGTTTGTGCACGTGCTGTTGCAATGCGTCGGAGGTCAGAAGAGGTTGTTTACTATTTCCCCTGGAACTGGAGTTCTTCCTGGAATTGGATTTACAGACGGTTCTCAGCTGGCCATGTGGGGCTGGGATCGAACCGGGTCCTCTGCACGAAGCAGTCGGCACTCTTAACCGCTAGCCACCTCTCCAGCCTTTAGTTTCTTTCAATGTCTAATAGAATTCGCTGTAAAATCCATCTGACCTGGGTTTTTTTTAGTTTGGGAGGTTTCTTTATTACTGTTTCAATTTCCTTATGGATCTGTTTACGCTGTTGATCTCTTCTTGGTTAAGGCTTGGTGGATTCCATGATTTCAGGACCATTCATTTCTCTTA
This sequence comes from Rhizomys pruinosus, assembly GCA_009823505.1. NCBI lineage: Eukaryota > Metazoa > Chordata > Mammalia > Rodentia > Spalacidae > Rhizomys > Rhizomys pruinosus. The sequence goes on along the minus strand of VZQC01003012.1, from coordinate 2,248,494 downwards.
GGTTTCTAAAGTTAGTAGAATATAGGTTTTTTTTTTTTTTTTAAGTTTTCTTTTATAATGTTCTGGATCCTTTGGGTGTCTATTATGATGTTTCCACTCTCATCACTAATTCTTTTGATTTGGAGTTGTTTCTTTCTGGGGATAAGGGTCTTTCATCTTGTTTATAATTTAAAGAATAGCTCTTAGTTTCATGATTATTTGTATTGTTTCTTTGTTTATATTTAATTAACAATGCTGATTTTTTGTTATCTCTTCTTGTCTGTTGTTGCGTTGGGATTCATTTGTGTTCTCTTTTCAAGGGTGAGTTCCAACATTAAGTCATTTATTTTCCTGTTTGTTTTTTATTGTTTTTTAATGAGGCACTTAGAGCTATAAATTTCCCTCTAGGACTGCTTTTAAAGGTTCCAAATGCAGCCGGGTGTGGTTGGCGCCCACCCTTAATCGTAGCACTTGGGAGGCAGAGGCAGGGCAGGACTCTTTGTGAGTTCAAGCCAGCATGATCTGCAGAGCGGTTCCAGGACAGCTGGGCTACCAGGGAAACCCCGTCTCGAAAAAAGACAAAAAAATAAATCAAAAAATAAAAACTAAAATAAAAATAAAGTGTTCCAAAGGCTTTGTTGTATGGTACTGTCCTTTTCATTTAATCCAGAAAATACTTTTATTTCTCTTAATTTTCTCCTTCGGACCCATTCTTTATTCAGGGATGTGTGTTTAATCTCTCTGAGTTCTTGTAGTTCGTAGGGCTTCTTTTCTGTTGATATTACACTTTATTGCACTGTGGTCTTAGAATGCATGGAATTCTTTCAAATTTTTTGTATTTGCTGAAGTCTGTTCGTGCCTCAGTACATGGTCAGTTTTGGAGAACGTTCCATGGGGTATAGTCTTTGTTGTTTGGATGGAATTATTTTGTAGATGTCTGTTAGATCCAATTGGTATATTGTATTGTTTCAGATACAGATGTCTGTTTATCTTTGTCCCTATTGACCTAAGGGCTCAGTGAGGTCTTGAAGTCCCCTACTATGAGTGTTGTTGGGGTTAATTTGTGCCTTAAAGTTCTGTAAACTTGTGTTTATGATGTTTGGTTTGTTACACCAGAAATGTGGTGCACTTAAATTCATGATTGTGATAATATATTTGGTTAATTGTTCCTTGATAAGAATGAAGCAATCCTCTTCATCTCTCCTGATTAGTTTTAGTTAGGCAGTCTATTTTGTCTGATATTAGAATAGCAAATCCTGCTTGTTTCTTCGTGTCATTTGGGCTCTTTGCAATATTTTTCCACCCTTTCACCTTAAGATTAGTGCCTGTCCTTGAATAACGGTGAGCTGTGTATTAGTCACTTTTCTGTTGCTGTAATAAAACCACCCATGACCAAGGGAAATTATAAAAGGAGAGTTTTATTGAGCTTTCCTATTGACGGGTCCAGGACTCAGAGTCTCCTGTGGCGGGAAGCATGGTGCCCGGACATCTGAAGCAGCAAGCTGAGGTTCACAACTCGCACTGAGGCACATGAAGCAGAGAGAGGGAGAGGCTGGAGACCCACCAAGGCTTGTTAAAACTCACTAAGCCTGCCCCAAAACGTATTCCTCCAGCACAGCCCACACCTTCTAAGACCTCCAGGAACAGTGCCACCAACTGGAGACACAAATGTCTGAATACTTAAAAGCCTATGGGGGGAACCACACTCATTCAAACCACCCCAAAAACCCAAGCTGAAATGAAAAAAAAAAAAAAGATGAATTTTGTTTCTTATTCCATTCTATAATAGTCTATTGGCCTTCTTGATTGGGGAGTCAGCCCTTGATATTTTAAAGTATTCTTAGAGATGTATATTGCTTCCATCATTTTGGTTTTGTTTGCGTTCTTTGTCTAGGTTTGTATTTTCACAATTACACTTTCATTTAATACTTTCTGTTGCTGGTTAGGTATAGTCATTCTTCCTTCCACTCTTATATGGCTTCAGGTTATTCTCTTGAAGGCTGGTTTTCAAGACCTGAATCTTCAGCCTCTTTTATGTCATGAAAGATTTACCTTCTCCCACCTTCAACGATAATAAAACATTTTTTTTCTTGGGGTAAAGTTCTTATGGACTGGCGCATCTATAGTTATTTAGAGTTGGGAATACTTTGGTCCCAGCTCTTCTGGCTTTCATAGAATTTCATTGAAAAACTCAGCTATAACGTTTGCAGAATGTATGAGCTTGTTGGCGGTGGTTGCATGGAGGGGGACACGGTGTCTAGACTTGATTTACAAACAAAAGAAAAAGAAAAGCAGCTGTAATTTCTGATTGGTTTTTCTTTATATGTAACTTGTTTTTCTGTGCAGCTTTCATTAGTCTTTGTTTTGAACATTGTAGTGTTTTTCTCCTGTGATATGACAGGGGGAATTTCTTTTCTGGTCCTTTCCTATTTGGTGTTCCATCTGTTCTAGATTTATAGGGGTATTTGTCGTTCCTTAATTGGGAAATTTTCCTCTCCAATACTGCTGAAGATCTGTTCAATGCCATTATCTCCTGAGATTCTTCTCCTTCCTCTATACCTATTACTGCATTAGATTTTTATTTTTATGGCTGTCCTACATATTTCCTGATTACTCCATTCCTTTTTTACATTTTTTAAAATCTCTGCCGATTAGTAAGTCCTTCCATGTTGTCTTCCAGTCTTGATATTATTCTATTTTCCTACTTCATTCCGTTACTGTCCTTTCCAGAAGGCTTATTGAGTGTTTCACTCCCTTTTTATTCCGGCCTGAGTTTAATGCAGTATGTAAGTATTTTTTGTGAATTAAGTCAAAAGTTTATCCATCTTCTTTTAGTTTATTCCCTATCTTCTTTTAGTTCTTGATTTGCACTCCTTTAAATTCCTTGAATTCTGTGATCATGTTTCAGATAGTTTTTTTAATATCTGTGTCCTGGTACATCTAGGGAGTCCCTCATTATAGGAGGTTTTCTACAGGAATCGGTTAATATCTAGGCGACTTATTGGGTTTTTCATTTCTATTGGTTTTTTGTTGTCGTTGTGCATGTGGATTTCTTTTGCTTTTTGTAATTCTGATATGAACAAACTCAAGTGTTTTTTTGTTGAACTGAAGACTGACTGTGCTTATATTCCTCATTAGCCTTTTCATTGTCTTCTTCTTATTAGGTATACAAGGGTCATTGGTCTAAGCTTCAAGTTCTCACTTCTGAATTTGTACAGGAGGGACCAGCTAATTCTCCCAACACGGCTAGTCAGGAGCTCCTCGTAGACCAAGGACAGGTAGCAATTAGGCAGGCTTGAACCACACACCACATGGGGTCCCCCTACTGGTTCTCCTGGGCTGGTTGCAAATGTCTGGATTTGGGTCCAGGAGCAGGGTAGTCTAGCCTGAAGCAAAGGGAGTGGCCCTAGGTATTCCCTAGCTACTGGGTCAGGAGTCTGGAACGTTCCCCACTTCATTCCTCGCAGGCTGCCTGCTGCTGCTGTTGCTGCTCTGCCGCTGCTGCTGCTGCCTTCCAGTTCTGCCACACAGGCCACCTAAATAGTATTTTTTTTTTGGTCTTTTCGATGACAGGGTCTCCCTGTGCCCAAGCTTTGTCCTGGAACTCAATTGTAGGGGTGACCAGGCTGGCCTTGAAAACTCACAAAGATCCTGCCCCTGACTCTGCCTCCCAAGTGTGCTAGATTAAAGGCGTATTTTTTACCTAGAAGCTAAGGCTTTGAGGTCCTGGGATGATTACTTTGCATAAACTGCACCAAAAGGCCAATAATGCATAGCTAAGGGTAACAGCAGTGAAGACCTTGGAGATAGATCCATGAGTATCCTGCAAAACTCGGACCTTCAAAGAGTAACAACCTTAGTGAAGGCATAAGCAAGCAGAGAGGTAAGGAAGGAAGGAGGGAAGGAGGAAGGAGGGAAGAAGGGCGGGCGGGCGGGAGGGGGCAGGGACAGGGAGGGAGGGGAGGGAGGGAGGGAGGGAGGGAGGGAGGGAGGGAGGGAGGGAAAGAGGAAGAAACACCTACTGGTGAGTTAAAAATCAAGGTTATGTGCCTATCTGACCTGAGATCCAAGAAAGTTTCCTCTGAAGACTGTGACTCAGCTGGTACTTGTGCAATAATCTTTTGCTGACTAACCTCAAGCACAGAAAACTAACTAAAAGTGACCTAAGTAGAAGTACCCTAGAACCAAATGTCCTCTCAGGACTACTCATTTCAAAATGTTCCCACAGTCAGAAGCCTGCTAACAGCCTCTAAAATACAGAAAGCAGAAAGTCACCATGATTAAAAGACAAAAAATAAATAAATAAATAAAACACCACAGAAGTGGTACAAAATAATTTTGAGTCTTAAAAAAGTGGAGGTAAGCCAGGTGTGGTGCTACACCTTTAATCCCAGCACTCGGGAGGTAGAGGCAGGCAGAGCTCTGTGAGTTCAAGGCTAGCCTGGTCTATTGGTCTATATAGCGAGCTCCAGGCCAGCTAGGACTAAAGGGAGACCCTGTCTCAAAAAGACCAAGGGGGAAGGGGGAAGGAGGTAAAAGACATGCACTAAAAGAAAAGAAAATCTAAGAAACAAAAAATAAAAAAGAAATGAAAAATCTTTAAAATATTACTTATAGACATAAAAAGTAACTAATTACTTATAGACATAAAAAGTCCCTAAGCTGTGGGTGGATAAGATTTAATATGGGAGTCCTTCCTATCCAGGGACAGGCATGCTGCAGTCTCTTATTCTCTGAAACTTGAGTCAGTTGTGACCTTCTATGTGCATCACACTCTGTTGTATGAGGAGGCTTGGCTGGTGAGAGTTGAGGGATGTATTAGTACCCCTCTACCCCCATTTCACTGTGTTCCATGTGTCTTAGATATAGAGGCTGACTGTGTATGTGTCAGTTAGGGCTGGGCATCTCTCAGACACTTATTCTGTGTGTGTGATCAGTTGTAGAACTCTGTAATAGCCTCCATCTGCTGCAGAAAGAAGCTTCTTTGACAAGTGGTATATAGTATACTTGTCTGTAAATATAATAATACATATTTAATATCAGTAAGAAAATTTCATTTGTCTAGAGCAACAACAGAGATAGAGGTTTTTTTCTATGATCTATCACCTCTCCAGCTATGTGTATTTGGCTATATTTACAGTGCCACCCATAAATGGGCATAGACCCCAACCCCAGCACAGGAACCATTGGCAACTGATTACTTTGAGGAGCAGAGTAGATCTTCTTTAAGGGAGAGACTCTAAATAGGCCAAAATAATGACCCATAAGAGGGTAAATTTAGTAGAACTCCTTTTAGAAACCATTGACTTTAAGCTATATAACGATAAAAATCAAGAGAATATGGTATTTTGACAGAAACAGACATCTAGACCAATGAAACAAGGAGAACCCTGAAACAGCATCCTAGGAATATGTCCAACTGACTTCTAGCAGAAGCACAAAAGTAATCCCAGAGAGGAACGATGGCCTTTTCAACAAATAGTGCGGAATCTGATGGATCGCCATATATCTAAATACATACTTTGATATCATACTTTCATATCAAGTTAACTCAAATGACCCCAGATCCTACACTTGAAGAAAACAACTTCATGACCTAGGAAGATTCAGTGAAGAGTTCTTTGACATGATACAAAAAAAGCAGTATATATAAAGAAATAAAACTGGGCATGGTGGCACACACCTTTAATCCCCAACACTCAGGAGGTATAGGCAGGTGACCCTCTGTGAGTTCAGGGCCAGCATGGTCTACATATTGAGTTCTAGGCCAGCTGGGGCTGGAGGGAGACCCTGTCTCAAAAAAACCAAAAAAAAAAAAAAAAAGCAATTGATAAATTATTAAAATTTTCATTTCTAGAACCTGGTAGTTGACACAGCTATATAATAATTTAAGACTTTCTTACTCAAAGATGTTGAAGACCAGAAACAGACTCTGAGCTGGTTTTTTGTTTTTATTTTTTTCTGGTTTTTTTTTTTTTTTAGTTAGAGACAGGGTCCCCTGTATCCAAGCTGACCTCAAACTCACCATGTAACTGAAGATAGCCTTGATCATCCTACCTCTCAAGTGCTAGGATTACAGTTGTACAGCACCACACCGATCACTGCTTTCTCCTTATGGAGTAAAGTGGGTGAGTGGGAAGGGCTTAAATACACATAATTATTTCACTTTAATGAAAGGCATCTGCTGACACCATTTACCTACTGCCTACCATTTTAAAACCTCTTTGTGAAATCTCTTTGGATTAAACTTCAGTGTTGCAGACTCTCAGGGTTCTAATTCTAGGACCACTGGCCTCAATCAAGGTTACTGATAAAGCAAAAACGGTCATCTAATGTATTACAGCAGACATAATAGCATATTTTTCTCTATCTCACCATTATTTCTCTAGTTTGAAAAGTATTAATTCTGATAGAACTTAAGTTTGTATAGTTCTTCTCTAAATTTTACAAACACACTTTAAAAATGTACTTAAGAGACAGACTATGAAGTAGTTATTCACTTCTGAAACTCTAAAGCCTGGAACAGTATCTTGAAAAACATCAAACACTCTGGGCTTCTCTCTAAAAAAATAAAGTGCTAAACTGAAGAGACTAAAACAATGAAATGGACAGAAACTCGCCTACATGTTCAGTCAACACAAGGCTATCATTTCCCTCCTCATTCAAAAGGTGCAATGGTGTTATAGACCACTATTCTAGTGTTGGCCCATGAGACCTCTCTCCTAACCCAAGCTAAAACTGTTCCTGCTACCCTATACCTCTCCTCAATGCAGAGTCCTGATTAGCTATTCCATTCACCACCCTATAGTGTGGCCCCAACTTTGTCCCCATCTCACTCGAAGTTCACTTGTTGCCTCAGAGGACACTTCAGCGAAGCTTTCATAGTACATCTTGCTTCTTTGGTTTCCCTTCATGCAACCTCTTATGCCTTAAAAGTCCTACTAAAACATCCTCTTATTCATTCACTCAGTTAACAGAAAGGATTGAATTCTACATTAGACCAGGCACTATACTTGGCCCTAATAAAGAGAACAAAAAAGAAAAATCCTGTCATTATGGTCCATGCCTGTAATCCTAACACTCCAGGGGCTGAAGCAGGAAGACCAAACCAAGCAGGAGTTCCAAACCAAGGCTAGGCTGAGTTCGAGACCACACCTCCAGAAAAGAATGAAAAAAACCTGTTTAGGATGTAAGAAAGATAGCAAGCCAACAAACAAGAGAGACTGATTTGTGACTTCACACTGAATTTACACTTGGGAGTTAAGAGGGGATATAACACCCAAAGAATGCAGCTACAGCATCAAGAAAAGTGAGATAAGACCAGAAGGAAAAGCAAGGACCACATCAGATCAGGGTTTACAGGATACAGCTAAGGAGATCTGATTTTTTTTTCTAATCCTATGAACAACAAGGAAGTACTGAAGTACTTCTTCATTAAAGATGATAGGGGCTGGAGAGATAGCCTAGCAGTTGGGAGCCGACTCCTCTTGCAGAGGACCCAGGTTCGATCCCCCAGAGCCCACATGGTGGCTAAGAACCGTCTGTAACTCCAATTCCAGGAGCACTCCAGTTCCAGGGTAGTCTGACGCCCTCTTCTGACCTCCGCGGCATTGCACGATACAGGTGCGCAGACCTACATGCAGACAGTACATTGATACACATGGATAAATAAAATAAAATAATAATAAAGATGACATCTCAGCCAGGCATGGAGGTATACATCTTTAATCTTAGCACTTGAGAGGCAGAGGCAGACCCTGTCTCAAAAGAAGGGAAGAGCTGGGCATGGGGGCGCACACCTTTAATTCCTAGCACTTGAGAGGCAGAGGCAGGTGGATCTTCGTGAGTTCAAGGCCAACCTGGTCTACAGAGTGAGTTCCAGGACAGCTGGGACTACAAGGAGACCCTGTCTTGAAAAAAAAAATGAAAAGGGGGGATGGGAAGAAGGGGAAAGGGAAGAGAAAGGGAAAAGGGAAAAGGAAAAGGGAAGAGGAAGGGAAAAGGGAAGGGGAAGGAGAAGGGGAAGAAGAGGAGAGGGAGGAGGAGGGAAGGGAGGAAAGAAGGGAAGGGAGGAAAGTAGGGAAGGAAGGAAGGAAAGAAGGAAAGAAGGGAAGGGAAGAAAGGGTAGGGGAAGGGGATGGGATGGGATAGGAAGGGAAGGAAAGGAAGGGAAAAGGGAAAGAGGGGGAGGAAAAAGGGGGAAACAGAAAAATGGCTCTGTTAGGGACCACAGAAGGAGGGGGCTAGATGCTGCTCATGCCTCCCAGAAAGAATTTTAGCAAAAGAGCTACTGACAATGGAGGCTTCTGAAGGGGAGTAGGTTTTCTTGAGAGGTGTGGTCGGTAGATCAACCATGCTCCAATGGATGGCCCCACACCTGTGAATTTATTAGCAGCACAAACTACACTCAGTGGGTTATAAAAAAAGAAGAGAGAACAAAATTGGGAGACAATGGGGGGCTGAGAGGGAAATCTGGCTGGGAAGAATTAGAGAGAGGAAAAGGGATCAATATGATCAAAATATATTGTATATATGACATTCTCAAAGAATTAATATATTTTTTAAAAGAACAGGTATAGGACTAAGACTTAAATACCTCCAAGTTCAACAGATAAGACAGGAGTTAAGGAAACTGAAATTTTGATTATTTGAATGCTAGAGTTTAATGTGCTCATATCTTAGAAAAACATACAAAGATATCAGTAATACCAGAAATGTGCTTAAGGAGATTGCTGTATTTAGTTAGTGAATTTAGAATACCACCTACCTATTTAACAAAGATATAATCATCTAAATACCAACAGAGTACTAGAATTCTGTTCCTACATCACACAATAACAAATAAGATGTTTCCAATCAAGCAGCCTACAAAACCAAAATTGAAAGAGATCACTTGTCTTCTCAAGCATAACCTTTGATATCAAAAAATTTAAAAGGCCAGCCTGGTCTATAAAACCAGTGCCCTTTAAATTTTTTTTTAATTTTAAAGGCCCCAAAATGTTACACAGTATAAACTGTTTTATTTTCCAACAACCAATTTCATTTCTCATATGTACAAAATTATATTATGGAGCTGGAGAATTAGCTCTGTTCTTGCAGAGGACCCAGGTTTGAATCCCAGCACCTACATGGAGACTGACAATCCTCTTTAACTCCAGTTCCAGGAGATTTGATGCCCTCTTTTGACCCCTGTGGGCACTGTACAACACAGGTACACTTACATACATGCAGGCAATATACTCATACACATAAACTAAAAATATTTTTTTAGGGGCTGGAGAGATGGCCTAGCGGTTAAGAGCACTGACCGCTCTTACAGAGGACCCAGGTTCAATCCCCAGCACCCACATGGAACCGTCTGTAACTCCAATTCCAGGAGAACTCCAGTTCCAGGGGAATCCGAGACCCTCTTCTGACCTCCGCGGCATTGCACAACACAGGTGCACGAAACTACATGCAGACAGTACATTCATACACATACAAAAATAAATAAAATTTAAAAAAACAATTTTTAATATTCCAGGGGCTGGAGAGATGGCTCAGTGGTTAAGAGCACAGACTGCTCTTACAGAGGACCCGGGTTCGATTCCCAGCACCCACATGGCAGCTAAGAACCATCTTTGACTCCAGTTCCAGGGGAATCCGGCGCCCTCTTCTAACCTCCGCAGCATTGCACAACACGGGTACACCAACCTACATGCAAACAGTACACTCATACACATAAAAATAATAATAAATATACAGACATGTGGCTGCCACTGCTGCACAGCTTTTCTAGGCAGATGAGGTGTAGCTGGTGCTGACAGAGGAGTCTTGCTTGACTCAAGGAGACCTATATTTGCTTTAGTGGCCTTTGGTAACACTCTCTGGCATTCCAGAGACCATCTGTATACTTGCAGGTGTGGTCTCCATACGTCTTTCCCATGTTTATATCAGGTCTTCAACAGAAGGGCTTTATCGCCTCTCTTCCTGCAGATATCCCAGTTTGGAGGCAAGGAGCCTTTACCTTTTGTGGGGGCTTGGATCCCCTGTCCAACATCTCCTTGGCAGAATAATCCATTGTTGATGTCAGAGCTCCTGTATTAATATATTTTGCTTAAGTGCATAGCTTAAGGAGACTTTAGCATTATATTTGGTTCTGAACAGAGAATAATCCCCCTCACAGTTTCTATGTCCATTAGTCAATCAAAGAAGGCAGTTCTACTGATTTTACAAGAGAATACCTCTATAACATGCGGTCCAATCTACGGCTTGCCGATACGACCCGAAGAAACCGATCTCGACATCATCATCATATTTCTCTTATTCTATGGGGGGGGGCTAAGAGAGTCTTTTGTATTAAAACCTTGTGGCACCTAGAAGGTAAGCTTCAGTAGTTTTCATTAAAAATCGTTGTTAAAAGTAGGATCCACAGAGAACGCGGGTCCTTGGGTCTGCAGGCACACAGTATAGAAAAGATATTGGAAAGCCCCGTCACCATTTCCTAATCTCGAGGCGCGCATTCCTTCCTGTCAAGTGTCCATGATATCGAGTTACAACTCCTCTGCTGGGACTTCTGGTACTTCCTACTCTGCAAAGCATGCAATTTATCTTCTGTCACGCCACTTCAGATTCAAGGTGAACTACCTCAGGGCCCCAAGCGTAGAACATACCAAATATTCTTCCCCGATATTACGTTTTAAAGATTTGGGCCATTTGCCAGAGATCTCTTTCACAAATCTAATTGGTAATGTAGCTCTTCTTAGCAAATAGGCAAAACCCACCGCTGGATGCCACTCAGCTCTTGACATCCTCTAATGGTTAGGACGACCCGTCATTCTAAAGTGCGACCACCTTACAGACTCTGTCATACCTAACAACATGGTAATAATGTTAATTCCCATGGATTCTAGTCTATTATCCCATCCGAAAACATCTGGGTTCTTGCTGATACACCCAAGGAGCTACCCATAAACATACTTGTAGTACTGGTCCATCATCACAGCCCCTGATAGACTAGCCTTATAATCTTAATTGCGACTCAGTTGTGCTTCATTTGGAGGATTGAAAGGCTATATATATTTTGTTTTTAAGTACCTATATATCTAATTGCAATGTGCTTCATTAGTAGGATTGAAAGGTTACTGCCTGACAACGCTGGCAGCCATAAAGAAAACAACAGAATTGGGCCTACAGACCAAGACAAACAGTCCAGAGAAAGTAGACTGTTTTGCTCATTCCACCTGTGCCCTTTCTAAGCCTAGGGAACTTAATCATTTGCCGGATCAAAAGGAGAGGGTAGCTTCAAAGTAAAGAAATCACAAGAAAGACACAGTGGATAGGCCATAGTAGAGAGGCCTCACTAATTTGGTGATCGACATGAAGGAAGCTGAATCGGTTGAAACATACACTCCAACAAAGATATCAGACTGGCACTACGATATAGTATTAAACTTGCGTCTATGAATACGACATTCCAAGCATACCCTCGCCTGCTGGGAAATAGTGTGAGATACTCAATCTGCACGCAATGTGTAGGATGTTATGGGCCAACACAGCTCATCTGAGCTTGCGGTCTGTTTGCACAAGTATCTTATTAATGAAGGACAAAATTCTTCTCAGGACGCAGCTTATAGTACACAGCACTAAATGCCAAACCGGCGATGCGAGTACGATTCTTAAGCTCACAGGCGCAGCATTTATTCAACCTACTACCTGCTATTAAAATGAAGATGACAATAAAAAAACAAATTAATGCGAGTAGGATAGAGTCGAAACCAGCAGAAAAATAAGGAAGGCAGAGCAACAGTCTGAAACTTGAATACTAACTATGCCTTCACCACGCAAGAATAGGGACGCTGCTGAGACCTCTCATACCAAGAACTATTCCATACCCCAATAGGCGATGGTCAGTATAGGAGTGGGATGTGGGGAGCAAAGGGAAGCGGATATTTTGTGCCTTCTATAGAACTGAATTGAACTCTCGCAAGTCGGTATCAGAACATACCGCCATCGGAAACATTCAGATAAAAAATACATTTATCTTATACTATCAAAAAAAAAACTAAAAAAGAAATAATAATAATAAATAAGATAAAAAAATTCATTCAATAAACTTCCACAATACTTCCTGGCAACTTATCTGCCAGATAGATAACCCCATCACATCATAAAAATTTAAAAGTTATGCATACAGATTCGTTAAAATCAGACAAAAGATTTGGAATTGAAGTTAGTCGGTTTCAATTACGTCCTGATCTACACTTACAGCAAATACAGCATCAGAGGACAATTGTAATGCGTTCAAAACAACTTCCCATGCAGCACAAGAGGTTTATTCTTTGTGATAGATACAGCGGCCTCTCAGCGGAAACATGAAACCATCATCAGACCTATTTTTAGTGAACCTTTTTTATTCCTGGTTTGGAAGACTGTAATGACAACACACAAGCAGTACTTGGAATTAAAACTGCAAATGGTACCGATTTAACTGGTTCAATAGTATGAGTAGCTTCTCCTTATGATTAACAGGAAGAATATTAATCACTATTCCGTTCATAGTCCTGGGAAGTATTAGCACATTCTGAACAACCTGACAAATACATATAACGATAGAAAACAACAACCTAATGGGATACTTCAAACAGTCTTGGTCTGCAGCAGCTAAAACAAAAGAGAAGTCTAAGGCTCTAGCAGTTTCACCATTAACTAAGAGTAGTCCACCTGGGCACGGCCAGTACAGGCGTTACTTATGATATTACGATTAAAACACCATCTTTAGACCCAAATTCAAAGTCAAGCCCAAGGCTGATCAAGCAAGTTGGGATCTTCAAGACTCCTTGCCCGAATTCTTTAAACCTCCTTTTTTTGTTCCTTCCCATCTCTAAATACAATCCCACTTGGTGGACGCTTCAGGTCACTGTCTCATTTTCACTGAAGACACGAATTGGGCACGGTTAATTTTCTTTCTTTTTTTTTGGCTCCAAGCTCACACTTTATGATTTGTGATGTTTAATTGAATATTTTTCACTAATCATATATCGCCTATTACAATTTATTTTTACACAAAGTCTAGAACCCGCTGATGCCCTCCCGCAATCCAACCGTCCCTCGACCAGAAGCTTCAAATGCATTCTGCCAACCATTTCTAATATAACATTCATCTACGGAGTTTCTCAGTCCTTTAGCACATACATGATATTTACCTCACAATGTGTTGGGAAAAAAATGTTGTTAACTGGCTTTAATAAGCAGAGAGTGCCAAAACATGAATATTCAACAGTAGATACTCATTATGAAAATCATGCAAGTCCTCATCGTTGTTTGTGCTCTAGTTGTTGATCTGTTATAGTTGGTGTTCGGTTGTAAAACTCGACAAATATGAGCAAACAAGATCACTGCGCCAAATACTAGGTGCCTATGAGACCAACTATAAAGCTGCACCCGAGGTGGCCAGTGACACACGAGAAAACGTAACATTACAAAGCTGGCACAGTACGCAGAATTACCCTGGCAACACTTCGCCATCCATAAGACTGAGGATCCACAATTCAGTTTCGTATCTGTTTTTCTCCGCGGAAACTTGTTTCATGCTATCATTATTGTCAGCTAGATGATCCTGCGATAGAACTCACAAGTTCCACACTATCGCTGCAACAGCTCAATGATGGTGACGCTTTCATTTTAAATGCTGCTGCACCTCAGAATAACCCATATTTGTGAATGTACCACTTTTTCTCTGTCATCAACTCTCTAGTCAGGGTTGAACGGGGCATTCATTGGTGTTAGCGTTCCAGCTCTTGCAAGTAATTGTGAGAGAGCTGCAATCGACATAAAACCATGGCGCGTGCACTAGTACTCTTTCGGGTATGCTAGGTGTGAGTCTTGAGCGGTACATGGCTCTTTAAAGGACAATTAGGTATAGAGACTGGGGATATGGATGAATATCAATGAAATCTGATCGCGATCGCGACAAAGTTCAATTTCCGAACGCTCTCTCTTACCGACAGGTTCTCACAGAAATGCAGTTTCCATGGAGCGTAGGGCTCGCTTAACAGAGTTTACATATCACACCAGCAGTGGATCGCAGTGTTCCCCTTACTCCAAATACAAACCTCTACTTAGCACTTGGGTGATATAGTTTGTATTCTTGATCTAGCCTGTACGTACATTGCGGTGCTTAAGGTAATAGTCTTGTTAAAGTGTATTTGATTTGCATTTCGGTCAAAGTAACATGCTATTCAGTGCAATGATCTGAAAACAACATTCTTAAAAGCTGCCATGTGTTCTCCCGAGACCCATACTCTTTATAATTAACTCCTCGGACGTTGTGCAAGATCTCTGCATTCATGCTCTTTGCTCACATCTTATTAGTGGTTCAATTTGATTTCTTATCTTGTTATATCATTTTGTTCGCATAACGTTATAATAACTCTTATCTAGCAAACCAAACTCATGCTTGTTGTCACTTAACTTGTGTATTCTGATCGTGGTGTTAAGCGTTTTTGCCTCCCACTCCGTTTGAGCGAATTTCTCTTCACTATCTTCTTATATGTCTCCTCTTTCTTACGTAGAGAGCGAAGAAAAGCTTTTCCTGACCCATTTAATGAATTTCTCGTGTCCGTTGTCAAACTGTTTAGGATCGCTTAAAGGTTCCATTTACGACCTCAGCTCGCTCTGCTTATTAAGGCAGTCTTAATTCCATTTCGCCAGCGTCAAACTGATCTTGTACGATACATGTTCTGACAACCTTTTCTTCTATACGAGCCTGCTATGAGGTTTTGGGGTTCAGGCTTGAGGGTTAACTCCTCTATATTCTACCTAGAATCCAACTCACAACGGGAGATTGTACTCCCCTCCAATGTCAGGCGAGTAAGAAGGAGATTGGACTTAGTCATCCGTCACAACTCGGCAAGTGGTCGTAATCCCAGTAAACTTTTGGACCCCCCAATACACACTGAGGACCACATTGGATCTCGGAAGATGCCTCGTCTTCTATCCTCAATTGTGTGTTCGTTGGGCACCCCAGTGTTGCTGTGTCTATAGAAATCATATACGCAGTCGAGTGGAGGCTCTGGGAGAAGTGTGGCGGATCAGTTGTGGTCTCAGGTTTTTTGCTAGATCCCACTTCAACTGGCGTATACAGAGCTACGAATCACACTCCAATGGTCATGTCTTCTAGTATAATACGCCCAAGATACCAGCTGTATTTTATTGACCCAAACAGATATAGCCCGTGTAGGCGTAAATAAGTTTGAAGTCTGGTATACAAGAGACTTCCCCCACCACCTATGTGTAGCCTCATCGCCAAATCTGTATGCTTGGAAGGCTATGTCGGAGTGTCGACCGACAAAAAAAGCACATGAGAGCCCACTTTTTCCCCAAGAGGCCGAATTAAAAGGCTTCCTCCTGGGAGAAGGGAGGGGGAAGCGTCGTAAATGCTGATACAAGTGAGGTTCAGTAGAATCGGATATTCTCCCTCTTTTAATTGGTCGTTGAGACAGTCAGGAATAGCCCACCCTGTAGTCCACAGCCAGGTCAACAGAAAACCTCCCCACTTCTGCATGACCGACACAAGCACATTGAAGCATCCTCCACACTACAAGAAATCCACCTGCCTCTGGTGCGTGAGGTCTAGGGACTTAGAGAGGGAGAACGACAGAACTCTTTCGTGCTTATACCTCGAGCTCGGGAATCCGCGGCCCAGAACAGTGCGTCGTCGGGCCGCCAACCACTTCTCTTTGTCGTGAAAAAATCAAACCCCCCTCCAAATAACCGTCGTGAGACCCCAAAATCTGCAACCTACTTAGGATCAGTGTTAAAGAACAAAGGAAAAAACAGAGATTCCGGTGTATATATTCTCAAAAAGGTAACCTATGATCTGAGGTAACAGATGATGTAGCGGATGTGATGGAGGCGTTGGTTCTTTTCGTAATAGGTCAACCTCATCACTCTTCGGATGTGTCGTCGTTCTTTAGAAGCGCTTCTCAATTAATTTTCGTTGTGTAGGAACTTGGGGTCTCCGCTGACTTAGGGTTTGTCTAGGTATTATTACTGTAATTTTTGAAGGGCCTGATACTGAGATATCGGAGTGGGGATTTAACGGAGCCTATGTTCCGAAACTGATTGTGTCTTCGACTTCCCGAGACTTCTGGTGTCTGACATACTGAAATTCTTGGAACTGTAACGGATAGATAAAACGCGGGCCACTTGATTATTTCTATTTAATATTCTTAATAAAATCTTTTATTGTTATTCCTATTTATCTGGTATGTGTATGCGAAGTGTAAAACGATCTGCATGCTAGGTGTAGTAGTGCACCACGTCGCTCATCAAATTGCCGACGGGAAAAAGGACAAAAGTCAAGAGACGTTAGTGGTGTCCTAGTGTGGGTCCCGCGCTGAGAGGATAGATGTGGCCCTAGTTTCCGTCCCGAAGCGTGTAACAATTCAAGGGATTAGTCGCCCCCAGCCCCGCGTATTCTCACGTACAAGATTCCCAATCCCCAAGCGGCGACCAACTCTAAGGTTGGGACTGAACTGCCATATGACCGAGAAGTGTCATCTTCTCGGCAATTCCACCGGTGATGTATCTCTGCTGATACGCCTCACTCTATATCCGACTAATTCACCGGTCTACACTCGTCTGTTCAGAAACACGCACGTCTATCCTATTCTTGCGCGTTAGGCCACGATCGCGTAGCGCATAGAACCTCGACTCAGTTAGTCAGTCAAACGGCTCATACTTACAGCGGCGCGATACTACCATCCTCAAGGTAAGAACGCTCACTGAAACCTCAATAGACCCACCCACTTCTTCGTCGTGGTCCAGGCGCTCTGTATAACCCGCCGAATAACTTCCACGGCACAGATCCTCTTCCGAAGCTCCATCTCAGACAATCAAACCTTAACCGCACTGTCCAATCGTCTTCTCTCTCTTTGATGATCCGTCGCAATCACGACGCATAATGCAAGTGTAGATCACGCTATACGCCCTCGATAATGAGCTATTGAAGCTGCCCAATTTGAACCGTCACAGCCGTGATTAAATTCGGTCAATATCTTCTACTTTTATACCAGCCGGCACGCAGCCTTTATATCTAGAATGGAGGTCTCTCAACAGTATTTTGACATATCCCTATCTCTACTAAGTATGCAAGATCTCTCTCATTAATGCATCCTTGTACTTTCTACTTAACTCCACCAAAATATACTCCTCTATAATTCAGCGTTGTGTGTCGATGTCTTAATTACTCTAGCGATGTTCCTCCAAGCGTCACATCATAATTTTAGACTTCTGAGTGACTCTGTAGTCCGGTGACAGGAGCGTATGCCTGCTATTGCCGATGTTCCTGACCCTTTAAAAAGGATATGTTAATCTGTCAGCTTCTCCCCATCATCTTAGGATGATGACTCGGCTGTGGGTTTCTGTATATTGGCTTTATTACATTGAGGAATGATCCACTCCAATCCAATTCCTTCTAGGACTTAAGCAGAAGGGATGCTAGGATTTTGTCAAAGGCTTTTCAGCATCAATTGAGCATGATTTTGGTGTGGTTTTTGTCTTTGTTCTTCTGTTTATGTGTTTGATGAGTTATTGATTTTCTATATTGAAACATCCCTGTATCTCTGTATGAATACTACTTGTCATGATCTGATCTTTCTTGATAGTGGGTCTGTATGCGATTTGGCCTAGTATCTTGTTAGAATTGTAGGCATCTGTGATCAATAGGACGTGGATCTATAGTTCTCTTATTTAGTTGCATCTTTGCCTGGTATTTGGGCTTAATAGAGTGATGCTGGCTTCAATAGAAGGAATTTGGGAGAATTCCTCTATTGTATTGATTTCTAACAGTTTAGTAATAATGGTTTGTAGGTCTTTTTGAAATGTTTTATAGAGATTTACTTGCCTTGAAACTGTCTGGGCCTTGGGCTTTTTTATTTAGGGAGGCTTCTTACTACAGCCTCTATTTCTTTCATATGTTAGGCAGTCTGTTTAAGCTGCTGATCTTCTTCTTGGCTGAGCTTGGGTGATTCCAGATTTCAATATTCATCCATTCTTCTAAGGTTTTCAAACTTGGTAGAATGTAGGTTCTTTAAATATTGTCGGCCAGATGTATTTTCTGGTCTTTTCCATTGTACCGTTGTGATATTTCCTTTTATCATACAGATCTGTATTGATTTGGAGTTGTTCCTTCTTTCTTTGGTTAACTGTGCTAGAGGTCTATCTATCTATCTGTTTTATTCTTCAAAGAACCAACTTTTGGCTTCATGATTTTTTTTGTATTTTATTCTTGTTTCTATTTCATTGATTTCTGCTCTGATTTGTTATTTACTTCCTGTCTGTTGCGTTTTAGTTCCATTGTTGTTGCCTGCTCAAGTTTTTTGCTGTAAATTGTGTACATCTTTCACTTGTGCTCTTTCTGTTTTCTAATGTTAACACCCAGGGCGTATAAACTATCCTCTATAGTACTGCTTTTAAGGTATCCCATATTTTATGTGTGTGTAGTATTGTCATGGTCATTCACTTCCAGGAATGCTTTTAGTTTCTTTATCTCTTCCGTTGACCCATTCATTATTCAAAGAGTGTGTTGTTTAGTCTCCATGTTCTTGTAGCACGTAGGGCTTATCCATGTGTTGATTTCTGAGTTTATTGCATTTCTGAGTCTGGTAGAATGCATGAAATTATTTCAATTTTTTGTAATTTGTGGAGGAGTTTTTTCTGTATCCCAGTATGTTGGCTTTGACTTTTGAGGATGTTCCTGTGGGGTGCTGAGTAGAAAGTGTATTCTCTGGTCTAGTTTAGGGTGGAAATATTTGGTAGTAGAGTCTATGGAGGTTCCATTTGGTGTGTTCATATCATTCAGTTCAGACTGTCTCTCTGTTTATTCTTTGTCCTGTTGACCTATCCAAAGGATCAAGGTGGTTATGAAATCTCCTGCTATGAAGTGTTACTGGGGTTAGTC
This sequence comes from Rhizomys pruinosus, assembly GCA_009823505.1. Taxonomy (NCBI): domain Eukaryota; kingdom Metazoa; phylum Chordata; class Mammalia; order Rodentia; family Spalacidae; genus Rhizomys; species Rhizomys pruinosus. Next base: position 2,229,572 of record VZQC01003012.1, on the reverse strand, counting down.
TGTGGACTTGTGGTCCTGGAGAATTGTCTTTATAAAGTTTGGTGCACCAGAGTTTGGGGCATATATATTCATAATTGTGAATCTTCTTGGTGAATTTTCCTTGATAAAAATGTAATGGCCTTTTGTCTCTTCGTGATTTCTTTACTTTGAAGTCTATTTTGTCTGATATTAAAATAGCAACACCGGGGCTCTTACAGAGGACCTGGGTTCAGAGTCCCCAGCACCCACATGGGGCCGAGAGCCGTCTGAAAATTTCCAATTCCAGGAGAACTCCAGTTCCAGGGGAATCCGAGACCCTCTTCTACCATCCGCGGCATTGCAACGACACGGTGCACAAACCTGCATGCAGACAGTACTTTTTACCAAATAAATAAAAATAAAAAAATAAATAAATAAATTAAATAAATAAATAAAAATAGCAACAACCTGCTTCTTTTTGTACCATTTGCTTGGAATATTTTTTTTTTCATCCATTCACTTTAAGGGGTTCCCTGTCTTGAAGGTAAAATTGTGTTTCTCTGTAGACAGCATATTGATGGATTCTGTTTCCTTATCCAGTCTCCAGTCTATGTCTTTTGATTAGGGAATTTATACCATTAATATTTAAGGTTATGACTGATAGGTTTGTGTTGCTCCTTTTGCCTTATTTATCCATTTGCAGTTTGGGTTAGTTTCTACTTCTGCAGTATGCTTTTTATTATTTCCCTTTCTGCTTAGGTGGCTGGTTGCTTTCTTCTGTCCTTTGAATTGCTTCAAGTATTCTCTGAAGGGTTGGTTTTCCGGACATGTATTCTTTCAACTGTTATCTGTCATTTAAGGGTTTTTCTCTCTCCTTCAACTATAATTGACATTTTTGCTGGTATAGATTACTGGGTTGGCATCTATGTTTCCCTTAACACTGGAATGCTTTGCTCCAGTTTCTTCTTGGCTTTATAGTGTTGCTTTGAGAAGTCAGTTGTAATTCTGATAGAGTTTCCCCTTATAGGTCACTTGTTGTTTTTCTCTTGTGGCTTTAAGGTTTTGTACTTTTTTGAGGTGTCTAGCATTTTAACATGATTGGTGTGGAGAATTTCTTTTCTGATCGTTCGTGTTTGGAGTTCTATGAGATTCTTGTATTTGGTTTGTCCTTTTTAGTTTGGGAAGTTTTCATCTATTATTCTGTTGAAGATCTGATCAATACCACTGTCGTCTTTCCTTCTCTTCCTCTATTCCTATGATGTGGATTTGATCTTTTCATAGTGTCCACAACAGTTCCTGGTTGGCCTACTTTGTTATTTTAAGTTTTCATAATCTTTCCTTGAGTTGTTATGTTCTGTGTTGATCTCATTCCATGGTCTTGGTATCTCTGCGCTCTATCTTTCTCCTGTCTACTCTCGTATCAGTGCATCTTCTCTTCGTGAGGCTTTCGTTCATTTCCTCTTTCCTCTCTTGATTGTGGGGATGAAGCTGTGTTGATTTCCTCGTTTTCATTCTCTATCTGGATGTATCTCTTTAGATTATTATATATATTATGGTAGCATTCCTAATCTCTCTTGTAGATCCTTCTTTCGTGGTGCTTCTTACTTTTTCCCAATGGCTGGCATCTATCTCTTTCCAGCAGGATGTTCTTCATGCTGTTGATTCCTTCCAGAGTTTGCGTCTCTCGTTCGTCTAGGTCCTTTTCGTAAGACGTTATTTGTTCATTCTCTTTTTCTTAGGTCTTTGATTGTTCTTTATAATATTATGTAGTTCTTTTAAATTATGCCTCCCATTGTGGTTCCTGGATTCTGTGTCCTGGGACGATTACCCGCAGCGATCCCACTGCAGGTGATGTCTTCCATGTAGGTGGTGGTAGAGATTTGGTGTGTGGATTATCTGCCCCCTTTACCATGTTATTCTCCTTCTTCGTGAAGTCGGGCATATGGGCTTCTCCTTGCCTGTTTTTTTTTTTTTTTTTTGAGCAAAATATAACTTATTCTTAACTTGGAAGGGCTTGCTTTGCTCTCGACCGTCCTTCAGATGACCTCTATACATTCCCTCCGTTGGGCGGGAGGCGGGGGCGTCGGTGGGGGGGGCTCGTCAGCCGGCGCCCCAGTACCTTCCGCTGGCCTCAGGGAATCTCAGATCTCAAGAGTCACACAACCCTACCTTTAATACCAGCTGGGAGGATAACTCCGCCCCCACAGCTGGATTAATGGATCAACAATCAGCCTTGCTGAGGCACCCAGTTCCTACCTGCCTTCCTGTTCTTCCTTCAGCTGGCCTCAGGAGATCTCCTCCTGAGTTCTTTTCTCATACAGACTCAGCCCCACTGGTGCTCTCACCGAGCCCCACGGCTCTAAAGATACTATCCAAACAATGACTCCAACATTTCTATTTCCAGACAAGACCCAGTCCTGATTAACAGACATACGATACTGCAGCTGCCCTCCACAGCTCTCCTTAGTGTTGAGTAGACATCCAGTTTCAACACATCCAAGTTATCTTTTCTCCTACAACTTGTCCTGCTCACAGACCTCCAGCTCTCAGCTGATGGCAAAAACATGCAGACTTTAAAGAGAAACATTACACAGAGGAACAAAAAACTCAAGACAAGCCGGGCATGGAAATGCACACCTTTAATTCCAGCACTTGGGAGACAGAGGCAGGCAGATCTCTGTAAGTTCAAGGCCAGCCTGGTCTACACGGTAAGTTCCAGGACAGCTAGGGCTACAGGGAGACCCTGTCTCAAAAAGACAACAACAGCAACAACAACAAAACCCTCAAGTCAAACACAAGTACCTCTAAAAGTAACAAGCAGCTGGATGCATACCTAGTACCTCTCGTGGCTGAAAGGCCCAAGTAGGCCACCCATCCCATCTACTATCACCCTAAAACCTCACTGCCACTACTTACCAGTGATGCCCACCTCTTCCTGACCCCCAACTTCTATTTGGGATCTACATGTCCCCAACCAGCTATACACCAGAAACTCTCCAGTATCCCACATAGCCTGGAAACCCAGGTAGGCTGCCCCCACCCACCTGCCATCACCTCAAAGCCCAGAGACCATTTCTATACCATCACCAGGAGCACTTGGGTGAGTCCCTGTTAACCTCAATTTCCCCCAGAGGCATCCCCAGAAACCCTCCCCCTACCAGATGCAATATCTAGAGTCTATCTCCCCACCAACAACAATCACCCCACCTACCCCACAGCCCAGGCACCATGAAGGGTCATGAGATTTCCAACCCAGTAAGCAATTTCCAACCTAGCCTCAATCCCATCCACCTCTACCTCAAATCAGTGTGGCATCCTCCCCTTGGCCCTCAGGGAGCAGTCCTTACTTCCACTGTGACCCCAACTCCTACCACCAAAGGACCATCTTATCAGCCTTTCACAGACTTCTGAAGGTTGGCAGTAAGAATCTACTAACTTCACAGAATGTTTGCTCCTAGGCTGAGAAGTTCATAAAGCCCCAGCCAAGAAGGGAACACATGACACCCCATCTGCATATCAACACAGAATTACTACAAGATTTCAACACTAAGCAACATTCAGGTAGTCTACATCCTGACATGCTGAAGTAACAACAAACAAAGATCCAAATACTCACTCAACAAAGGTGAGACCAGATGTCCATACCAGGAAACACTGCCAACCACCAAACTCCAGATGCCTAGGTCCAATCACAAAAACATTAACAATATGAATAACCAAAACAATGTCTTTCAATACAGACTCTGAAAGCCAAGAGAGCATGGACTGATAGTCTATAAATTCTAAAACACCCACAGGTACTAATCCAGCCAAACCAATACATCCTAATAGGAGAAAGGAAAACTTTCCATGATAAAAACAGATTGTAGAAATTTTTGTTCACTAAGCCAGCTTTACACAGGATACCAGGGGGAATACTTCAGTCTGAAGATTAAACATACCTAAAACAGTACAAGGAATAAACAGTTCCAGACCAGTTAACCCAAAGAAGACAAAGAAAACAACAACACCTCAACAAAATGGCAGGTTCTGGTGGTTTAAATGAGAATGTTCCGGGGCTGGAGAGATGGCCTAGCGGTTAAGAGTGCCGACTGCTCTTGCAGAGGACCTGGGATGGATCCCCAGCACCCACATGGTGGCTGAGAACTGTCTTCAACTCCAGTTCCAGGGGAATCCAATGCCCTCTTCTGACCTCCACGGCATTGCACGATACGGGTGCACAAACGTGCATGCAGACAGTACATTCATACACATAAAAAAATAAAACTTAAAAAAAATTAATTCTTTAATAAAATAAAATAAATGAGAATGTTCCCCATAGGCTCCAAGTAGGTGGTAACACTGTTTTGGGTGGTCTTAGATGTGCCCATGCTGGAGCTCATCACTGGGGGTGGGCCTAAAGAGTTCCTAAGCCTCTCAGGATTTCCAGTCACCCTCTACTTCCTGTGCCTGCTTGAAGATGTGAGCCTCTGCCTTCTGCTCCTGCTCCAGCACCTCCTGCCACCATGCCTCCCCACCATTACAGACTCTTAATTCCCTTGGAACTGTAAGCTCAAATAAACTCTTCTTTTTATAAATTCCCTTGGTCATGGTGTTTTATCACAGCAACAGAAAAGTAACTAATACACAGGTATAAACAAATATTGGTGAGTAATAACTCTCAATATTAATGATCTCAATTTCTCAGACATAAAGGTAAAATATTCTATTTACCAATCAATTCAGTAGCAACTCCTGGTATTGGAGTAAGGGACAGAGAAGGAAGAACGGATGATTCAGTAAGTAAAGTGATTGCCTTATAAGCACTGGTACCTAAGATCATTTCCCAGAATGCATATAAAAATGCCAGACACAGTAGAGCACACTTGTAATCCCAGTGATGGGGTGGCAGAAGCAGGAGAATCCTTAGGGCTCACTGGGCAGCCAGTCTAGACTAACTGGTAAGCCCCAGGCCAATGAAAGACCCTAGATCAAAGGAAGTGGATACCCTTCCCAAGGATGACAACTGAGACTGTCCTCCAGCCTCCATACACACACACACACACACACACACACACACACACACACTCATGAAAGAAAACTACTGCTTTAGGGTCTTTACTTACACAATCTATAAATTGCATGAAGCAGGGCTACGACAAAAACTGTCCAAATTTCATGGCACCAAGGAGAAGCAGTTATTTAATAAGAGCTGAAAAATAACTCATCTACCAGCTCTGTACATAATTTCAATGGCAATCACTGCCATCATCTCAGAAGATATCATTCAAAAAAGAAAGATAATTGCAAAGCCTACTAATGTGGTCAATTTTTATCATGGAAATTTTGGAAAATACATGACTTTCAGAATCCATAATCTGTGAACAAAATGACAAAATAAAAGATGTGAGAATTGAAGCTAGTTTTCCCTAGATTCAGATCATTTCAAATAAAATGTCAGTGTTCATGAAAACATTCCTTAAATTTTACACAAGAGATTCAAATCAAGCTGGCTTCAGTGTTACTTAACTTACTTAGTTTTCAAAAAGTCAATTATACCATTTTACTTTGTCCTTGGGAAAGTGTTGCTGTAATAATGCACACTACTCCCAGGGCTGCTGCCACAAACATCTAGAATTTACTACCTACAAACTCAGTCATGTTCCTGCCTACAACATAAGGGCAATGTCATGTCTTAGACAACACTCTCAAAGGAAGATATACAAAGTCACAAACAATTACACCTCAAGATGCCCACAAATTCACAGAGTACTAATCAAGGAAATCTGGAGAAATGCAGGCCACAAAATTCTATACAGTGAAAGGTTGAAGATGCTAAATTAATATAGTGAGATAGGGACAACTTAATGTTCCTTAAGTCAACCCATCAATTCTCCATCTGGTCTATTCACTCAGTAGTGATGGACATAAGAGAGAGGTCCAACATAGCCAACCATAATTCCTACCCTGACTTCTGTGAGGAAATTATGCCCCCCATCTGCATCTTTCAACATGGATAAATTTGGAAGATACTGACCCTACTGTGTACATCTTTTTATTTATTTTTTTTTTGCAAGCAATGGCAAAACTTTACTTTTAAGCAGTTAGTTCATTTTTTTAACTTTTATTTTTTAAACAATGGGCTTAAAGAAAACAGTATTAAAAGATTAAGTTTATATAATACATATGTACAATTTAGTGGTGTTCTTTTCAGACAAAATACTGAATACTAGTTTACAATTTCTTTAAAGAGAGGTTCACATGTCTGGTAACAAAACTAGCAATCCAGTATCATTTGTTTGAAGTCTACTTTTTGAGCCTAAATTTCTTCTTCAAAGGCTAACTTAAAATATTCAATGTGTAAGTAGCTATTCTATATACAGTAAGTAAAATAAATAGATTTCTAGAAATCAGTATACATTTAATATTTTTCTGCCTTAAGAAAATAGAAGTTTAGGTCACCTGTTAAACTTACTGTTTTTGACATTGTCCTTATCTCATATGTAGGGGGTTTAAAAATGGTTTGTAAACATAAATAAAGCCTCAGTCACACTACATTTCAAAAGTCCTTTAGGAATTTCTTAGAGTAATAAAGTGACTTTCTCATATAAATAGTTTGAAAAGGTATTTTTTACACCAAGATTGTGATATATAAAAAGATTATAAAGCAAACTCTAGATCAAATAAAACCCCAAGTAAGAGCCAAAGGACTTTTGTTTATAATTTCTTTGGTTCTCCCACTTTACAGCACAGTTTTTAAAATTGGGTTCAGTGCCTTACTAATTAAAGAAATATTATGGCAATGCAAAAAGTAGTTAAAAACAGATTAAATTTGTAAAAATTCAAGTTTTATCATAGCTTGCTACAAAAACAGCTTTAGTCACCTATTACAAAACAATCTTTGTAAACAAGTTTAAATTTCATTTTTAAGAACCAAATTGCACTAGTCAAGAATATAGGAATTTTGAGAATCCAAACAAAGTCTAGATTCAAGGTACTGTTTTAGGTACTGTACCCTTTAAGGTAGCACTGGCTTAGATTACAACTCCAATGATGAAATTCCTAGTTTATCAAGAGAAACATAGTAACACTGGATTTTAAATAAACAAGCAAAAGCAATTGCTATGGCATAAATTGTGGCTACATCTATTCAGTAACCTTGTGTACATCTTTTTAAAGTTCTACATTTCCCAAATAGAAAACACTACTAATATCAGAGAGAACTAATTCTGCAGGGTAAACAGACAGGGATTAGGTACTGTTAAGCACTGTTAAATGCTTTTAAGCACTGTTAAATGCCTTCTGGAATGAGTTGAGGTTTAAGACTACTATAAGTACCCTACTTTTTTTTCTTCTATAAATGATCAAAATCACTTAAACTTCTGAGAGTAAGCCACTCAATTCTGGATGGACTCTTCACTTATGCCTGGCAGCTTACAGTAGGGAGCTTTCAGCCACATAGACCCTTCTCTGGCGACTGGCTAGAATACCCTAAGAGCAACCCGGCTATTTTGGACACTTTATTATCACTCGGAAAACATGCCAGCTGCCAGGAACACTGCAACTGAAGCCACAACTCATGCTCCAGGAGGCCTTGCTCCAGTCAGAACTGCTCCAGATAACCTGCACTGGCCTTGGAAGGCAGCATTTCAGTCAAGACAAGTTCAGTGAAGTCTAAACAATCCTGAAGCTATCCTCACTCAAAATAGGAGAGGAACCATCTCCTAAGTAACTCTCTTTCTCTTCTTTCTTTTTTTTTTCTACTTGCAATCTTTATCACAGATGATAAAGAGTTCCAGAAGCAAAAGAGGGCCAGAACTGCAGGGAGCAGAGGCAACTAAGATGGCAAAGGACAGCAGAAGACAATGATGAGGGGAAGCAGAAAGCCAAGACTATGGAAGGCAGACAGCTGTAAGAGTCAAGATGAGAAACTGAAGGCCTCCACCACTGGAAGACCTCCAGGAAGCTGCCAATCTCTAAATGCTGAGAGTCCTATATCCAAGACCCAAAACTAGCTGCTATGAGATGCACAAGGTCCAGCCCTCAGAGCTTGAGAATGATACCACCCCATCACCTGCTGCTGCCAATGCAATCAGCTATGGATCACTGGGCAGAGTATACAGCCACTGACAAGCTAATGCCCAGAGCAGAAAACCTCTTTCTTGAGAAGGTAGGACCATAAGTGTCTGGCCTCTGGAACTAGGAGACATAAGCCCCTATTCCTCAGGATCCAGAGCTATATATATTCCAGCCCAGCAGAGGCTCTTGGCAGGCAAGGGCCCAGAACCACCAACACTAAAGAAGCCACCCTTTGCCTACTCGATTTCCATTCAGAGTTAAAAGTAACCCATCTAGTTCACTGGCAACACCATTACTCACAAGGGCCCTCTCCATGAATTTAATGTGTAACAATGTCAGATACATGGCAGAGTAAAATCCAAGAAAGAAAAGCAAATAACTGAAATAATTCCAAAAGTACTGAAGTACAATTATTACCCAACCAGAATCAATATTTCTTTTTTTGTACTGAAAAATATTTTATCTAGTCTATTCAAACTACTATTGCAAGACATAATCAATTTGACAATAAAATTAACATATTTTATACAAAAATTGTGGATTTCTGAGAGGGAGAGATTGCTCAGTGGTTAAGAGCACTGGCTACTTTTCAGAAAACCCAAATTTTGATCTCAACACCCATATGGTGACTAACAACGGTCTATGAATCCAGTTCCAGGGAATCCCACACCCTCTTCTGGCCCCTATAAGCTGTGCATGACACAGGCTCACATACATAAGAGCAAAACATGTATACACATAAAATAAAAATAAATATATAATTTTTAAAAAGTGCAGATTTCCAAAACATGAAAGCTATTGTATTCATTTCATTGTTGCAACTGTTCTAACTCCAGGATTAAGGTTCATTCTTTGCTATCGAGTTGGTTAATGGTAACTTCATCAGACTGCATGGGAAATTGTTTTCTTAATTAACTGAACATTTTAGCAAGATATTTTCTCAAGTCTAAGCAAAATCAAGCCATAATTTTTGAAACATCCTCTTACTGTAATGTGTAGTAAGTGGTGGTTTTGGGGGGACTTGAAAATCTTTTTTTTTAATTGATGCTTTGTGTATTTCATACATCATTTTCCAATTCAGTTCAGGCATATTTCCTTTCCCTTCCCCCCACCCCACCCCACCCCATCCCAGAATCAATATTTCTAACCCAAAACCTATGTCCAGGAATATAAGCCAGTGTTTATGCAAACACTCTGAGGGTCATGATCCAGGCCAGCTCCATGGCAAGATCAGAAATCAGGACTACTTTACACCTTCAGGTTGCTAGCATTCATACACATAAAACAAAAATATTAATAAATATTTTTAAAAAGAAAAATAGAGGGGCTGGAGAGATGGCCTAGCGGTTAAGAGCGCCGACCGCTCTTGCAGAGGACCCGGGTTCGATCCCCAGCACCCACATGGTGGCCGAGAGCCGTCTGAAACTCCAGTTCCAGGAGAGCTCCAGTTCCAGGGGAATCCGATACCCACTTCTTACCTCCGCGGCATTGCACGACACGGGTGCACAGACTTGCATGCAGACAGTACATTCGTACACATACAGAAATAAAATAAAAATTTAAAAAAAAAAAAAAAAGAAAAATAGAAAGATGAATGAAGCCCTGAAGAATCCCTGGACTCTAAGAGCATATGCACTTTAAGCATTTGTTCCAGAGAAATGAAAGCACAGAAATGCTCACAGCAACTTTATTCATAAAAGCACAACAATCTGTCCTGCTGAGCATCATAAAAAGGAAAAAAAATGACTGATGCACTCAACAAGTGATCTCTCGGGAACTGCATCAAATGGAAAAAAAAAATCTCAAATGGAAAGCAGTATGGAGAACCCTTAAAAGACTCAAAATGAGCCTACCATTTGACCCAGCCATACCACTCCTGGGTGTATACCCATAAGACTCATCTACTGCAGAGATACATGCACAGCCATGTTTATTGGCAGCTCTCTTCACAATAGCGAAAGAGCTGGAACCAAACCCAAATCCCTCAACAGACGAGTGGATAAAAAAAATGTGGTTAACATCTACACAAGGAGTACTATTCAGAAGGTAAAGAAAGATGACATCAAGAACTTTGCAGGTAAATGGATGGAACTCGAAGCCATTATGCTAAGTGAAGTAAACACGTCCCAGAAAAACAAAGCCAATGGTTTCCCTCATTTGTGGATGCTAACACTAAATCCCCAGTTGAAAGGCAAGCTGACAACATTATTGTTATATTTCTTTTTATCTGAAAGCAATTATGTTGTATAAATGTAAGTCTTTTTTTTTTTTTTTTTTTTTTTTTTTTTTTGGTCTTTTCGAGACAGGGTCTCCCTGTAGCTCCAGCTGTCCTGAAACTCACTCTGTAGACCCAGGCTGGCCTTGAACTCACAAAGCATCCTCCTGCCTCTGCCCTTCCAAAGTGCTAGGATTAAAGGCATGCGCCACCATGCTGGGCCATAATTAAATCTCTCTTTTTTTTTTTTTTTTTAATTTTATTTATTTTCGGTATGTGATCAATGTACTGTCTGCATGCAGGTCTGGGTGCACCCAGTCGTGCAATCCGCGGAGGTCAGAAGAGGGTCTCGGATGTCCCCTGGAACTGGAGTTCTCTGGAATTGGAGTTTCAGACGGCTCAGGCCGGCCAATGTGGGTGCTGGGGATCGAACCCGGGTCCTCTGTAAGAGCGGTCGGCGCCTCTCAACCGCAGGCTGCCATCTCTCCAGCCCCATAATGTAAAATCTCTTAACGGGCTCTAGAATCAACCACACTTATTTTCGATCTGTAATTACTGTATAATGGGTGGAAGGTATGTATTCATATTTTAAGAGTAATATGAAAATTAAGGAGGAAAATGTGAATTCTTAAACATAAAAAAAAGACTGAGAGAATGAGAGAAAGATGCAGGTCAGTTACAGCAGAATGCATGATCTGGGGTGGGTGGGGGGAAGGGACAGGGGAATAAGTCTAAATTGAATTGAAAAATGATGTCTGAAATACACAAAACATCAATTAAAAAAATAAAGTTATGTACCACATGCTTCCATTCATGCAGCATTCTTGAAATGACAAAACTGAAAGAATTAGCATTGCCTAGGCTAGGGAGGAAGGAACATGACTGGCTATGAAAGGACAGCACGAGTGACTTATGTGATGGAATCCTATGTCTCTATGGCTCTTTGGTGATCACACAAATCAAATCACACAGACATAACAGATCACACACATATTCAGTTAAATAAGCACAAGTAAAACTTGTAAAATACTGACACAGAGTACCAGCCCAGGTGGCAAAATGTGAAGGCAGCTGTGATTTCCTGGAGGTGATAATGAACTACAATTACTCAAGAGAAAACTAAGTGAAAGGCACTTGAGCTCTCCCTGTATTATTTCTTTCTTTTCTTTTCTTTTTTTTTTTTTTTTTTTTTTTTTTTTTTTTGGTCTTTTCAGACAACGTCTCCCTGTAGCTCCGTCTGACCTGGAATTCACTATGACCAGGCTGGCCTTGAACTCACAGAGATCCACCTGCCTCTGCTTTCCAAGTACTAGGATTAAAGGCGTGCACCATCACACCTGGCTCCCTATATTATTTCTTACAACTCTGTGTAATTCTACCTCAAAATACAAAGTCTAGTTCAAGCCAGGAGTGATGGGACATGCCTTTAATCCTAGCACTCAGGAAGTATCAGCAGACAGATGGATCTCTGTGAGTTCAAGGCCAGCCTGGTCTATGTAGTGAGGTCCAGGCCAGCTGGAACTAAGGGAGACCCTGTCTCAAACCAACCAAAAAAAAAAAAAAAAAAAAAAAGTTTAGTTCTAAAATAATATATAAAAGAAAAGAAAACAAAAAATAACTTTATTATTGTAAGTAATGATAGCACTAGAGAAATTCCAATTAACAAGAAAGGCTAACTATCACAGTGCTTGTTACTCGATGCTATTCTAAAGGAGCTAACCACTGCTACAGAGAAAAACAATATAAATATTACAAAAAATAGGGAAAAATATCAATATAATCGATTACTGTCTACCTAGCAAGTTCAGTGGTATCCAGATACAATATATATAAATTATGAGCTTTTTAATCATATACCATAAGAGATTTGTAGAGAGCTTCTCTCTCTGATAAATTTCAAGTTCTTAGTCAATGAAAGTCTATTGTATATAGCAGAACACCATTCAATTATCCATTTACAGTCAAGAGTCTCTCATATTAGTCCCAGTTTTAAACTACAGAAGCTTCTAAACCACTACCACTACAGCAACCCACTTCCTCCAGGTGGACGAACTCTTTGTAGAAGCACACTATTTGTGAGAGTAAGGAGAGTGCTATAATTTTGCTCTTAAATATCTCCCATAGATATATATATGGTCCCAAATCTACCAGCACTGTCCAGCTGCTAGCCTTGGGCCCAGACCCTCTCCTACTCCTCCACCTCAGATCCCTGGACTGGCTTCCTAACTCTCTAAATTCTCTACTATAGTTTGTTAAGACCCTCCACAGTCCATCCCTACCCCTACCTTCCCCTAGACTCCTGATCTGCCTGATACAGACTCCTACTACCTCAGTAAGTCAGATCCCACCCACCAAATCTCCAGTCCATTCCCTGACAGCCTGAACGTTTCCAGTCTACCCACCCCCAGCCTGGACCCCTGCTAGCCTTGGCCCCAGACCCACTCCTGTTCCTGCACTACAGAACTCTGGACTAGCTTCCTAACCCAGATGGATTCACAGCAGAATTCTACCAACATTCAAAGAGGATCTACAACCAAAACATTTTTTCATGTTTTTTTTAAATATTTTTATTGACTCTTTGGGAATTTTATACACTGTATTATGAATATATTCAGACCCCTTCTCCATCTCCACTCTCTGACTTCAAGTCTTCTATTATTTTTTTAAAGGCCTATCAAGTCTAATTTGTGTTCCCTCAAATACTCTGGGACAACCTATCCAGCATCAAACCCTTAAAGAAAACTGACTTCATCTCTCAGCAGTTGTCAATTGCAAACAGTTCCTTGGCAAAAGCTAGGAGTTCTTGCCCACCTCTCCCATCCATGCAGGGGTTTTGTCTAGCTGGGTATGCATAGGTCTTGGGCATGCTGCCAAACGCACTGTGGGTTCATATGTGCAACCACCCTGTGGTGTCCAGACAACATGGTTTCCTTGTATTCATCACTACTTTTGGCTCTTAGAATCTTTCTGCCCCTCTTTCACAATGATCCTGGGCCTTAGGAGTAAAGCATGTGACACAGGTATCCCATTTAGGGCCAAGCCCTTCAACTTCTTATTCTCTGCATAGTGACCAGTTGTGGGTCATCTGCTATAACAAGCAGCTTCTCTGGTGAGGGTTGAGGAATGCAATAATCTGTGGATATAACAATAAGTCATTAGGAGTCGGTTTAATACTATGTTCATTTAGTAGAATAATAGCAGTAGATTCTCCCCTATGGTGTGTCTGGCCACACGTTCTTGGCCCTGATAACAGTGCCAGGTATGGGCTCCATCTTTTGAAGGGGGCCTTAAATCCAATCAGAAAGTAGACAGTTAATCCCACTATTGTACCAAGCCCAGCTGTTATTGTAGCTCACAGATGGGTAAGGTTGATTATTAATCCTTTTCTCTTCTGGTACCATGCATAGCACCTTCCAGCACTATGAAAGCTAGCCAGTAGAGATGAAGCTACAATCAGTACCAGCTTAATTTCTTCACGCTTATTCTATGACTTATATATAGTATCTCTACCAATAGGGCCGTACTGTCAAGTTTGACAGGTAATCAGCAGCAATGGCTAGATTCAGTATTGTTTAAGGGTCTGTAGGAGATTCCTGGTCAACAACTCCAAAAGAGGGAGTGTGTTGTTGACACTGGGCTTTTTATTTGCTAGCCTATGGTGTCGGGTAGGGCCACAGAACCCCTGTTGTAGGGTAACTTCCTTTAAACTTTTTTTTTTTTTTGGTGTGTTTCTTTTGTTTTGTTTTGTTTTTGACAGGGTCTCCCTGTAGCCCCAGCTGGCCTGGAACTACCCCTGTGGAGATCTTTAGTGTCTTTGGCCAGGTTTGTTCCAAGATATTTTATTTTTCTGAGGCTACTGTAAATGGGACAGTCTCCCTGTATTCCTTCTCCAATTGCTTGTTGTTGACATAAAGAAAGGCTACCAATTTTTCTAGATTAATTTTGTAACCTGCCACTTTACTGAAACTGTTAATCATTTCTAGGAGTTTCTGATAGAATTTTTGACATCTCTTAGATATACTATCATGTCATCTGCAAAAAGGGATAGTTTGACCTCCTCTTTCCCAATTAGTACTCTCTTGATTTTCTTTTCTTGTCTTATTGCTCTAGCAAGCATTTCAAGCACTATATTGAAAAGGAATGGAGATAGGGGGCAGCCTTGCCAGGTTCCTGACTTTAAGGGGAATGCTTCTAGTTTTTCCCCATTTAGAATGATGCTGGCTGTGGGTTTGTTGCCTATGGCTTTAATTATATTGAGGAATGTTCCCTCCAGTCCAATTCCCTCTAGGACTTTAAACATGAAGGCATGTTGGATTTTATCAAAGGCTTTTTCCACATCAATTGCAATGACCAATACTTTTTAAATTATTTTAAAAAATAGAAACAGAGAGAGAACTCCGAATTCCTTCCATGATGCCAGTATCAATCTAATAATACCAAAACTAGGTAAAGACACACACACACACACACAAAAGAAAAAAAAAAAAAAAAGAAAACTATAGCCCCATATCCTTAATGAAGATAGATGCAAATATTCTCAGCAAAATACAAAATGCATATAGACACACATCAAAAAGATCATTCACTATGATCAAGTCAGCTTTATTCCAAAAATGCAGGTATGGTTCAACATACACAAGTCAATAAATGTAATAAAATATATACATGAATTTAAAGACAAAAATCTGATGATCCAGAAAAGACTTTTGACAAAATCCAACATGCATTCATGTTAAAAGTCTAGAGAGAACGGGACTGGAGAGAACATACCTCAACATAATTAAAGTTTATATACAGCAAACCCACATCCAACATCATTCTAAATGAGAAAAACTGGAAGCATCCCCATTAAAACCAGGAACCAGACAGGACTGTGCACTGTGTCTACTATGTCCACTATGTCCACTGTGTCCGCTCCTTTTCAATACAGTGCTTGAAACTTTTGCCAGAGCAATAAGACAGAAGAAGGAAATTAAAGGAACACTAATTGGAAAAGAAGAGGTCAAAATATCACTATTTGCAAACAATATATTATACATAAGGGATAACAAAAACTGCTAGAAATAATATTTTCAACAAAGTGGCAGGTTACAAAATCAACTTACAAAAATCAACAGCTTTCTATATATGAATAATAAGCAATCAGACAAAGCATTCAAGGGAACCTATTCACAATACCTTCAAAAAACAATATTTAGGAATAAACCTAACCAAACAAAGACATTAAAGATCTCTACAATGAAACTTTTTTGCACTTTTAAACTTTTTTAATTTTTTTACTGAAGTTTTGTGCATTTCATACAATGAAAATTTTAAATCTTTAAAAGACAGAATTAGAGGAAGACACCAGAAGATAGAAGGAACTCCTATGCTCATGAACTGGTAGAATCAATATTGTAAAAATTACCATCTTTTTTTGAAAAAAAATAAATAAATAACCATCTTACCAAAAGCAATCTATAGATTCAATGCAATGCCAATCAAAATACCCATAACATTCTTCACAGAAATAGGAAAAAAAAGTACTAAAATTCATATGAAATCACAAAAGACTCTGGAAAACCAAAGCATTCTTGGGCAAAAAGACCAATGCTGGGGAGAATCACAATAACAGATCTCAGACTATATTACAAAACTATAATAATAGAAGCAGCATGGTACTGGCACAGAAACAGACACATGGATCAATGGAACACTATAGAAGAGGCAAACATGAGTACATACGATTTAAGCTACCTTATATTTGACGAGGTGCCAAGAACACACAATGGAGGAAAGACAATATCTTCAATAAATGGTGCTGGCAAAACTGTACTACTCCTGTAGAAGAATGAGATTGGACCCTTATCTTTCACCCTGCACAAGAGTTAACTCCAAATGGTTAAAAGACTTCAATATAAAATCTGCAACTCTGAAACTGCTAGAAGAAAACATAGGTAGTACCCTAGAAGATATATGTGTAGAAATGGACTTTCTAAATCAGACATCAGTTGCTCAAGCATTAAGGTCAACAATCAACAAATGGGACCTCATTAAGCTACAAAGCTTTTTTACAGCAAAAGAAATAACCAAGAAAGTGAAGAGGAAACTCACTGAGTGGGAGAAAAATCTTCACCTACTCCATATCCTATAGAGAATTAATATCCAAAATACACAAAGAATTTTTTAAAAAAGAAACAAGAAAATAACCCAATAAAAAGATGGGCTATGGATCTGAACAGAGAGTGCTCAAATGAAGAAACAAGAAAGGCTAAAGAACACCTTTAAAAGAGTGCTCACCATCCTTAGTAGTTAGAGAAATGGAAATAAAAACCACTTTAAGAGTCCATCTAGGGGCTGGAGAGATAGCCTTGTGGTTAAGAGCGCCGACCGCTCTTACAGAGGACCCGGGTTCGATCCCCAGCACCCACATGGCGGCCGAGAATCGTCTGAAACTCCAATTCCAGGAGAACTCCAGTTCCAGGGGAATCCGACACCCTCTTCTGACCTCTGCGGCGTTGCACGACACGAGTGCACAAACCTACATGCAGACAGTACATTCATACACATACGAAATAAATAAAATTTAAAAAAAAAAGAGTCCATCTAACCCCAGTCAGACTGGCTAAGATCAGGAGAACAAAAGACACCAAATGCTGGCAAGGATGTGGAGAAAGGGGAGCACTCATTCAGTGCTGGTGGGAATGCAGACTAGTGCAATCACTATGGAAAGCAGCGTGGAGAACTCTTAAAATAAAACTAAAAATGAATCTACCGTATGATGCAGTTATACCACTCCTTACAAATACCCTAAGGACCATTCTACTGTAGAGATACTGGTACATCTATGTTTGTTGCTGCTCTTTTTACAATAGCTACAAAATGGAAACAACCTAAATGTCTCTCAACTGAAAAATGGATAATGAAAATGTGGTACATTTACATAATGGAGTTCCGCTCAGAAGAAAAGATGAAATTTTCTGGTAAATGGATAGAACCAGAGACTGTTATACTAAGTGAAGTAACAGACTCAGAAAAGCAAGGAACATATGTTCTCTGCCATATGTGGATCGTAGCACCAATCCCTTATATGTGGGTATATATCCTGATGTAACAGCAGGAGCCAGGAAAATGGAAAGGAAACAAAGAGGTAAAGGGAAAGAATGAGCCAGAAAGAAGGGGATCAAAGGGAACAGATGCTACCAGGAGGGAGGTGGAATAAGTGGGAGTGTTCGGCTGGGAGGGGGGAGGAAGGAATGTACAGAGGACCATGGAGGGGCTCAAGAGGAGGGATGGTGGGAAGCAGGTGTTATGGAGGGGAGGGGGGGAAATGAGGGCACTTGGACACTTGGACTGGGGAGGGAGGAAGGAGGCTTGATAGGGGAGAAAGAGGAGAGATGGAGCTTGGGTGGTGTGGAAAGACAAAAGGAAATGAGTTGGCTCAGGAATCACCTGAGAAATACACATTTGGTGTCTGAACACTATTCCATGTGTAGACCTGGGGGCTGTATGGCAAGGAGCACAGTGCCAGAGAGGAGAGACCTCCCTTCAAGCTGTTGGTCATAGTAGTCTAGGAGACTCCCAAAATAGCACGGGCTAGGGCCAAAGCCGTTGATTGCCTCCCAGAACTTGAAGATAAGACCCTACTGCTGAAGACAGGACATAGTTCAAACACAGGACTTAGGACAATGGAGCAGGAACTGACCTGGAGGCCTTCTCCCTGAACACTAGCTCTCATGGTTCTAGATTATACTATACAAGCAGCTAAGGGAGAAAAATCAATCAACGGTCCAATCCAGCTCTAAAGCCAATGGCCACAGGGACCAGCACAGCAAACTATTTCTATTGGTGCAGTAGTGGCACTGTTATCTGGGGTGGGGGAGGAGGGGGATCAACAGCTGTATAATTGGACTTGGAACCCTCTCAATGGGAGGGAACTCATGGGTTGCACTGTAAATGTCAAATACACATGGCTGGAGAGGTCAATGATCCTAAAGAAAACCCTATCTCTGTCATATCTCTACACAAATGAAATTTCTTACCATATGCTGAATATGGATCCTTACACTTATAGACGACTGTACTGTACACCACTCATCAAAGAAGCTTCTTTTTGCAACAGATGGAGACTACTACAGAGTTCCACAACTGGTCACACAAGAGAATATACATCTGAGAGATTCCCAAGCCTAAGTGAAGCCTCTGCACCTAGGGCTCATGGAACATAGTAGAACAAGGGATGGAAAGAATGCTGATGTCTCCCTCAACTCACACCACCAAAGCTTCCTTATACAACAGAGTCCAGTGCACACAGAAGGCCACAAATGACTAGGCTTTAAGAATAAGAGACTGCAATATGTTTCCCTCGATAAGACTCATATATTGAACCTTACCCACCCATGGCTCAGAGACCATAGTGTAAGAAGGAGGGAACGAAAAGATTGTAAGAGCCAGGGTTAGTCCATGAACGTGGGGAAACAGAGGCTTTTGGGCCACTATAAGCTTGCTCACATAATGTTGTCATGGTGTGCAAGACCCATCCAGACTCAGTCAAACAAGGGCCCAGCATGGAGTAAGGGAAATGGGTGGCTGGCCCTAGCCTGGGAACTGTTTGGGGAGGGTGGTGTAATGTGGGGGTATGGATGGGGGAGGGTGTCTAAATATGACTGAGGGCTACTGTATAAAATGTACAAAAACTCAGTTAAAAAAATTTTTTAATATAATCCCAGCTGGGCATGGTGGTGTATGCCTTTAATCCCAGCACTCAGGAAGGAGAGGCAGGCAGATCTCTGTGAGTTCAAGTCCAGCCTGGTCTACATAGAGAGTTCCAGGACAGCTGGGACTACAGGGAGACTCTGTCTCAAAAAGACATATAGATGATAGATAGATAGATAGATAGATAGATAGATATAGATAGATAGATAAAGATAGATAGAGATAGATAGAGATAGAGATAGATAGATGATAGATAGATAGATAGATAGATAGATAGATACAGATAGATATAGATAGATAGATAGATAGATAGATAGATAGATAGATAGATAGATTCCCCAGGATAGTGTTCTTGGGAAGTGGCAAAACATTAAAGAACTGGGGCACAGGATGGGATGTGCTGGTGCCATCTTTAATCCCATCACTCAGGAGGCTGAAGCAGGTGGATCTATATAAGATCCAGGTCAGCCTGATCTATATACTGGCACAGGAAAAGGTCTTCACATCACTGGAGACATACCCTTGAATGGAATAATGGAACCCTAGCCTCTTCCTCCTTCTTTCCCCAGCTATGGCATGAGCAATTTGGCTCCACCATGCATTCCCACCATGACCTGATCGCTCACCACAGGCCCAAAGCAACAGGCTTTATTGATTACAAAAATAATCATCTCGGATATTCTCCTATACTGACAGCTGACTAACATAACATATGTTGGAGGTCCTAATTTGACCTTATTTGGAAATAAGATTTCTGCAGAAGTAATTAAGATGATGTCATATTAGAGTAGGGGCCTACACAATAAGAACACAGACACACTCACAGAGATAACATCATGTGATGATAAAGGCAAACATCAGGATGATGTATCTAAAAGCCAAAGAATGTCAAAGACTGCCAGTAACCACCTGAAGCTGGGACACCAAGCGATGAAACAGATTCACAGCCTTCAGAGTCAACCCTGCCAACACTTTAATCTCAGACTTCAAACTTCCAAAACCTTGAGCAATAAATTTCTGTTGTTTAAGCCATTCAGTGGTGCACTAGATCCTCCATGTCCACAAGTTCTGCCTCAGTGGAATCAATGAACACAGACTGAAAAGGATAAAAAAAAAAAAAATGCTGACTATGTATACTTTTTTCCTTGTCATTATTTCCTAAATAATGCAATACAACAAACAGCTTTGAATTTTGGTAAGTATTGTAACTAACCTAGAGGTGATTTAACAGAAGATATGCACAAGTAACATACAAATATACCATTTTATATAAAGGCCTTAAGTATCAGTAGAATCCACTAGAGGTTCCTGAAGCTGCAGAAACTGAGGGACAACTGCACTTTGTTGTAACTACACCTTGTTAGAGCAGCCCCACCAAATTAATACACCATCAGGCTCATGAAATTCAGTGAGAGCTTTTCTCCAAACAATGATTCTAAGAAAGGCAGGAAAGTCCAAATACACAGGGTAAGAAAAAAAATCTATAGCAGGGACTCATTATTAAAAACAGATTAGCCGGGGGCTGGAGAGATGGCCTAGCAGTTAAGAGCACCGGCTGCTCTTGCAGAAGACCCAGGTTCGATCCCCAGCACCCACATGGCGGCTGAGAACCGTCTTTAACTCCAGTTCCAGGGGAATCAGACACCCTCTTCTGACCTCCTCAGCACTGCATGACAAAGGTGCACAAACCTACATGCAGACAGTACATTCATACACATAAAAAATGAATAAATTTAAAAAAATAAAAAATAAAAAATAAAAGATTAGCCAGACATGGTGGCACACGCCTTTAATCCTAGCACTTGGGAAGCAGAGGCAGGCAGATCTTTGTGAGCTCAAGGCCAGCCTGGTCTACAGAGTGAGTTCCAGAACAACTGGGACTACAGGGAGACCCTGTCTCAAAAAGACGAAAAAGAAAAGATTAAAGTCTAAGTAGTGGAAAAGTGTCGGGTCTTAGTTGGGTCCTGTCCTGTAACCAACTGGCCTGAGGAAAGGTAAGTGCACCGCTCACCAGTTCCCCAGCCTCCTCAGTTCCCGGAGACACTCAGACGCAGCAGGGAGTCCAGTCAAGCAGGTTCTCCTTTATTGCAAGCAGGGCAGTGACTTATATACAAAACAGCCACAAAAGGCATTTAGGCACGAAAGCAAATGACCAATGTTCCTGCAGCCCCTCTGACCCTCTCAGGCAGATTGGCGTACATGGCCGACAATTGTAACTCGTGCCACTTGTCCTTATCTTCCCCCGACCAGAGGTTTTGGCAAACAACCCAGGTCCCTCCTCCTCTACCTCCCCTCAGAGCCATCTTGACCTGGCTGGCCGGGTGGGCCCCATCAGACTCCCCCGTTTTTCTTTTATAACCCACCTCTTTCCGAGGTATGGGTATGGCACCTCCTCGGAGGTTCGCCATTGAGATGAACCTTATGTAAGGTTCACCTTATAGTGTGTGGAAGTCTTCGGGCTCCAGCTGGTCATAGCGCAACCTAAGGGCCATGAGTTGTACCTCCCGGGCCTTTTCTCTGATCAGCCTGGTTAGCCTGTTAAAGAGGCAGGGCCCAAATATGCACAGGAATGAAATTATAAGGAGGGGGCCCATCAGCGTGGAAATAAGAGTGGTCAGCCAGAGGGACCAATCAAACCACTGTTGGTACCAGGTGGACCCATACTCTCTCTGCCTGTCCTCAATTCCCTTCTTGCCTTCTTCAGTGAATGTTACCTGAATGGGGTTGCATTGGTAATTGGTGCATGCCCCATAGAGGGGGTTGCTGGCCTTTCTTTGTGTCTTTACCCTGGTGACCCAAATAGCTCCCTTGTGCCCCATCCAATAGCCTGATCCTGTAGTCTCACACCCCCATGCCTTACAGTAGAAATCTCCCAGCCCACCACAGTCAGATATCTTTTTTGCAGTCTGGTTACTCCCAGGGCATACGTAAATGTCAGCGTCCCTGAGCGCGGCTCGTTTGAGGACATGGTAACATCCCGGGGATCTAGGGTCCCCCACCACTGGCAGGGTGCATCCCTTTTGTCCATTACATTCTGGCCTCCCTAGGTGAGCTGAGGTCCAATCAGCCACGTCCCAGCTTCCTCAGGCCAGATCTCAGAGATCAAAGAAGAGCGGTAGCCACCATGCGAGGGGGGGTATCATTCGTGGTGCTGTTGAGGATCCCTCCATTGACGGGATTGGTCACCAGCCATGTCACTCTCTATGGTTGATGGGGGTTTCGGTGCAGCACTCCTGTCTCTTCTGCCGTCACCCATGCAGCCACCAGCAGACTCAGGAACCATGCCATCTGTAAGCGTTAAAGCACATAAGAGCTTCTCAAGGGTCTGTTGCCCTTGGGCCTGGTTAGTCCTTTTTATCACTTTGTGTTTTCTCTTGTTTCTGAAGGTGAGTTGAGACCACCATATCCTCTTTCTTTCTTTGTTGGTTAGTTTGTTTTTGGTCATCTTCCTGTTCTGAGGGAATAGGCAAAAACTTTAGATTCCTTGCCGGCACCCAGATAGGTGCCTCCTCCCCTATAGGATACACACACCCAAAGCCCCTTCCCATCGTAATTAGTGGGTCTGGGCCTTTCCATTGGTGTGTTAAAGGATCTTTCTATTTAACCTTCACCTGGGGGTTGAGGCTTGTGTGTCCCCAGTGTTTATGGAACCTGGACTCCGTCATATCTTTAGAAAAATTTAAAATATTTATAGTAAACAGAGCTTCTGCCAATTGTGGGGAGGGCTTACTCTCCCTTTTTTTTTTCAGGGCTTTTCAAGAGGCTTTGCATGGCTGCTCATTAGCTAGATATTTTAAAGAACATCCTCTGACTCTATGGGTGCTTACGGGATCTGACTTAACTACAGCAGTAATCAAGAGGGGGGTCAGTCCTGTGTGATAGGGATCTCCTTCTGGGGACTTATATCTTTCAGCAAGTCAAACAGTGGTGTTAGTTTTTCTGTAGGGATAGCTACCCAAGGCCTAAGCCAGTTAATCTCTCCGAGTAGACTCTGGAGCTGTGTCAGAGTAAGACACTCTGGCATTCTTATATCAGGCTTCACAGGACTGACCCTTGTAAGGGAAAGATGGGTTCCCAGTACCTTAAAAGGGGGGATTTGTTGGATCTTTTCAGGTGCCACCATGAACCCTCCCTGCGTTAAAGTTTGCGATATTGTTCCAAGGAGTCCCCGCAACTCATGGGGGTGCCAGTGGCCAATAATAAGATCATCCATATAGAGGTGCAGAAGGGACTCCTTCCGCGACAGCATGGGGGCCAAGAGGATGGCAAGGTACTGTTGACAAAATGCAGGGCTGTTGGCCATACCCTGGGGTAATACCACGCATTCATATCGGTGATCTGGCCATGAATAGTTGAGCAAAGGCACTGAGAAAGCAAACTTACTACAATCCTCTGGGTGCAGGGGGATGGAGAAAAAACAGTCCTTAAGGTAAAGATGGGGGTGGCGACCGAGGAGCCAGGCGGCTGCGGCTGCAGTGGCTGCTGCTGCAGCAGCGGCAGCAGCGGCAGAGACGCAGTCTGCACTGACCAGGGGGTGCTGAAGCCGGGCAGCGGCGACAGCAGCGACTCGGAGCCGCCTCCCCCTGCACCTGGGGGGGGGGCACCCATGCCTCTGTCCCCTCATCGCGCTCTTTTGTAAAGGTGGCCCATTTCTCTAGTGTCCTTCTCTATCCCTCCCAAAGCTCTCCCCGAGGCTCCCTCCTCCGGGGGAGGGAGTGCATTCGGGTGGAAAGAGGTCTTTAGGGCCATAATGGTAGGGTAAAAGCCGAGGGGTGGGTCAATGCCAAAATGCCTCTCCCTTTCCGTTGCCAGTTTCTCCACCCTAGCCCAAGTCTGCCAGGAGAAGAGGTTGGCCCCCATAATCCAAGGGGCGAGGGAGACCATAGTTTCCCACGTGTTTGGAGCATTGGTCTCAGTTAACTCAAGTCCTCTAGATTGTAACATGAGGCGTAAAGCTCTCAAGGCAGGATCCTTCTTAGTTGAAGTTGCATTACCTATACTTAGGGTCTCACTTACCCTGGCAGACCGATTGGCCTCAGCCGGCAGGCACAGAGTACCTCGGGGTCCCCCTCTTTGAGCCCCATGTTGGGCGCCAGGTGTCGGGTCTCAGTCGGGTCCTGTCCTGGAACCGACTGGGCTGAGGAAAGGTAAGTCCACCGCTCACCAGTTCCCCAGCCTCCTCAGTTCCCGGAGACACTCAGATGCAGCAGGGAGTCCAGTCAAGCAGGTTCTTGTTTATTGCAAGCAGGGCAGTGACTTATATACAAAACAGCCACAAAAGGCATTTAGGCGCGAAAGCAAATGACCAATGTTCCTGCAGCCCCTCTGGCCCTCTCAGGCAGATTGGCATACACGGCTGACAATTGTAACTCACGCCGCTTGTCCTTATCTTTCCCCAACCAGAGGTTTTGGCAAACAACCCGGGTCCCTCCTCCTCTACCTCCCCTCAGCGCCATCTTGACCTGGCTGGCCAGGTGGGCCCCATCAGAAAAGAATTCTTTTAGGGTTTCATTTTCAAGTGAGCTTACCAATATTTCCATTTTTTAGTGGCTTAATAGAAAACAATTTTTTAACATTTTTTTATTGATGCTTTGTGCATTTCATACATCATTTTCCAATTCAGTTCAGGCATATTTCCCTTTCCCTTCCTCCCCACCCCCACCCCAACCGAGATCATGCATTCTGCCATGACTGTCCTGCATATTTCTCTCAGTTTTTTTTTTCCATTTTTTAGCTATAAGTGATAATCCATGAGTACAAGCATCCTTCATGTAAAACCAATTTGCAGGCTAGAAAACAATTTTTATGTATCATAAAGGTGGCAAAAATATGTCTCATTAAAGGCCACTAGAACAATGGTCAGCTATACAGGTAAAAGAAATGAACTGGATCCTTATCTTTACCTACTTCCCATCAAATCTGATGGGAAATGGCCAAAAAATACAGAAACAGAAAGAGCAATAGATTCAATCACAAAAGGTTAAAAAGCTTAAGTATCAAATACATACTAAATGATAAACCAATGGGAAGGCAAATATCTTGTTTCCTATGTTAAACTATTCCAAAACACAGAACGAGATGAGAAGCATGGGGCTAGGGAGATGTTCAGTTGATAAAGTACCTGCCACTCAAGCATGAGGACCTGAGTTCTAATATCCAGTTCCCATGTGAAAAAAGAAAAAGTGGAACACAATTTTATGCACCTCTAACCCTAGCTCACAGGGAAGGGCAGAAACAGAAGGATCCCCAGAGATCACTGATCAAACAGTCTAGTCAACTGTAAGAACCTGGTTCAGTAAGCCACCCTAGCTCAAAAGATAAGGTGGGAAGTGATTAAGGAGGACCCCCAACATCAGTCTCTGCGCATCTACATGCATATGCACATTAAAAAAAAAAAAAAAGATTAAAAACTCCCCAACAAATACAAGTTAAATGTATTAGAGATTTCAAAGCAATTCCCATGAAAGCACATTAGAAAATATATAAGGACCAATCTCATTTAAAAATCTTATACTTATTTAAGTATAAACAAACCAAAGTCAGGATACTGAAGATTGTACTCAAATAAGTTATATTCTAAGAAAGTCTATTTGTTTTCCTTTTGGCAACAATGTGTGTGTCGTGTATGTACATGCTCATATGAGTGTATATACATGTATGTGTGTGCTTGTGTGTGGAGACCAGAGGCTGATGTCAGATGTTTTCTTAATCAGTCTCCACCTCATTTTCTGAAACAGAGTCTCTCACTGAACTGAGCTAGCCAGTAAGCCCCTGGGATCTGCCTGTCTCTGCAGCCCCAGTGCTGGGGTTACAGATGGGCACTGCCATGCCTAGTTTTTTATATGGGTACTGAAGATTCAAACTCAAGTCCTCATGTTTGTGAGGCAAACACTGTACCAACTGAGTCATCTCTCCAGCTCCAAGGGTCTATTTCTTAGTATAGTTCATTACAAAGTGACTAAAAGTGGAGAACTCTTTTTTTTTTTTTTTTCAGGGCACAGACTTTTATTTAGAAAAGCAACGTGGTGCACAGACATAAACATTTGGTGGGCAGCGTGCTAATGGTTGTCTTAGAAAAGAAGCCTCATGGGCTGGAGAGATGGCCTAGCGGTTAAGAGTGCCGACTGCTCTTACAGAGGACCCGGGTTCGATCCCCAGCACCCACATGGCGGCTGAGAACCGTCTGAAGCTCCAATTCCAGGAGAACTCCAGTTCCAGGGGAATCCAAGACCCTCTTCTGAACTCCGCAGCGTTGCACGACACGGGTGCACAGACTTGCATGCAGACAGTACATTCATACACATACAGAAATAAATAAAATTAATAAAAAAAATTAAAAAAAAAAAAAAGAAAAGAAGCCTCAGTTTCTTCATTAAGTTGCCTGCACATTTTTTACTCTTCACCACTAATCATTCTTTGGGCTTTCAAAAGATTTCACAATCAAGATACTAGAGCAAACATTATGCATGGGTACAAAATTCTCAAGCAGTTACCATCTGTCAAACAATTCACCCAAGGTACAAAGATTTGGGGTACTTCTCCTTAAGAGTTGGCCACTGAACAAAAAAGTAGTCAGAGAGATGAAGCAGAATCTTCCCGTACAGGGATAGAGTTTCCACTCAGCAGATGCTCTCAACGTAGACAATGATCACTTTCTTTATTCCCAGTATCCCAAGGAGAAGGGCGGATACACAGACGGGGATGCATGTCCCTGGTCCATTACACAGCACCAAGTCTGGCTTTATTTGATGAACCAGGGGAAAGGAAAACCACATGGAGTGCAAGGTGGTAAACACTGTGGACAG
The DNA here is from genome assembly GCA_009823505.1 of Rhizomys pruinosus. Taxonomy (NCBI): domain Eukaryota; kingdom Metazoa; phylum Chordata; class Mammalia; order Rodentia; family Spalacidae; genus Rhizomys; species Rhizomys pruinosus. The sequence continues at coordinate 2,202,842 of VZQC01003012.1, read as the reverse complement.
CCAGGGCTGCTGGACCTCCCGGCTTCTTGGAATTTGGTGAATGTAGTATTTGGTGTACTCAGTACCAGAGTCTCTATCAGCTCAAGCAAGCTCTAAAGAATTAATTTTACTGGTGCTCATCTCGTCAGAGTCAGAAATGACATAATGTCTCGGTGAGTAAGCACCTGATAAGCTTCCAACCAGCCTCAGGATCTCAGTGGTATGTCCACCTCATGGATCCTGAAGTTGGAGAGGAAAGGGGAAAACAGCTAGGAGTTCAAATCTTCAAAGACTTGAGAACTCCTTAATTAAAGATACTATCTGTTGCCAAGTGTGGTGGCACACACCTTTAATCCCAGCACTCAGGAGGCAGAGGCAGGAGGATCTCTGTGAGTTCAAAGTCAGCCATGTGTACATAGCAAGTTCCAGGCCATCTGGGACTACAGGGAGAATAAAGCAAATCAATAAAAAAAAAAAAAAAAAAAAAAACCTATCTTTTGAGCATGGTGAAACAGGCCTTTAATCCCAGCACTCAGGAGTCGAGGGGGCAGTCTGTCTATGAGTTCTAGATCACCCACAATGAGTTCCAGGCCAGCCAGGGCTACATAGTAAGACCGTGACAAGAAAAGAAAAGAGAAAAAAGAAAAGAAAAACATTATCTATCAAAACCAGTAAGCATTATATTATACTTTATGGTATAATATTAATGGCATTCTCACTGAATTTAGAATGTAATTTAAGGGGCTGGAGAGATGGCTCAGCAGTTAAGAGCACTGACTGCTCTTACAGAGGACCGGGGTTTGATTCCCAGCACTCACATGGCAGCTAAGAACCATTTTTAACTCCAGTTCCAGGGGAATCCGATGCCCTCTTCTGACCTCCGCAGCACTGCATGACACAGATGCACCTACCTACATGCAGATAGTACACTCATACACATAAAATAATAAATAAAAAAAGAATGTAATTTAAATTTTAAAACATTTTTTAAAAAGAACTTAAACAAGAGTCGGGCATGGTGGTGCATGCCTTTAATCCTAGCACTTGGGAGGCAGAGGCAGGCAGATCCTTGTGAGTTCAAGGCCAGCCTAGTCTACAGAGTGAGTTCCAGGATAGCTGGGGCTATAGGGAGACCCTGTCTCAAAAAGACCAAAGGGGGAAAAAAAAAAAAAAGAACTTAAACAAATAATAAATCTGCTCCTGACCAGAAAGATCATTATAAAGAAACAGAAGTCATGATAGAAACTAAAGATCAAATGGAAAAAATAAAAAAAAACTAAGCAAAAACTAGAAACATCTAAACTTCTCTTTTCTTCTTTCCTTTCCCTTCCCTTTCTTCTCTTCCCCTCCTTCCCCTCCCCTCTCTTCCTTTCCCTTCCTTTCCCTTTCTTCCCTTCCCCTCCCCTCTCTTCCTTTCCTTTCCCTTCTCTTCTCTTTTCTCTGTTCTTTTCTTAAGTCAAGATCTCAATCTGGCCTCAAACTCAGCCTCAGCCTCCTGAGTGCTAGGACTACAGATGTGAGCCACCACGTACAACTAAATAGATATTTCTCTGAAAAAAAAGTATATACACATATATCAATAGTGTGATACTCTATGTGGTACAAATATAAATTTGGGGGTTACCTCACAAAGGTGAAGGAAGAGGCAGAATTAAGGAGAGCTGCAAAGACTTTAGCAGCAACAGCTTCTCTCTTGTGGTGATATTGTACACGGTTATTCCTCATCCTGTTCCTCTAGACACCTTACATATATTATTCTGTAGCTTCTCAGTTATAATCTACAAATTACACGAGACTTACTGATTACACAAAAACACTCACAGTCTCAGTCACTAAAAATCTTCTAGGCCCTGTCATAGCCTTCCAAGTAGCCCTGTTAAGAATTAGCAAAACTGGGGCTGGAGAGATGGCCTAGCGATTAAGAGCACTGACTGCTCTTGCAGAGGACCCGGGTTCAATCCCCAGCATCTACATGGCAGCTGAACCGTCTTTAACTCCAGTTCCAGGGGAATCCGACACCCTCTTCTTACCTCCGCGGCATTGCACAACACGGGTACACAAACCTACATGCAGACAGTACATTCATACACATATAAGAATAAATAAAATTTAAAAAAAAAGAATTAGCAAAATTATTTTCACCTTTTCTGAAGCTACATTAAAGGAAACCCATGGGGGTAGTGGGGAGGTGGGTAGAGCAGGGGTGATGCCCTCTTTAATCAACCTCAACTCACTCACTGACAAGCACTTCAGATGGCTGAACAAAAACAATGTTTTCCAGAATGCCAAAGTAAGAAGATTGATAAAAGCTAATTAAAGCTGGGCATGGTGGTGCACGCCTTTAATCCTAGCACTCGGGAGGCAGAGGCAGGAGGATCTTTGTGAGTTCAAGGCCAGCCTGGTCCACAGAGGAGTTCCAGGACAGCTGGGGCTACAGGGAAAACCTATCTCGAAAAAGACCAAAAAAAAAAAAAATGTTTTCTGCTATTTATTATTAAGTAATCAAAATCAATAAAACCCAGATGAAACCTTGGCTCTCAATTCTGAGATGCAAAGACTAGAGTAAGTCTAATCCTTCCTTTCCACTGTCAAGGCCAGTTTGCCTGTGGTGGGCAGGTAGGTATATGCTCAGGGACAGGAGCACATATACTCTGCATGTGGTAGGCAGGCAAGTGCATGCTCAGGGACAGGAGCACATATACTCTGCATGTGGTGGGCAGGCAGGTGCATGCTCAAGGACAGGAGCACATATACTCTGCATGTGGTGGGCAGATAGGTGTATGCTCAAGGACAGGAGCACATATACCCTGCATGTGGTAGGCAGGCAGGTGTATGCTCAAGAACAGTAGCACATATACTCTGCATGTGGTGGGCAGGTAGGTATATGCTCAAGGACAGAAGCACATATACTCTGCATGTGGTGGGCAGGCAAGCGCATGCTCAAGGACAGAAGCACATATACTCTGCATGTGGTGGGCAGGCAGGTGTATGCTCAAGGACAGGAGCACATATACTCTGCATGTGGTGGGCAGACAGGTGTACGCTCAAGGACAGGAGCACATATACCCTGCATGTGGTAGGCAGGCAGGTGTATGCTCAAGAACAGGAGCACATATACTCTGCATGTGGTGGGCAGGTAGGTATATGCTCAAGGACAGAAGCACATATATTCTGCATGTGGTGGGCAGGTGCAAGTATATACTCAAGGACAGAACCACACATACTCCTCCATACAACCAGAGACAGAAAGGTCCCAGACAACCATATCTGGGCTCTTTGCTCCACACTGCACATTCCTTTCATTATTACAGCAGAAGGCTATACCATGACCCTCCAGTTGAAGCTGGATTCCTGATTCCTAAAGAAGTAAAACACTCTTAAGCTGGGCGTGGTGGCACACGCCTTTAATCCTAGCACTTGGGAGGCAGAGGCAGGCGGATCTTTGTGAGTTCAAGACCAGCCTGGTCTACAGAGTGAGTTCCAGGACAGCTGGGACTACAGGGACACCCTGTCTCGAAAAGACAAAAAAAAAAGAAGAAGTAAAACACTCTTCAGGTAAGCTGACTGCTGAGAGAACCAATAAAGGAATTAGCATGAAGTATGCTGACTTCTTTGGAAGGAATTTTATGAACACAGGATTTAAGACTACTCATACAATAAACAACACAATCACAAGAACTAATAAAGTAAGTAGCAGTATGAAAACATGCCATCAATCAATCAATGAACCTGTGCATTAATTATATGCAAGAATTGTATGAAGTAATGGAAGGCAAATTTTAAAAGATGCCTGACCTAGAATCAGACTCATGTCCTTGAAGACATACAAAAGACTTGTTAAAACCAGACCAAAAGGGGCTGGAGAGATGGCCTAGCGGTTAAGAGCGCCGACTGCTCTTGCAGAGGACCCAGGTTCGATCCCCAGCACCCACATGGCGGCTGAGAACCGTCTTTAACTCCAGTTCCAGGGGAATCCAAGACCCTCTTCTGATCTCCGCGGCATTGCACAACATGGGTGCACAAACCTACAGGCAGACAATACATTCATACACATCAAAAACAAATAAAATTTAAAAAAAAAAAGACCAAAAAGCATAGGGGTCTAGAGAGATGACTCAGGGTTGATATATTTGATATATTTCCAGCACCCCACATGGTGGCTAACAACTGTCAATAACTCCAGTTCCAGGAGATTCTGATGCCCTCTTCTTACTTCTGCAGAAATGCATGACACGATTGTACTTACATACATGCAGGCAATACACTCATACACAAAAATAAAATTTAGAATAAATAACTCCACAATCAGTCCAACTCCCTTGACATCTGCTTTCCATAGTCACATCCAATTCAGCCAATGCACACCCCGCTCTGCCATACCCACACACTGCAGCACACTCTCCTTGCTCCCCACAGATGCCTCCCTTTAGGAACTGCAAAAAAACATCTTTCAAAGCTCATCCCAAGTGCTTCCTGCATCCCTGAAAGCCTTTTATAACCCACATGCTCATGTGCAATCCTTCCAATTCGCTCTTTATGGTGCCTTCCCTACTCTTTCTTCTTTTACTTCTATACTCATCTTCCTGATCTTGCTAGAATCAGGAATAATGAAAAAGCAGAAGCTATACAACTAAAAAAAACTTAAATTTAAATCTGAACACTAACAACCTGAACTTTACCAAACTAAATTCCTATTCTTTTAGTTTTAAGTATATGAGTGTTTTGCCTACATGTATATAAGTGCACCCCAGTTATGCAATGCCTGTAGAGGCCAGAAGAGGGAGTCAGATCCCCTGGAACTGGAGTTGGATGGTTGTTAGCCAGCATGTGGGGGCTGGGAACTGAACCCAGGTCCTCTACACAAGCAGCCAGTGCTCTTAACCACTGAGCCATCCCTCCAGCCCCTGGCCTACCTAATTTTCTTAAGCCTCAGTTCCTAAATCATTATCTAGGTTGCATTTTTTTATTTAATAAACAGAGATGTGTTTACAAGAGAAAAATGTAAAGAAAAGAAATTGAGGATAGAAATGTTTGGGAATAATAAAAGGCATGAAAGTTGTGGTAGTTAGAACATTCCACAGTCCTAAGAAGCCAGAGGAAAGACTGAGCATGTTAACAAGACAAGGAAAATATTAAAAAGATCCCAATCAGGGCTCAATTCCCAGCACCTACATGGCAGCTAACAACCACTGTAACTCCAGTTCCATGGGATCAGATGCCCATTTCTGAGCTCCGTGGTATACACATGGGGTACACTTACATACATGCAGGCAGTACACTTACATACATGCAGGCAAAAATTCATACACACAATAATAAATAAAATGAAATTTTAAAACTATGTCTGAGGGCTAGAGAGATGGCCTAGCGGTTAAGAGCGCCGACCACTCTTACAGAGGACCCAGGTTCGATCCCCAGCACCCACATGGAGGCCGAGAACCATCTAAAACTCCAATTCCAGGAGAACTCCAGTTCCAGGGGAATCCGACACCCTCTTCTGACCTCCGCGGCATCGCAACAACACGGGTGCACAAACTTGCATGCTGACAGTACATTGATACACATACAGAAATAAATAAATGCCGGGTGTGGTGGCGCACGCCTTTAATCCTAGCACTTGGGAGGCAGAGGCACGCGGATCTCTGTGAGTTCGAGGCCAGCCTGGTCTACAGAGTGAGTTCCAGGACAGCCAGAGCTACAGGGAGACCGTCTCAAAAAGACCAAAAAAAAAACTATGTCTGAGATGAAAAATACACTGATGTACTGGAAGACTGGACTGGGAGTAGATTGGATACTGCAGAAGAAAAAAGTAGTGAACTTGAAGATGCAGCAATAGAAAATAAAATGAATCCAAAGAAAATGTGAAAAAAGGGAAAGAATAGGTGAGCAGCAGAACAGCTTCCTACAATTGAAAAATACTAATAGACAAATTTGATGAAAATTATTAAACCACAAATCAAGAAGCTCAATAACTCCATGAGAGCCACTGTAAACTCAGCCAAATCCACAGTGCTGGAGAGGACACAGAGCCTAGAGGAAAGCTTCTTGGCGTCATATCTCTAGACAAATGAAATTTCTTGCCATACACTAACTATAGAGTCTTGTATTTACAAACAAGCGTATCGTGCACCACTCATCAAAGATGCTATTCTTTGCAGCAGATGGAGGCTACTGCAGAATCCCACAGCCAGTGAGACACATAACATATACATCTGAAAGGTCCCCATTCCTGCAAGACGCATCTACAGTTGAACCCACACAGATTGAGGGGCAGTGAGAAAATGAGTGTATCCCTCAGTTCACCGGTGAGGCTTCCTTACAGAATGGGGTGTGATTCAAGTGTGAGAGCCTCCAGAATGTGTGTCCCTGGATAGGGCCCCTGTGTTAAACCTCTCCCACCCATGGCTCAGGGGTCACTAGAGAAGAGGAGGCAGAAAGATTGTAAGAGCCAGGGCTGGTGCATGAATGTAGAGAAGCAGTGGCTTACAGTCAACTGTAAGCTTTCACAGGCAAAATTGTAGCAATGTAGGAATCAGGCACAGGACCCAGGCCATGCAGGGCAAGGTCTCAAAGTGGAGCAAGAGAAGTGGGTAGGGGACTGACCCTGGACTGAGAACAAAAGACTGAGTACTATTGGGTGAGGAAGAGTATACCTTACCTAGGATTCCTAGATATGCTGACTAGACTCCCGTGGATCTATTTGTACAGAAGGACATCTGGGTTTGGTAGCTTGACTGGATAGGGCTTAACTTAGATGTTGTAATGCATAGATTTTGATGGGGGGTTGGGGCATGTGGGGATTGGGCTTGATTGGGAACCATGGTGTGGGTTGTACAAATGCTTAATAAAAAAATTATATTAAAAGAAGCTCAATTACACCAATCACAAGAAACATAAAGAAAACTACAACACACATCATAATCAATTTGGTTAAACCAATCTGAAGAGAACTTCTAAAAAGCAGACACAGGATAAAGGATATACTGAGTACCGAGAAACAAAAAGATGTTGGCTGCTTTCTTGTCAGAAACAAGTGAGGCAGAAAACAATAAAACTACATCTTTTAAGCCATCGATGGGGAAAAAAAATTTAAGGAAATCCTTAAAGCATGAAGAAAATCATAGTAGGTACAAATATGAATCTAAACAAAGGAATGAAGAGCACCAGGAAAACAACTCATTGTGTGTAAACAGAAAGTTTACTTTCATAATTTAAAGGATAACTAATTCTGGGCTGGGAGGACGGCTCAGGGGATAAAGTGCCTGCCTTGCAAGTAAGCATGAAGAACCATGTAAATGCTTAGTGCGTGTAATGGCTGACTGTAATTCCAGCCTAGAAAGGAGGAGATGGGGTCTGCAGGGTAAGCTGGCTAGCAAAGCTAGACACATTGGTCATCTCTGAGTTTCATTTAAGAGACCCTGCCTCAATGAATAAGGCGGAAGAGCCATCAAAGATGGTTCCAAAGATCAACCTCAGGCCTCCTTATGCATGCACACACGACTGCATACCTACCCTCCCACACACCTGAATACACACGTTCATACCAGAGACACCCACATACCTGAATACACGGGTTCACACCAGAGAGAGAAAGAGAGAGAGAGAGAGAGAGAGAGAGATTTCATTCTTTAAAAAAGATAACTGGGGCTACAGACATGCCTCAGTGGTTAAGAGCACTTGCTGCTTTTGCAGAGGCGCAGGGTTCAGTTCCCAGCACCCACATGGCAGCTAACAACTGCCTATTCTTTAGTTCCAAGTGACCCAATGCCCTCTTCTGGCCTCCCATGAGCACTGTATGACATGGGTACATTTACATACATGTAATCAAAACACTCATACACATAAAAATAAAATTTTAAAACAGATAACTTTATAAATAATGGAATCCATACTGAGGATACAAAATGAGGTACTATCACTATAGAGTCTACAGAGCCTAAGAATACTTGGGACATACTAAGGGAATACTGAGAGTAAGAGCACCAGTATACCAGTAAATTCAGTAACTCAGATGAAGTAAACACAACCTATGAAAGGCAAATCTAACCAAAGGGCATTCAAACAGAAATAGGTAGCATGAATACCTTATATCTACCAAGGAAACTTTCCCACAAAGGCACTCCAGACCAGATGGAGACACTAGTAAATACGGTAACATTTAAGGAAAAAATAACAATTGTGTACAAACTGTAACAGAAAACCGAAAGAAATGGAACATTTCCCAACTCACTCAAGGTTTCCAACATTACTGACAACTCATAGCACAGATATTTTAAGGAGGAAAAAAACTTCTCCCACACTGATTCTATGAATACAAGTTCAAAGCCAAGAGACAAAAGCTGGGTCTTTAAGCACTGATGGCATTGAACTGATGGAAGAAGGAAAGATAAGCCAAGGAAACAGAAGGCACGTGCAGTATAGGAGCTCACTCACATGAAACATACAAAGTGGCCAAACTATGGCAAGAGAAAGAACTGTTGCCAAAAGCAGGCAGGGAGAGAGAATGCTAAATTGCTCTATAGATCTGTAATATGACATTAAAACTACAGTGAACACCACTGAACTACACACTTAAAAATGATTAAGACTGTGTGGGTGCAGGCCTGTGGAAGCCAGACGTTGGGTGTCTCTCAGAAGCGATCCACCTTGGGTTTGTTGTTGTGATGTTGACAATGGTAGTTTGAGACAGTCTCTCACTGGGACCGGGGGCTCACAGATTAGGGAAGGCTGAGGCCAGCCAGCAAGCCCAGGAATCTTCTGTCTCCTCGGTGTTGTTATGATTACAAGCCCGCCTTTTCACATGGGTCTTGGGGATTGAACTCAGGTCCTCATATTTGTGCAGCAAGCACTTTACTAGCTAAGCTAACACCCCCGCCCCCAGCCTGACAATAAGTTTTATGTTTTTACTACAAACTTTTTAAATTCTTTTTATTTTATTTTACTTTATTTTATTTATTTTTGTATGTGTATGAATGTACTGTCTGCATGTAGGTTTGTGCACCCGTGTTGTGCAATGCCGCCAAGGTCAGAAGAGGGTCTCAGATTCCCCTGGAACTGGAGTTCTCCTGGAATTGGAGTTACAGACAGTTCTTAGCCGCCATGTGGGTGCTGGGGATTGAACCCGGGTCATCTACAAAAGCAGTCAGTGCTCTTAATGGCTAGGCTATCTCTCCAGCCCCACTACAAACTTTTTAAAGAGAGTAAAAAAATCACAGAAATTGGTTCCCTCACAGTGATATTGATTAAATATATTTCTAATCAACTAACTTCTAATGACCAATTTTAATCCCTAAATTTCCTTTTCTTCCAATTAAAAAAAATAGCAGATCTTGCAAGCAGCATATAGGGGCTACTCCAAATATAATAAGCATGGAGGGGTGCAGTGAGATTGCTCAGTGCTGTAAAGGCAAGCCTGACAACCTGGGTTCAAGCCACATGGTAGAAGCAGAGAACCAACTCCAGCAAGTTGTCCTCTGATCTCCACACAAGCGTGTATACATACATAAACATACAAAAATGTAAATGTAAATTTTTCGGTTTTTTGGTCTTTTCAAGACAGGGTCTCCCTGTAGTCCCAGCTGTCCTGGAACTTGCTCTGTAGACCAGGCTGGCCTTGAACTCACAAAGATTCGCCTGCCTCTGCCTCCCCAGTGCTAGGATTAAAAGCGTGCACCACCATGCCCAGCAATAAAAGTAAATTTTTTAAATAACACAACAAGGGGCTGGAGAGATGGTCTAGCGGTTAAGAGCACCGACTGCTCTTACAGAGGACCCGGGTTTGATCCCCAGCACCCACATGGCGGCTGAGAACCGACTGAAACTCCAGTTCCAGGAGAACTCCAGTTCCAGGGGAATCCGACACCCTCTTCTGACCTCCGCGGCATTGCACGACACAGGTGCACAAACCTGCATGCAGACAGTACATTCATACACATACAGAAATAAATAAAATTTAAAAAAAAATTTAAATAACACAACAAGGCATAGGGAGCAAGTTGAGGAACGGAGGAATGAGAAAACAATACAAGTGGCAGAAGCACAAAGCAGGCTATTGAGACACAATCTCACTGTGTCATCCCCACCCAAAACACAGCCCAGCCTCCCAACACACTGCCCAACTCACTAAGTAAAACCCTTATAGAGGCTTCTGTTTATTCAAAGCACAAAGGAAAAAGCAATTTGCCTACAAGGCCCAGCACCATCTGGCCCCAACCCACCTCTCTCCAGTCCTCTCTCCCACCAGATTCTTCCACAGATCTCCAGGTCCCTACCTACAATATACCGTGTGTCACTGATCCTCTCCTCAGACTTGCCATCACAGGGTCTCTGCCCTGCTAACTGCTCTCACTGTAGCAGGTCCTTTTCTGTGCATCCTGGATACCTCTGTCTATAGACCAGTGATTTATAGATGTGTGATTTCTGTAATACCACCGCTGCAGCTTACAGGTATTTCTGTGATTCTCTGATTGTCATCTGCTAAGGACAGGGACCATGTCTGCGTTCACTCTCCTCAACTCCAAGGCTGAGCATATTGTCTGGTACCAAATGGGCATGTCAGGGCATGTCAACATTTGTCAAACAACTGAGCAAATGAATACAAAATCCATAAGAAAGACAATAAAACACCCTAAGAGGTCTTCTTAAGAGTTTATGTGGGGCTGGATGGCTCAGCGATTAAGAGCACTGACCGCTCTTGCAGTGGACCCAGGATTCCCAGCATCCACATGGCGGCTAAGAACCATCTTTAGTGCTGGCATGGTGGTGCACGCCTTTAAGCACTCAGGAGGCAGAGGCAGGTGGAGCTCTGTGAGTTCAAAGCCAGCCTGGTCTACAGAGCTCCAGGCCAGCTAGGACTATGTGCTCGCTTCAGCAGCACATATACTAAAATAGGACTAAAGGGAAACCTTGTCTCAAAAATACCAAAAAAAAAAAAGCTTGTGTATCTTCATAATTATAAATCTGGTAGATCCGCAAAGGAAATAAGACTAAAATCCGAATCTAAATTGCCCTACTAACTAGGGCGAGTGCGCACACAGGCACACACACACACACACACACACACACACAAAGGCAGACCACAGATAAATCATTGTAACTGTTTTTGATGTCTCTTATAATGGAAACACTCAAGAGTATCATTAAAGAGCAAAATTTCACAAGACTCTTAAGCATAAATGAAACAATAACTCTACTTAAAACCTGTGTTTTATACAAATATATATATAAGACCAACTACAGAAGCAAAGAATCTCTAAGGGGGAAAGTGCTCTGCCAGGAGCCTCATTCTGTTAGATCTCAAACAGGAAAAAAAACACCAGAGAGATTGCTACCAAGAAAAGAAACAGAAACAAGAAATAGACCAGAATTCAAGTGACCGTAGAAGCTTAATCCTCCAAATGCCATGTAGAACTATTTCCCAAACTCTAAAGCCAAGAATATAAGGAGAGACATGGTCAAGTTCTCTTATTCCCCTCCAACACAAATACAAAACATATCTATACTTTGAAGACAAATCATTTCATCCATGATCATAATCCTGAAAAATCCCAGCCTATATTCATTTCTTCACCCTCTAACCTTCATACCTACCAAAGGGTTTAACAAAATGTCACCTTACTGTTTTCCTAACAATGCAGTGTGTGCAGTCTTTATTTTACATCATTTTAAGTGCATGTAACAGTATAGGTGCTTAATATTTGTTGAAATGAAATAAAATTATAGTTTTGAGTGGTGCATCTGGATATTTAAAATCCTTGTATTTTATTCCTAATTAACTAACGCTATCTACCATTCCCCCAGACTGTTTCACATCTCTGTTTTCACACCATCATCCTTAGATTAAGTACAGTCATTAACAGCAACGTCTAAATAAAGACTTCTCAGTACCACTTGTCCAAACTCGAGGTCTTCAGTGCCACGGGTGTCTATTCAAGTCCCAATCAGACATGTCATATTAACGCCTGCCCCCACTTCAACGGAGTAAATTTCACATGAAACCGGTCCCAAGCCTAGCCAGCCGCAGGTGTATACAACTGGAGGACACAGAATCTGAGATACACATACTAAGCGCAGTTCGCTGTCAACTGGAAAGTTAACTCCCCAGAAAAGGACCAAAGTGTACAAATAAACGAGCTTCTGCGATCAACAGCACCGATTAAGTGGGAAAAGCAAGGGCGCAGGCGGACGTCGAGGGCTGTAATTAAGCAACTGTCCGCACTCCCGGGGGCCGCAAGTCTGTCAGTCTCCCATCCAGACCGCGAGGCCGCGTCCACAGGTGACCGACGCTCTGGGATCTAACCCTACCACCTCGGGAACTGCACTAAGGACCGGCCCGCAGGGCGCCAGAGCCGAGCCGGAGCGGGCTGTGGGGAGCGCGGCGCCGGGAACGGGCGGCGTGAGGCCGCGATGCCCGAGGCGGACGCCGCTGGAGGCGCAGGACGCACGGCCCATGGAGCGCGGCCGCCCCGGGCGTGCACTGGGGCAGGGGGGCGGAGGACCTCACCGTCGCTCCCCGGAGGCCGGTACCACCGCAGACCCGCAGTTGCAAAGGAGAAAGCGCTTCCGGGTCACGGGCGCGCTTCTGGAGAGCAACGGTGGCCGGGTGGAGCCAAGAACGCGACGCGCCAAGCAAGTGGGCGGTGATGGCTACCGGGGTGGGGGTCGCGGCGCTGGGCTCCCGCCGCCGGAGCGAGGGGCGGCGCGTGGGCCTTTCGGCTCAGGAGCCTCGCGGTGGGCGGCCTTCCTGCCCTCACCTTGGGCCTGCCTCACCTCACCTCACCTCACCACACGACTCCTGAACCTGCAGGCCTTGGGCCTTCCAGCCCGTGTCGTTCACTTCCCGGCTTGCCCCGCGGTTACGCCAGCTCCTTCCCTTGGACCCTTTTACCTGTCAACCGGTCTGGTGCGCTGTTGACACTTGAACTGCGGATGTGGGTTACCCCGTCCTAGAGTGTGAAGGCTGGACGAAGGAAGCTCTGGAGCCCGCCCAGAAAGATCTGCCCAGGCACGGATGAGGAAAAGGTGAATCAAGTGAAGGCCAGAAAAGTCGCAGGCCTGGCAGTTGATGTGCGAAGCCCTTGGAAAGGCAGTATGCCTTATAGCTACATAATCTATGGTAAAATCTAGGACCAAAAAGAAGGAACCATTCTCCTACCGCCAACCAGCATCCAGGGGAGCAGGAGAGAAGAGGATGTCAGTGAAGGGCCTGCCATCATTAGCAACTGCTGTGGAGATCATGTGTACATAGACTAATCAAAATTCAAGAATACATGGTCAAAGTAGAAGGTGCTTGAATGAGACCCACTTCTGGTGGAGAAGTTGAATCAAAAAATACACCAAACTGTTCCTGGATTTCTTAATGCTTAAAAAGCCCCACCTTGGTTGCTTAAGGAAGCAACCCAATGATCCTTTGGTTTTTAACTTTGGCTTAGATATTTCCCAACTCTCAGCCAGACTATAATGTAGGCAAAACTTGCCTGTCCCACCGGTAGACGGCAGAAGATTCCCAGCAGGGGCAGGAGGCGCTGGACAGAAGGTTCCAGGGATTCACTGGGTGGGAAAGGAGCAGGATGGAGACAGGAATGGTAAACACAGAAGAGATAAAGAAACAGATTGAAATAATGAAATCTGGGATTATAGGATTAGAAATGGAAGCAAGAATAGAAGAGCAAGGCCAAGAAAAAAGGAAGGAAAGCCACGATCCTTATGCCATCCAACATCTCATTTTGACTGAACATCTAGCAGAAAGTGGTGCCACCTGCTGTGAAGGCTACAGGGTTGGGGTGTGCATATTCCTATGCCGGATCAGTGGAGTGAGCTTAGCTTCCTCCTGTGAGCTAAAGGAAGACCAAAGCAGACTTTGGAGTGGACCTGGGCTAAAGGCTTGCCCCACCGGCCTATCTCTGGGCCTTAACTTCAAGTACGTTCCACATAGAACAAAGGTTCCATAGAACAAGCTCTCCCAAAAGAATTTTTTTTTTTTTTTTGGTCTTTTCGAGACAAGGTCTCCCTGTAGCCCCAGCTGTCCTGGAACTCACTCTGTAGACCAGGCTGGCCTTGAACTCACAAAGATCCACCTGTGTATCTCTCAGAGACTGTAAATCTATCCATAATGGATTTAACCAGTTGTCTATGAAAGTAAACCAAGAATTTTTTTTTTTAAATCTATGGCCAAAGAATATGGAAACCCAAAGGATGTCCAAGAGGACTCTCATTGTCCACTCTGTCTACCGTAAATGAACTCCATAGACTGAGTGGCTTATGAGCAGCAGAATTCTCTGGAAACTGGGAATGACAGAGTCAAGGCACAGGCATGTTCACTGAAGTGGGCCCCCTTTCTAGTTCATAGTTAGCAACCTGCCATCGTGTCTTCATGTGACAGTAAAAACAAGGGAGTTCTCCTACAAGGAGACTAATCCCATCGATGAGGACTTTGTTCTTATGATGTAATCACTTAAAGACTCACTTCCTAATACCATCACATTAAGTATTGATGGAGGCACAAACATTCAGTTTATACTCAAAGGCCTTGGTGTAATACCAGCAAAACAGGACCAGAAAGTGGTTATGACTGATAAAGGAAAGCTAAACCAGTTGTTTGGTAAATAAAAGGTACAAAGCCAACTCATAAAAAAGGGCCAAGTACATGAGTTGATGAATTCTATCTTGCATACACCTTGTACTATATTCTGTTAAAAGGTCAAATAGTTCATTAGGCTCCACTTAATTGGATTTCTGGGAGAATTCAGTGGTGCCACAAGAGATAGAAATTTGCCATTGTTGTGAAGGACCTATTTTTAGAGAACTGCAAGGATTTGTGAAGAACTCTGTACCCCAACATATGTTTTTTTTATTAATTTTATTTCTTTCTGTATGTGTATGAATGTACTGTCTGCATGCAAGTTTGTGCACCCGTGTCATGCAATGCCTCAGAGGTGAGAAGAGGGTGTCAGATTCTCCTGGAATTGGAGTCTCAGATGGTTCTCGGCCGCCATGTGGGTGCTGGGGATCGAACCCGGGTCCTCTGTAAGAGCGGTCGGCACTCTTAACCGCTAGGCCATCTCTCCAGCCCCCAACATATTTTTTATCTACCAACATATGTTTTATCTACCTTCAGCCTCTGGATGACAGATGGCCCATTAGTGATTCCCATTTGGGAAATATTCCCTGGAACCCAGCCTTTGAGTAGAACCAGCATTACTATGCCCTCTAAGATATGAAAAGTGTTCTCTGTAGATTCTAGATTTCCAATCTGATTATAAGAGGCATTGTATCAATATCTTAGTCAGTCTGGGATGCTGTAACAAAGTAGCATAATGTGAGATTCTTAACAGAAACTTCTCACAGTTCCAGAAGTTGTGAAATTAAGATCAAAGCATTGGCAGATTGTCTGGTCAGGATCTACTTCCTGTTTGATGTTATATACTCATCAGATGGGAAATGAGCTAATTAGCTCTGCAGCTTTTCATAAAAACACTCATCCCATTCTTGAAGTGTCTACCCCCATGACCCAGTTACTTCCCAAAGGCCCTGCCTCCCATTGCACTGGAATAAGTTTTCAGAACATGAATTTGGAAGGACATAAACATGTAATCCATAAGTCTGCTATTAATCCCCACCTCTTGGATTAGTTCAGGGGTTATAGACAGCTGTTGTCCTAAAGCTCTCGTCCTAACTAATAATGATTCCTAGCCACCACCTCCTCATCCTAGTACTTTGTGCTAACGTCCACCCAGTCACAAGAGTAGGCAAAGAAGAGTCATCTCTGACTACACCTTCCGTGTCACCACACCCTTACCTACTAACTCTGTCCATTAGCAGGTCCTAGCGGTTGTCTCATTCTCTCCATCCAATTTCACCACCACTAAGAACAGTAAAAGGAGCAGTAACCAAGCAACTCAGGATCAATAAAAGTGTTGCAACCTCAAAGATGAGCCCAGATGATAAAGGCAGGGTGTGCGTATGCATGTGTGGGAGTAACAGTGCAGTGACCAAATCCAACACAAGACTTCAAGGAGATAAGGCAGAATAAACTCATTCAACAGCATGATTTAATTGCCTTGTGTATGCTGATTCCGTCACACAGGAAATAAGAGATCATGAAAGGACTATGATAGGGCAAAATTTGAAAACATTTCAAGAACCAAAGTGAAGGAGTGTCTGCTGGCCTGGAGGAACTTTGGGAAACTTCAGATTATGGAGACCCAGCTCAACCATGGGGATACACTAAGGCACCAGAAGCCCAGTCTTCGCTCTTATAGGCTGAGTGCCATGGGCCAAGGTATGGTGGGTGAGCAATAAAAATGTCCTCATATTGCCTGGTCTGGCCTCCTCAACCATAGCACCTAGACTCACTGTTTCCAACTAGAAGCCCGTACTTTGTACTCTGGTTTTGTTCTTGCTTCACTTTTAAATAACTTTCTTTCTAGTATTGGTTGTTTTCCCCCACCCCACTTAACTTTCAGGATCTAAATCCTACTAGAACATTTTGGGGGGAGTCTTCTTAGGTCTGAATTGTTTCTTTTTTAGGTCTGAATTATTTTACACTATCATGTTCTAGTCTCTTTTTATCTCATAGCTCCTATTTAAATTTTTAATCTTTCTAAATGTTTAACTATCAAGCTGCGCATGGTAGCACATGAGGCAGAGGCAGGTGATCTCTGGGAGTTCAAGGCACCCTGGTCTACATAGTGAGTTCCAGGCCATCTGGGACTAAAGGGAGATCCTGTTTCAAAAAGACTATACTACCAACATTATTGTGATACATCTTAATTTCTTACTGTGTATGCATGGAAGTCAGAGGACAAGTTTTAGGAGTTAGTTTTCTCCTCCCACCATGTTTGGGCAGGGTCTCTTTTGTTTCTGCATGCTGTTGTGTATTCCAGGCTAGCAGGCCTGAGAGCTTTTGGTGGATTCTCCTGTCACCACCTCCCATCTCTCCATGGGAATCCTGGTATCACAGATGTACACCACCACATCCAGCTATTTACATGGGCACAAGAAGCACTTTTACCCACTGAGCCTAATTTTACCATGATTCAATCAGCAGACGGTTCTTTTTAGGCTTAGCCCATTGTTTTTTAGTGCTCTACTTTTTAAATTTCATATATGCTACTTTAAATGTTGACTTTCTGAGCCCAGCTTGGGCTACACAGTGAGACCTCATCTCACAAAAAAGAAAAAGCTTTCATTTTTATTCTCAGAATTTTATCTTTCTCCTATATCTGTCTCACATATCTTTTCAGATTTTTTATTTCCCCTTTAATCACAGACCTATTTCATCAGCTTCAAGTGGCACCTAATAATTTTTATGCTTAGAGGAAGAAACAATGGCATAAAATTCCCATAACCCAGAGTGGGAGTTCACTGCAGGAAAAGGGCTTCATAGAATGACAGTTTCCTCTTCTCCTGTACTTTGCCCAGGCTAGGTTCCAGCTTTGGGGGAAGCTAATTTAACACTGCAAACTCAGTGCCACAGCAATGCAGAATAGCAGCCCTTACAGCAGGGGGAGCCAAACTGCTGGGTTAGAGCCAAGTCTCCTAGTTAACTCATGCCCACCTTGGACAAAGTTACTCAACATCTCTGAGTCCATTTTCCTCCCCTGTGGAATGTGGATGATTCTAGTAATGTCTCATAATGTTGCTATTTAAGTGAGCAAGGGATGTAAAGCACTTATCATGGTGCCTGGCTCATAGTAACTATATCGTTAGCATTTAATAAGTTATTCTAAATGGCGGTCACTCTTAGGAGTGCAAAATGACTCTGTATTTTACAGATGATTGTCCTAACAACTGGGGTACCTTCTGTACTGCCCCCATAGCAGGCAGTATAGCCTACCAAACCTCTTTTGGCACTCTCTGACTAATGGAACACCAGTTGTTTTGAGATTGACTATTTAGAGGGTCAGGTGTGATGTGTATTTGAGTGTGCAGATGTATATGTTTGGACAGAAAAGAAGCAAAATGTCAGTGAAGAATGAGTCTCCCTTTCCAGTGAGCAGCATTGACTGTATCTCTGCATTCTAGAATTCTACACAGAAAACATCTGATTGGCTAAGGACAGCCTTTGAATTGGGTTATGGACCCACTAGAGCCAGTCAGCTGAGTCAGGGAAACAAACTTATCCAGTACAGTTACCACCACCAGGCTTGTACCTTTCTCAGGGGTGAGTGTATAGGTATGTATGTTGGGGTAGGGTGACTGTTTCAATGGAGAGTGCACAGGCAGAGAGAATAATAATCTCTTGTAGCCTGAGATAGATAGATGTTAGATAGATGATTGATAGATAGATAGATAGATAGATAGATAGATAGATAGATAGATAGTAGATAGTAGATAGATCCTAGTCTGAAGAGCAGGGATATAATGTGTGTACAGTATGATAAAATGTGATAACCATATTTTTTATTTATATATATATATATATATATTATCAAATCTAGACCCATGTCCCCCCAATCCCCCCACCCCACCAGAGCTCATGCATTCTGCCAGACATGCTTTTCATGTCTTTCTCAGTCTTTCTCAATATTTTCCATGTGGAAGTTGACTGTTTTGAGCAGAAGTTCACTGTTTCAGTCAGTTCTTTGATGCAGTCCAAAATACAAAAAACTATGGTTGTGAAGAACCCTTGAAAGACTTGGAATGAACTTGCCACCCGACCCAGCCATAACACTTCTAGGCATGTGGTATGGCTGGGTCGGGTGGCAAGTTCATTCCAAGTCTTCCAAGGGTTCTCCACAACCATAGTTTTTTTTTGTATTTTTTGAAACAGGGTCTCCCTTTAGTCCCAGCTGGCCTGGAGCTCGCTCTGTAGACCAGGCTGGCCTTGAACTCACAGAGATCCACCTGCCTCTGCCTCCAGAGTGCTGGGATTAAAGGTGTGCACCACCAGGCCCAGCATAACCATTTTTTATAAATTTATTATTATTATTATTGTATGTATATGAATATACTGTCTGCATGTAGGTTTGTGCACCCGTGTCATGCAGTGCCGTGGAGGTCAGAAGAGGGTCTCAGATTCCCCTGGAACTGGAGTTCTCCTGGAATTGGAATTACAGTCTGTTCTTAGCCACCAAGTGGGTGCTGGGGATCAAACCCAGGTCCTCTGCAAGAGCAGTCAGTGCTCTTAACCACTAGGCTATCTCTCCAGCCCCAATAACCATATTTTAAAATGATGACCAATGAGCTGTCTCCATTGAGTTAATGTATTTTCCATGAAGCCTGATGACCACATGTTGGAAGGTCGTTATGTTGTTCTCCAACCTACACACATTCACATGCACATGCACACACACTACCTTAAATAAGTAAATATAATTTTAAAAAATATTTGACTAGTTTAAAAAAATTTAAGCAAATTAAAATTTGATTAAGAAGGATTTGGAGGGACTGGAGAGATGGCTCAGCTGTTGGGAGCACTGGCTGCTCTTATAGAGGACCCAGGTTTGGTTCCCAGCATCCATATGGCAAGTAACCATCCATAACTCCAGTTCCAGGGGATCTGACATCCTCTTCTGACCTCCTTGGGCATCACACAAAATGGGTGCATACATGCAGGCAATACACTCATACATAAAAATAATTTTTTTAAACTTGAATCTAGGTATAAGAAAGAAAAATAGCTGGACATGGTGATGCATGCCTTTAATCCCAGCACTCAGGAGGCAAAGGCAAGCGGATCTCTGTGAGTTCAAGTTCAGCCTGGTCTACATAGGAGCTTCGGGCCAGCTGGGACTAAAGAGAGACCCTGTCGCAAAAAGACCAAAAAAAAAAAAAGAAAAAGAAAAATGTTTTTGAGTTAAAGTATGTGTGAAAAAAAGAACAAGGATGTTTTAGGTTAGGTAAGTGAAGACAAAACTTAGGAAATTAGGCTTAAAATATTGCATTTGATATCACCTAAATGAACTTTGAAAAGAGCAACTATTAGAAATTCTATGTCCACCCTTGTTTCAAACCCATGGGTCTGTTTCACAGATGCTCTGAGTAGTGACTGAAAAAATCTATATTGCAAAGCTGCTTCAAAAAAAAAAAAATGAAAGAAATCCTGCGTTAAGAAAACAAAGAATTTATAAACTAAGAAAGATATTGGATAACGCAATTACAACAATTATAAGATTAGATGTAAATGTAAATGAGCCGGGCATGGTGGCGCAGCCTTTAATCCTAGCACTTGGGAGGCAGAGGCAGGCGGATCTTTGTGAGTTCAAGGCCAGCCTGGTCTATAGAGCGAGTTCCAGGACAGCTGGGGCTACAGGGAGACCCTGTCTTGAAAAGACCAAAAAATAAATAAATAAATAAATAAATAAATAAATAAATAAATAAATAAATATAAAAAATAGAATCAGGGCTGGAGAGATGGTCTAGCGGTTAACAGTACCGACTGCTCTTGCAGAGGACCCGGGTTCAATCCCCAGCACCCACATCGCAGCTGAGAACCGTCTTTAACTCCAGTTCCAGGGAAATCCGACACCCTCTTCTGACCTCCGTGGCATTGCATACCATGGTGCACCAACCTACATGCAGACAGTACACTCGTACACATAAAAATAAATAAATAAATAAATAAATAAATATTTAAAAGTAGAATCACAGACTGAATTTTTTTTTAATCCATGTATCTTAAAACATAAAAAATCACATTTCATGAAAGGAGAGAGGAAACAACTCTAAAACTTGGCTCAGATAACCCATGCTTACACAAAAGCAAATGTAGCATGTAGCAGCTTGACTGACAAAGCTATGTTCATCCCGAGATTCCAACACACCTCAACCGTGCCCAGAATACCAGAGGTCGGTGTACATAGGAAGCCAGCCCTCTAGGAGAAAATTCCTTTTTCACTCAAAACCAAAAAGGAGACCAAGAGCAACAGGTCACCTGGTGCTTTGTGCAGCAGGGAAGCTAGAAAGAAAAGGACTCACAGAACATGCCATCCGGCCAAGGGCAGCCCTGCCCTATAGGTTTCCAACAAAAAGGAGCACCGGGAGAGGAAGGATGCTGTTGGAGCATGTTGGCATAAATTCCCAACAATACTCCATTCATCAGCCTCAAACACAGGCTTTGCCCAACTCCATTGAGGAATCATCACCAAGTCCCCACACCACAGAACCTCAGTTTCTTTTCCCACTGTAGAAACTATGGGAGAATGCAAATCAAAACCACTTTAAGATATCATCTTACTCCAATAAGACTGGCTAGGATCAAGAAAATAAATAATACCAAGTGCTGGAGAGGTTGTGGGGAAAGGGGAACACTCATCCACTGCTGGTGGGAATGTAAACTCATACAGCCACTATGGAAAGCAGTGTGGAGAACCCCTGGAAGACTTGGAATGAACTTGCCACCCGACCCAGCCATACCACTCCTAGGCATGTACCCTCAAGACTCACCCTACCGCAGAGATACATGCACGGCCATGTTTATTTCAGCTCTCTTCACAATAGCAAGGAGCTGGAACCAACCCAAATGCCCCTCAACTGACAAGTGGATAGAGAAAATGTGGTACATCTACACAATGGAGTTCTATGCAGCAGTAAAGAAAGATAACACCATGAGCTTTGCAGGAAAATGGCTGGAGCTAGAGGACATCATGCTGAGTGAAGTAACACAGTCCCAGAAAAACAAATGATGAATAGTATCCCTCATCTGTGGATGCTAGTGCCAGTTACCTAGTTGTAAGTATTTCTTGTGCACGGCCCCTTGAGCTTTTGTCCAAGCAGTTGGGAGTGATGCATATTGGAAACAACAACAACAGAAAGGACTGCATCAAAGAACTGACTGAAACAGTGAACTTCTGCTCAAAACAGTCAACTTCCACATGGAGAATATCGAGAAAAACTAGAAAGAGATGAAAAGCATGTTTGGCAGAATGCATGAGCTCTGGTGGGGTGGGGGGATAGGGTGGGGGACACGGGTCTAGATTTGATAATTTGTACTATATATATATATATATTAAAAAGCAAAAAAAAAGATAGCATATCAGAATTTGGTTCATGATATGAAAGGAGAATTCTAAGTGTTCAAACTCAGAATTTCTACGGTGAAAATTGAGTCAATTCAATCTAAAAGTATTCATTCATTCAAAAAGCATGTGTAAACCACATATTTACATACATGGAAGGAATTTTTAGCATCTGTTAGTTATAAAAATATGCATGAAAAAATGGCTGAAATATTCCTTCCCAACAGCTTAGAACTTGTAAAACATGCCAATGGCTATGATGTAGATGTGGCAAGTCCAGACACCGGTCTATGGAGTTCCAAGGCAGGGAAATGGTTGTTGGATGAATTGCATTTAGTATGTCAACTGTTTTTCCATCGGAACACAATATTTTATGTTTCACATATGAATAAAAGACCAAGGACATTTTTTCCTCCGTTCTACACAATGTATAGAACATGACATGAAAGACTTCAATAAACTGAAGTATAAAATTTGTTGGAAAAGAAAAAAAAAAAAAAAAAAAGAAAAGAAACTGTGGGAGAAAATGTTCCAAAGGCGACAAATTGGGAAATGAGAGGTTTCCCAACTTATTTCCCCCAAATAATAGCCATTATCATTTTAATAATAACTATGCCTTTACCAAAATTAATTCTGATTCTGAAGATGATATTCCCAGTAGATAAAAGCAAGATTCAAAACATTCACATTTCCTTAAAATGCTTTAGAATAATTAGATTAAAAATAAGATTAGATTGGATTAGATTAGACTACAGAGAAAACCAATATACCATCCATCCATGTTTGACCAGACACAAATAGAAGACTAAATTTTAGACTAGAACACTTAAGTTAAAAAGCTGCAATGATATATCTTAAAAATAAAAACTAAACCAGCCACACAGATAAAGCTCTCAGGGATAATAGGGAGACCCTGTCTCAAAAAGACCAAAAAGGGAGGCTGAAGAGATGGCTCAGTGGTTAAGAGCACTGACTGCTCTTACAGAGGACCTGAGTTCAATTTTCTGCATCCACATGGCAGCTAACAGCCATCCATAACTCCAATTCCAGGGATCCAATACCATCTGCTGAATTCCATGGGCATTGTACAACACAGGTGCACTTACACACATGCAGACAATATACTAATATACATAAAATAAAAATAATAAATAAAAAATTGGGGGTCTTTTTTTGAGACAGGGTCTTCCTTTAGTCCCAGGTGGCCTGGAGCTCACTCTATAGACCAGGCTGGCCTTGAACTCACAAAGATCCACCTGCCTCTGTCTCCCAAGTGCTGGGATTAAGGGTGTGCGTAACCACACTTGGCCTAAAACGGTTCTTAGCCGCCTTGTGGGTGCTGGGAATCGAACCCAGGTCCTCTGTAAGAGCAGTCAGTGCTCTTAACCTCTGAGCCATCTCTCCAGCCCTGTAAATAAAATATTTTTTTTTCAAATGTGTATGAATGTACTGTCTGCATGTAGGTTTGTGCACCTGTGTCGTGCAATGCCACGGAGGTCAGAAGAGGGTGTCAGATTCCCCTGGAACTGATATTCCCCCCCGGAATTGGAGTTACAGAACGAGTTTTTCAACATCAGCTAGCAATGCATGGTATGCTGGGGATCGAACACCGGGTTTCCCCCTGCAAGAGCCAGGAGCCGTCGTCAATCTTAAAAACCGCAGGGGAGGGCCCATCTCTCCAGCCCCGTAAATAAAATATTTTTAAAAGACCAAATTATTTTTGCCAGGCGTGGTGGCACAGGTCTTTAATCCCAACACTTGGGAGGCAGAGGGCAGGTGGATTCCTGTGAGTTCAAGGCCAGCCTGGTCACAAAGCAAGCTCTAGGCTAGCTGGGACTAAAGGGACCCGTCTCAAAAATAACAAAAAAAAAAGAACCAAAGAAAGATTAGAAAAATGGAAAATTCAAGGACGAAATGAGAAACATATTCAACAGTTTGCAGTAGAAATGAAGAAAGCAACTAGACTTAATACTGTTATTAACATTTTAATTAACATTAAAATAAACTGCAATTCAATTTGTAGGACAAACATGGTCATCTCACACCTATTTATAAGCAGTTTAATAATTTAAAAATGTTTAAAAAATGATAATGCCCACAATTTATTTACAATAACCATTTTCAATACTGATCAAGTTTGCTTTAAAAGTTGAGAGAATTTTTTTTTTTTTTTTTTAGTTTTTTTTCCATTCTAATGTTTCGTCCACTATTATTTATGTGCTGAAGAGAATTGTCGTACTATTTTTGCTTATTCTATAAATTGCAGTCTTAACCACTCAACCACATTTTTCATTTTTTGGGTTCTCTCATAGTTTGCCCATTTTTCCAAATTCAATGAAGACTACCTTAGTATTATTAGAATCAAGTACACGATGTCTTTCCCCACCACGAGTATTACAGATAGACAGACCAAACTACAGCCATGGCTAATCTTGACTGGCAACCTGACAGGATGTTAGAATCAGCTGGGAGGCAAACCTGGGGTAATGTCTGTGAGGGAGTTTCCAGAAAGGTTTAACTGAGGGAGAAGACCCTTCTTGATTGTGGACAGCACACTCCCTGGGCTGGGGTCCTCTCTCTGAATAAAAAAAGGAGGAAAGCTGAGCCACCAGCATCATCCTCCCCCGCTTCCCCTCCGACTGTGATGCACTGTGACCAGCTGCATCAAACTCCTGCCAACCAGCCTTCCCTGCCATGAGCCCCTGAGTACCAGGAGCCGAGAAAAAATTGCTTACCTCCCAAAAACTGCAACTTTGCTTTATCAGGTTTTATTTTGTCCCAGAAGTGAGAACAGTAGCTAATAGGCAAGGCATGGATGGGAATTATTTTTTTGAATTTTGCTTCAAGATACAATTCATAAAACATAGGAATTCATTATTTTAAAGTGTACATTCCAGTACTTTTAGTATAATCATAATGTATAATAATTGCCATTCAATTTTTTTTTCGTGTTTTTTTTTTTTTTCTTTCATCTCATCTTTTTCGCTTTTTTTTTTTGTTTAGGGTTTTTTTTTTTTATTTTTTTTTTTTTTTTTTATTTTTTTTATTTTTTTTTTTTTTTTATTTTTTTTTTTTGTTATTTTTGTATTAAGTTTATTTAATTATTGTATGAATGTTCTGCATGTAGGTTTGTTCACCCCAAATTGCAATGGCCGCGGAGGTCATCCCAGAACGTGAACGCAATTCCGGGGGGCCTGGAGGATTGCCGCCGACAGGAACTCATGTTCCACTCACTACTACGAGACTCATGTACCCTTTTATTCTCTCTTAACGACCTCCTTCCCGTCCCTTATCGTCATCATTCCCCCGCACTTTTGAGCCAGGTTTTTTGTTCCCCAGCACCCAATGGCGGTTGTCTTCTAGGAACCGCTTCCTGAAACTACAACACAACTTACACCTCATTTGTAGCGTGTAAATTCCAGAAAGAAAGCCCTCTTCTGATTTTTTTTCACCTTCAGCACATCGCACGTCTACAATTTGTTGCACAATCAACTTGCCAAATGCAGACATAAACAAAAAAACAATTCATATACCATACGGAATAAACTAAAATAAAAAAAAAAAAAAAAAGAAGAGGATCGTTCTTTTTTTTTTTTTTTTTTAACTGAAAAGAACGTGTTTCTTCCTCAGCCCGCCATGTGGGTGCTGGGGAATAACCACCCAAACAAACGAACCACGGGTCCTCGTAAGAGCAGTCCCCCCAGGCGCTTCTAAACAAAAAAAAACCGCTAGGCGCCATTCTCTCCAGCCCCAAACATTTTCTTTTTTAAAAGGTTCTTTTAAACACTTTATTCATATTTTTTTATTTTATTGTGGTATGAATATATTGCCTGCCTGCATGTATAAGTGCACCCTGAGTCAAAGCAATGCCCTCGGAGTTCAGAAGAAGGCATTGGATCCCTGGAACTGGAATTGGGAATGGTTATTTAGCCACCATGGTAGGTGCTAGGAATCAAACCCAGTCCTCCTCCAAGAGCAACTGGTGTTCTTAACAGCATGGGACATTCTCCTAGGCCCCAGTTTTTTACTTTATTTTTATATTTTTTAATGTGTATGATGTACTGTCTGCATGTGGGTTTGTGCACCTTGTGTTTTGCAAATGCCTCAAGAGATCAGAGAGGTATCGGATTCCCCTGGACCTAAACTGGAGTTAAAGATGGTTTCTCAGCCGCCATGTGGATGCTGGGGATCGAACCGGGGTCCTCTGCAAGAGCAGTCGGTGCTCTTAACCTATGCTGCTCTCCAGCCCCCAGCCCCAGTTTTTTTAAACATTCCCAATCACATCAAAGAGAAAAGCCTATATCCATTAACAGTCATCACCTCCCATTGTCCATCCATCCCTTTGGAGGTCAAAGCAACTGCAAATTAATTCTATCTCTCTCTACAGAATTCCCTATCTTGGATGTTTAATATAAATAAAATTCAACATTCTATGGTCCTATAACTGGAACTGGCTTGCTTTTCACTTAGCATAATTTGTGCTTTTTGAGACAGAGGTCTCCCGGTAGCCCCGCTCGCCTGGAACCCACTAATGGTAAGCCAAGCTGACCTTGTACTCACAGAGATCCACCTGCTTCTGCTTCTCTTGCCTCCCTGAGGTTAGGCTAAGGATTAAAGGCAAGTGCCACCACAAACCAGCTTTAGCATAATATTTTTTAAGGTTCATTCATATCATAAGCACAAATCAACTTTCTTTTTGTGACTGAAGTTGTGTGGATATGGCCACATGATGTTTGTTCATTCATTATTTTTTTGGTAATTAGGAGCAGTATACAATGAACAAATGTATCCATTTTGGCTTTGTTGTATTTTTTCACTTCTTTTACAATGTACTTAATAGTGGAATTTCTGAATGAGGAAGTCGATATAGTAACTGCACTAGCAATGTAATTGCATTATTATCATTTCTCCACAATCTTGCCAATGATTTTTGTACTTTTATTTCTTAGACATTTATTAATTATTGTGGATGTGCGCATGATCCCTGAAGCCTCACTGGCCAGTCCACCTTAACCTAATTGGTGATCCCGGGGTACCAACGAGAGAGACCCATCTCAACAAACAAACAATTGGCTCCTAAGAAATAACACCAAGATTGACCTCTGACCTAGCACTTGCCTCATGCACAGGGCCCTTGGTAAGAGCTAGCAGCATCACAAAAAGAGGAGGGGATGGATAGATGTAGCTTGGCTGGCAGAGTGCTTACAAGAAGCCCTGGGTTCAACCCCCAGCAATGCGCTAACCAGACATAGTAGCTTGTCTAAGTTATCCCAGCACTCAAGAGCCAAGAGGATAAGCTACTATGCCTGGTTAGTGCATTGAAATGGAAAGAGTGACAGCTGACCCATGAATGATTGATAAGATGCATATTAGACTGTTGACAGAGACTTGGATACCATTGTAAAGCAGTCCAGAGAGGCCTGTCCTCAAGAGCTCTGCTCACATGTCCCTCTAGGACCTGCACATGGATCCTCTCTACACATCTCCTGCTTTGGATAAACTGTTTGTTTTGTTTGTTTGTTTTGCTTGCTGTTTGTTTGTTTGCTTTTTTTTGCTTTTGACTTAAAGGTTCCCATATCATCTCCTTCTACTGGAAGTAGGCCTAAATCCACGGGGTTAACTCTTCAGGCCACCATGAGTAGAAGGCACAGCTTTCCACTCCTCATACTGCATCAATGAGAATTTTCAACCATAATTCTCAAACTTCATCAGAGTTACCTTGTCAGATGCAAGTAAAAACACTGATGTTTATGGGGTGGCGGAAAGATGGCTCAGCAGCTTAAGAGCACTGGTTACTACCTATGCCTGCAGAGGACCTGTTTCAGTTCCCAGCACCCATATGGCAGCTGACAAACAGGTAATTCCAAACCCTAAGGAAACCAATGCCCTTTTTGACCTCCCGTGGGCATTCATACACGGGTGTACACTTACAAATGCACTGAACTGTGCAAAACAACTTACACATAAAATAAAAATAAATAACTGGGTGTGGTGCCATAAATTTCAATCCCAGTGCTAGGGAGGTAGAGGCAGGCAGAGTTCTAGAGAGTTCAAGGCCAGTCTGGTCTCACATAGGAGCTCCAAGCCAGCTGGGGCTACAGGGAGACCCTGTTTCAAATATCAATCAGAAAATTTAAACACTGATATTTTTGCCTGCAGCATTGTGGGTGACAAGGCATTCAGCCCGGGGAAACAGCAATAACAATGAACTAGTACACTATATTCAGAGGCATCATCATTTTCATCCTCTGTAAAGAAAACAGTCCTTGAACTGCTCAATGCATAATACTAGATGATATCTTCCTTACTGCTATGCCCATCTGCAGAAAAGAGCAAACTTTCTGTCTGAAAATGCTTCTATACAAACACATGTTGAGTTTCTAGCAGAATGTTCCACATTGGCTACTGAGCACAGTAAGAAGACTTCTTTCTGAGGACTGGATAGTTCTAGGACGGGGCCAAGACCAAAGTTACATTTGGTGAGCAGCATCCCAGAGACCAGGTTCTGGTCCTGTCTTAGGTGCCTCCTGCCCACCAGAAAAAGCTACCCCCTGTGAAGTAGCAAACTTGTCTCCAACCATCAGCTTCAGAGGTTGACAGCCTAATCATCCCCTCCCATGCCCAAAACTTGGGGTTCAGAACTGTGATAGAGGGATTGCCTCTCTTCTCTCCTCACACTGGACATATGGGCTTGGCCAGGTCATATTAACTGGACCAGCCAGATCTCCAGCAGCAGCTGTGTTGAGAGCTGCCGGTGCTCTCTTGGAAGCCACCTGAAAGCCATGCTCTTATGCATCCCTGGAATGGCTCCCAGGGGCTCATTTCTCTCTTGAACTGGCTGTGGGAGTTCTAAAGAGAAACTCCTATGCCTTAACCACCAGGTGCTTTAAGGGGTGACAGTGGCCAGTGGGCAGACGGGCCCAGATTACGAGTGGCTGGAGGTGCTGACTGCTCTGCACAAAGCATGCCCTCGTAATATATTGTGCATTTGCTCTTGACTTAAACAATACACTACTATTTCAAATCTGTTCCTCTCATCCAGATCTGGGAACCTGACTGTATAAAACCTAGTTTATCTTTAAACCCTCCTTGTTCTAGTTTGTCTCCCATTGCTGTGACAAAACACTGCCGGACCTGGACCGACACCACTTGGGGAGGAAAAGGGTTTATTTTTCAGCTTACCATACATACTTCGGGTCACAGTTCTCACTCAGGGAACTCAGGGAGGCAGAATCAGGGCAGGACCTGGGGGCAGGAGCTGAAGCACAGACCAATGAGGAATGCTGTTCACTGGCTTGCCTCCCCCTGGCTCATGCCCAGCTGCCTTCTTATATGGTACACAGACCACCTGCCCAGGGTGGCACCCACTCATTGTGGGCTGGGCCCTCCACACCTTGAACCCATTAAGACAATACTCTCCACGATGTGGCCACAAGGCCAATTCCAATGGAGCCATTCCCCAATTGAGGCTCCCCGACCCAGGGTGTGTCAAGTTGAACACAAAGCTATCCAGCAACTCCTGCTCTATTTTTCATCTCATCTAGTTCTTATACAAGTAGCACTCTAAAAGCCAGTGTACACAGGTCAGTTTGATAACATTTTTGTATCTCAAAGGGATATATATTTTTTTGTTTTTAATGTTTAAATTTTTGTGTATGAGTTATTGCCTGCATGTAATGTAAGTGCACCTTATGCTGTTTCAATGCCCATGGAGGACAGACAAGGGTGTCAGATCTGAAATCTGGATGTTACAAGGATGGTTGTTATAGTCCCCATGTGGGTACTGGAGATTCAAAACCAGGTCTTCTGCAAGAATAGACAATGCTCTTCTATAACTCTGAGGCCAATCTCTCCAGCCCCAGGATAAAACATATCTTAACATTTAAATTTTTCTATCTGTATATATTCTCATTCCCCAAAGAATTTAGAAACAGTTTTTTTCAGGAGTCAAACAAGGTCATAACATAATTTTGTGTGGGATCATGTTAAATGTATTCAATGCTTAGAAAAGAATTAGCATCTTTATTGGGTGGATCTTACCAGGGATGTATGGGCTCTGGAATTAATCAAGTTGTTCCTTTATTCTCTGTGTGGTTCAAATTTTTGGAATTGTTTTTGTTAATGAGACCTTTTTAACATTGTATTTATTATTTTATTTTTTATGTGTAGAATGTTGTGGGTATGTATGTAAGGTTTACCCATGTCATGCAATTGCCCATGGAATCCAGAAGCAATCGGATACCCTGGATCTAGAATTACAGACAGTGTTTAGCCTCGCCAATGGGTGCTGGAAATTGAACCAGGGTCCTCTGCAAGAGCAGCCAGTGCTCCTTTAAAACCACTGAGGCCATCTCTACACTCCTGTTAATGATGAGACTTTTAAAATACATTTGGTGATGGGGTTATTGTCATATAAAGACGAATCTCTCTGTGTGTTTTGTAGGTGCATGTTCATGTGTGTCAGTGCACATGTGTCCCTGTGCATGTGGAGGCTAGATAAAAGCCTTAGTTGTCATTTCTCAGGCTCCTTCCACCTTTCTATTGAGATGTGGTCCCTTGCATCACTGGCCTTGAACTTGCCATGCAGGGTAGCTGGCTAGCTGCCTAGTGTGTCTACCTGTTTCCACAATACCCTATACTCTTCTCCAGTGCCTGACAAGACTTGACAGCAGAAACCTTTACCTGTTGAGGTGATCTTGCTGGGCCTTTATTTTTTTTTTTTTTAGACAGGGGTCCCCTGTAGCCCACAGGCCGGGAACTCATGTATAGACCAGACTGGACTCAATCTCACAAATATCTTGCCTGTCTCTGCCTCCTGTCTGAGTTCTGGGACTAAAGTTTGTGCATCAACCACAGACACTGGGCCTTGTCTTATTTTTTTTAAAAAGTTGTTTTTTCTGTATATGACCTATTTGTGAATTTTTTTCCTGTAAAAGGCCTGTTCATTAAACCCCATTATAAGAATTGGTAAACAGCTGGCAGATCTCTGTGAGTGTCAAGGCCAGCCTGGTCTAACAGAGTGAGTTTCCAGCCAGCTGGGGGGCTATAGGAGACCTGCTCAAAAAAAATTTTTTATAATTAAAAAAAAAATAAAATTAAAATAAAGAAATTGTTAACAGACCATAATGATACTTTTATTTGCCAATGATGATTGACTATTTATACAAAAAGCACCCCCAAAATGAAGAATAAATTCAATAAGAATTTTTCTTTTTCCTTCTACTTCAATATTAAAATTAGTATGTAAGCACCAACATCTTTATTTATACTAAGCAACAATCAATATAAAAACATAATTTTAATAATGAATGATGCAAGAAAATGTTAAACATTCACCTTTTAAATACTTTCAAAACCTAAGAAAAGACCAGAAAAAGAATAATTTTAAATTAAAATGTGGCAGAAAAGTGAGGCCGGAGAGGCAGGTTGTGGTGGGCAAGGGTCCCTTGCTGTGCACGCACAATGCCTGTAACCCCCAGAGTTGGGGGGAACAGAGACTGGAGGACCACTGGGTTTGCTGGCCACGCCATCCCCAGGTTCAGTGACAGAACCCTGCCTCAAAAAAAATAAAGACAGAGAGTGAGATGGGAACACCTGACATCCTCCTCTGGCTGCTAGACATGACACACACACACACACACCACACACACAAACACACACACACAAATGTGCAGAGTGTTTAGAAAGAAATTTTTAAACTAAACTACCTTGTTTCTTAGCAAGAAAATTCAATATTGGCAGAGATGTCACGTTTTCTTGCTAATATATACAGTCGAGTTAAACAAAGAAGACATTTACTTGGATAATTTATTCAAAAGTTTCTTCGTGAGGGCTGGACAGATGGCTTGCAGTTAAGAGCACCGACTGGCTCTTGCACAGGACCCGAGTTCAATTCCCAGCACCCACAATGGCGGCTGAGAAACCGCTTTTTAACTCCAGTTTTCCAGGGGAATCTACGCCCCTCTTTCTGACCACTCCGAGGCATTGCATGAACAGGGTTGCACAAACCTACATGCCAGACAGTAACACTCATACACAAAGTTAAATAAAAAAAAAAAAGGTTCTTCTGGAAAAATCTATGTGGGAAGGAGTAGAGAGGCCCCCTAAAAAAGATTATTTTGGGATTGCGTGCACACTCTCAGATGGAACCCACATTTCAAGTTACAGCCGGTCAAACGTGTGTGTCAGGAATAAAGACACAAAGCAATAACAAAAGTCCAATTTTTCTTAAAGTACATGCTTTGAGGACTCAACCATGAGAAAGGGAAAGTTTAGGTAAGAGAGAAATTCAATTTGTTACAAAACTCAAAAATGGTGCTGAAGTAACTGACACTACATTTGGTGGGGGAAAGAAAAACTTACATTTTTCACCTAAAAAAAAATAAGAATAAAAACAAAATTAAATTCTAGAAACTTTCACCATATACATTTTTTTTTGTGTCTTTTTGAGACAGGGTCTCCCCTGTAGACCCAGCTGACTGGGAACTTTGCTTATGTAACCAGGCGGTGCCTAAATCTAACAGAGTTTTACCTGCTCTGCCTCCCAAGTGCGAGGATTTAAAGGCATGTGCCACCAAGCCTGGCCCAAAAAATTATTAAAAAAAAAAAATTAGTGTTTTTGAGACAGGGTCTCCCTGTAGCCCCAGCTTGTCCTGGATGCAATATGGTAGACGAAGCTGGGCCTTGAACTCACAAAGACCCACCCACTTCTTGTCTCCCAAAGTGCTGGGATATAGGGCATGCACTACCACACGGAGCCTGGCCCAAAAATGTGTAAAAAAAAAAAATTAGAAAAAAAAAAAAAAAAAAAAAAAAAAAAACAATTTTTTTATTGAAGCCTTTCTTCTACATTTCATACAAAATTTCCAATCAATGGGGCTGGAGAGATAAGCAAAACTGCCGGTTTTTAAGACTGAGACCGCTTTGCAGAAGACCCGGGTGTTCGATCCCAGCACCCGCATGGCGAGCTGAAAAACCCCTGTAACTCTCCAATCCAGGAGAAACTCTCAGTTCAGGGACGCCGAGACCCGGCTTGTTCTTGACCTCCCAGCAAATGGCATGACCAACGGGTGGCACAAACCTCCAGGTAATTTCCAATAATTTTTTTAAATAATTTTTAAAATAATAAAGTAAATATAATAAATAATGATAAAGTAAAATAATTCCAATCAAATCTAGACCCTGTTTTCCCCCTGTCTGCCCCTCCCCAACCCCAACCAGAGCGCCAAAATGTATTTTCTTTTTTTTTTTTGGGTCTTTTCGATCGAGAAGGGTCTCTTCAGCTGTCCTGGAATCACTACGTAGGACCAGCAGGCCTTGAACTCACAAAAAGATCCACCGCCCCCCTTGGCCCTCCCCCCCAAGTTTTTTTGCAGGAATGGAATCTAAAGCGTGCGCACCACAGCACCCAAGCCTAAGATGTAAATTTTTAACAAACATGATAACTCCACTGAAGTTATAAAGCACGTAGGACACTGTTATAATCTCATGCCATAGATGAATGAGACCACATACATGGCTTTGGGATACCTTTCAAGAAGCAGATGGGCTACTGCCAACCCTTTGGTTTAGACATAATCCCACAGTGCTAAGATTGAATAAAACAAAGTGAATGAGACCATTCTTTGGTTCCAGGCTGATTTCTCCTTCCTCTTGGAAGTGAGGAAAATGATTATATGGGCTGATAGGACAACTCTGGTGAGCCCTTCTGAGTTTCTGATGCCAGATGCACATATCTCCTACTGTCCTGAGTTGGGGGTCACCCTCCTGTCCCTGCTCTCCACTGTCTATCCCCACATACCTCCATGGAGATGATCCTCATGATGGAGGGGGTGGAAACAAGGTTCAACCCTCTTGGGAACTTTTGGCCTTTGAGGATACCTTGCAAGGCACACCTCAAGGGCTGGTCCTTTCCTCTTTGCCTTTTTTTTGTCCAACAGAAGGCCCCAGTATCATCAAAACATTACACTACTCTTTTTTTTTTTTTGTTTTATTTTTGGTCCCTTTTTTTCTGTCTTTCCGAGGAGGTCGCCACTCTAGCCCCAGCTGTGTTCCCTGGAAACTCACTTCTGTAAAGAACCATGGCTGATGGACCCTTGTAAACTCACAAAGATCGGCCTTGCACTCTGCCTCCCAAGTGCTAGGAATTATAAGGCCGTGTCACCAACCACCAACCCACCATCACTTACAAAATCTTAATACAGAAGAAAAGCAAAAGCCCCCAAAAGCAGACAGGCAGGATCTGGTGAGAGTCAGAAGATATCAGGAGCGCATGCTGCTCTGTCTTGGGTGAAAACGCAGTGCAAACCGTTAGGTGCCGCACAAAGTAATGACTTTGAGCAAAGTGTTCAGATGACCCTTGGGGGCTTGCTTGATTGCAAGTTTTATAAGAGGTCCTGGTTTTGCCAGGTGCCCTGTCCATAAACATATGAAGTACGTCCACTGAAATTAACCAATCCTTGCACAGCCCCTCCCCATGATGGAGAGAAGCGAATAAACAAACATATAACTACTGGAACAAATTTTCTTACCAAAACCTAGTTCTTTGTGACCTTTGGAAAGTTTATTTCATTTGTGCAATGCACCTGTTTTTCCCCCCTCCCCCCTTCTTTTCCTCGTTGATATATAGAATTAGAAGAGATGGCCTCACTTGGGTTAAGAGTGGGCTTGTTGTTCCTTTCACTCCAGACGTTCAATCATTGTCCAATCATTAATACATGGGTGGTTCCCAGCCCATGTCCAGGCAGCTCAACAAACCAGTTTCCAGAGGGTAATAATTTTCTTTACGACAACCTCTCTTTCTGGGCTTTCTCTTACAAGCACCCCACAATACATGTGTTTATAATTATACATTCACTACTAGACACACTGCATAAATAAAGCAATACAAATAAATATTTTTTTTCTTTTTATAATTGAACCAGATTTTTTTTTTTTTTAAATGTGTATGAGTTGACTGTCTGCATATTGTAGTGTTGATCTCTCCAGCCTGTTGACAATTTTGGAAATTGTGCTAGAAGAGTTGGAATAAAGTAATCCTCCTGGAAACTGGAGGTTCAAAGTAGCAGTACTTAGAAATTCTAGCCCGCCATGGTGGGTTGGCTGTGAATCAAAGCCGGGCGTGTCCCTGCAAAGAGCAGTCGGCCTCCTTCAACTGCTGAGCCATCCTCCCAGCCCAATATAAAATATTTTAAAAAATGGGGGGGCAAATAGCATCCCAAGAATTGTCCATGGACAACTGTAGCTCAGCGGTAAAGAGGTTTGTTCTAGCAAGGGGTTAGGTCTAGGGGTTTGATCTCCATGGCCACTGAAAAAGAAAAAAAAAAAAAAGGCTGCTAGGGATAAAGTAAATTAATAAGTAGTGGTTTAGTGAACATTTGGAACAGCATCTAGTACATAATATATATAACTTCATGTGTATAAGTGCACCTGAGTCAAGCAATGCCCTCGGAAGTCAGAAGAAGGCATTTTGGATGCCCTGGAACTGGAATTGGGCTGGTTATTAGCCACCATGTGAGTGTAGGAATCAAACCCAGGGTCCTCTCCAAGAGCAACTGGTGTTTCTTAACAGCTGGGACATCTCTCTAGCCCCAGTTTTTTTTTTTTCCTTTATTTTATTATTTTTTATGTGTCTGAATGTACTGTCTGCCATGTAGGTTTGTGCACCTGTGTTGTGCAATGCCTCAAATCAGAAGAAGGTATCGTATTCCCCTGGAACTGGAGTTAAAGATGGTTCTTCCAGCCGCCATGTGGTGCTGGGATTCGAAACCTGGGTCCTCTGCAAGAGCAGTCGGTGCTTTAACCCTAGGGCCATCTCTCCAGCCCCCCAGCCCCAGTTTTTAACTTTCCAATACATCAAAGAGAAGACCTATATCCATTAACAGTCAACTCCCATTGTCCATCCATCTTTGGAGGTCAAAGCAACTGCAAATTAATTTCTATCTCTACAGAATTCCCTATCTTGGATGTTTATATCAAAATAAAATCACATTTACTATGGGTCCCTTATAACTGGCTGCTTTCACTTAGCATAAT
Organism: Rhizomys pruinosus; assembly: GCA_009823505.1. Classification (NCBI taxonomy): domain Eukaryota; kingdom Metazoa; phylum Chordata; class Mammalia; order Rodentia; family Spalacidae; genus Rhizomys; species Rhizomys pruinosus. The sequence continues at coordinate 2,166,870 of VZQC01003012.1, read as the reverse complement.
TTGTCTTTGAGACGGTCTCCCTTGTAGCCCCAGCTAGCCTGGAACTCACTTATGTAGCCACGGCTGGCCTGTACCACAGAGATCCACCACTGCTCGCTTCTGCCTCCTGAGTGCTAGGATTAAAGGCAAGTGCCCCCACAACCAGCTTTAGATAATATTTTTAAGGTTCCTTCATATCATAGCAACAAATCAACTTTCTTTTGTGACCTGAGTTGTGGGATATGCCACTGATGTTTGTTCATTCATTTACTTTTGTAATTAGGAGCAGTATAAACTGACCATCACTGTATGCATTTTGGCTTGTTTTTAATGTATTTTTTCACTTCTTTTACATATGTACTTAATAGTGGAATTTCTGAATGAGGAGTATACAGTCGCGATTATAGTAACTGCACTAGCAATGTATATGCATTATCATTTCTCCACAATCTTGCCAATGATTTGTACTTTTATTTTCTTACATTTATTAATTATTGTGGATGTGCGCATGATCCCTGAAGCTCACTGGCACAGCATCCTCACCAATTTGGTGATCCCCGGGGTTACAGGAGGACCCTATCTCAACAAAACAATTGGGCTCCTAAGAAATAACACAAGATTGGACCTCTGACCCTTAGCACTTGCCTCATGCCCCAAAACAGGGCCCTGGTGAGCTTACAGCATCACAAAAAGAGGAGGGGATGGATTAGATTGTAGCTTGCTGCAGATTGCTTACCAGAAGCCCTGGTCAACCCCCAGCAATTCGCTACCAGACATTAGTAGCCTGTCTAAGTATCCCAGCACTCAAGAGCAAGAGGATAAGGCTCGATGCCTGGTTAGTGCATTGAAATGGAAAGAGTGACAGCTGACCCATGAATGATTGATAAGATGCATATTAGACTGTTGACAGAGACTTGGATACCATTGTAAAGCAGTCCAGAGAGGCCTGTCCTCAAGAGCTCTGCTCACATGTCCCTCTAGGACCTGCACATGGATCCTCTCTACACAATTTCCTTTTGCTTTGGATATAAACAACTGTTTGTTTGTTTGTTTTCGTTTGCTTGCTTGTTTGTTTGTTTGCTATTTGCTTGCTTGACTTATAAGTTCCCATATCATCTCCTTCTACTGGAAGTAGGCCTATCCACGGGGTTAACTCTTCAGGCCACCATGAGGTAGAAGGCACAGCTTTCCACTGCCTCATACTGTCAGAGAATTTTCAACCAAATTCTCAAACTTCATCAGAGTTACCTTGTCAGATGCAAGTAAAAACACTGATGTTATGGGGCTGGAAAGTGGGGTGTGTGTTGTGGGTGGGGGGGGTGGGTGGGTGGGGGGGGGGGTGGGGTTTGTGTGTTGGGGGGGGGTGGTTTGGTTTGGGTTTGGGGTGGGGTGGGTTGTTTCTCTGGGTGTTGGGTGTTGGTGGTGTGGTTTGGTGTGCTGGGTGTGGTGTGTTTTGGGGTGTTTTTGTGGGTGTTGTGGTTTGTTTGGTTGGTGTGTTGGTTGTTTTTGGGGGCGGGGGGGGGGGGTGTGGGTGGGTTGGTGGGGTGTGGTGGGGGTTTTCTCAAAAACAAAACCAAAAAACAAAAAAAAAAAACACCAACAAAACAAAACAATTGGTGGGGCTGGGGGGGTGGGGGTGGGGGTGTGGGGTGGGGTGGTGGGGGGGGGGGGGGGGTGGGGGGGTGGGGGGTTGGTGGGGGTGTGGGGGGGGGGGTGTGGTGGGGGGGGGGGGGGTTGTGTGGGGGGGGGGGGGGGGGGGGGGGTGGGGGTGGGGGGGGGGGTGGGGGGGTGGGGTTGGGTTGTGGGGGGGTGTGTGTGGGTGGGTTGTGTGGGGGTGGTTGTGGGGGGGGCTCCAGCAGGACTAAGAGCACTGGTTACTCCTGCAGAGGACCTGGGTCCACGTTCCCAGCACCCATATGGCAGCTGGACAACTGTAATTCCAGACCCTAGGAAACCAATGCCCTCTTTTGACCTCCGTGGGCATTCATACACGGGGGTACTTACATTGCACTGGGCAAAAACAGTCTTACACAGTAAAATAAAAAATACTAACTGGGTGTTGTGCGTGCCATAAATTTCAATTCCCAGTGCTAGGGAGGTAGAGCAGGGCAGATCTCTAGGAGTTCAAGGCCAGTCTGGTCTACATAGGGAGCTCCAAGCCAGTGGGGGGCTTACAGGGAGACCCGTCTCAAATATCAATCAGAAAATTTAAACACTGATATTTTGCCTCAGCATTGTGGGTGACAAGCATTCAGCCCTGGGGAAACAGCAATAACAATGAACTAGTACACTATATTCAGAGGCATCATCATTTTCATCCTCTGTAAAGAAAACAGTCCTTGAACTGCTCAATGCATAATACTAGATGATATCTTCCTTACTGCTATGCCCATCTGCAGAAAAGAGCAAACTTTCTGTCTGAAAATGCTTCTATACAAACACATGTTGAGTTTCTAGCAGAATGTTCACATTGGCTACTGAGCACAGTAAGAAGACTTCTTTCTGAGGACTGGATAGTTCTAGGACGGGGCCAAGACCAAAGTTACATTTGGGTGAGCAGCATCCCAGAGACCAGGTTCTGGTCCTGTCTTAGGTGCCTCCTGCCACCAGGAAGCTACCCCCTGTGAAGTAGCAAAGCTGTCTCCAAGCCATCAGCTTCAGGAGGTTGACAGCCTAATCATCCCCTCCCATGCCCAAAACTTGGGGTTCAGAACTGTGATAGAGGGATTGCCTCTCTTCTCTCCTCACACTGGACATATGGGCTTGGCCAGGTCATATTAACTGGACCAGCCACGATCTCCGGCAGAGCTTCGTGTTGAGAGCCTGCGGTGCTCTCTTGGAAGGCCACCTGTGAAAAGGCCATGCTCTTATGCATCCCTGGAATGGCTCCCAGGGGCTCATTTCTCTCTTGAACTGGCTGTGGGAGTTCTAAAGAGAAACTCCTATGCCTTAACCACCAGGTGCTTTAAGGGGTGACAGTGGCCAGTGGGCAGACGGGCCCAGATTACAGTGGCTGGAGGTGCTGACTGCTCTGCACAAAGCATGCCCTCGTAATATATGTGCATTTGCTCTTGACTTAAACAATACACTACTATTTCAAATCTGTTCCTTCTCATCCAGCTGGGGAACTACTTCTAGAAACCTATTTTATCTTTAAAACCTCCTTGTTCTAGTTTGTCTCCATTGCTGTGACAAAACACTCTGACCGACACAACTTGGGAGGAACGGGTTTATTCAGCTTACTCTTCTGGGTCACAGTTCATCACTCAGGGCAGGAACTCAGGAGGCAGGAATCAGGGCAGGAACCTGGATGCAGGAGCTGAAGCACAGACCATGGAGGACATGCTGTTCACTGGCTTGCTTCCCCTGGCTCATGCCCAGCCGCTTCTTATATGGTACACGACAACCTGCCCAGGGTCGGCACCACTCATTGTGGGCTGGGCCCTCCCACACTGCTGACATTAGCAATACTCAACAGATGTGGCCACAGGCCCAATCCAATGGAGCCAATTCCCCACATTGAGGCTCCTCAACCCAGGTGTGTCAGTTGGACACTAAAGCTATCCAGCACACTCCTGCTCTATTTCATCTCATCTAGTTCTTTACAAGTAGCACTCTAAAGCCAGTCGTACACAGGTCAGTTTGATAACATTTTTGTATCTCAAAGGAAATTTATCTATTATCTTTTTTATGTTTTAAATTTTATGTGTATGAGTGTATTGGCCTGCATGTATGTAAGTGCAACCTTATGCTGTTCAATGCCCATGGAGGACAGACAAGGGGTCAGATCCTGAAACTGGAGTTTACAGATGGTTGTTAGTCGCCATGTGGGTTCTGAGAATCAAAACCCAGGTCTTCTGCAAGAATAGACAATGCTCTTACTCTTGAGCCATCTCTCAGCCCCAGGATAAATATATCTAAACATTTAAATTTTCTATCTGTATATATTCTCATTCCCCAAAGAATTTAGAAACAGTTTTTCAGGAGTCACAAGGTCATAACATAATTTTGTGTGGGATCATGTTAAATGTATTCAATGCTTAGAAAAGAATTAGCATCTTTATTGGGTGGATCTTACCAGGGATGTATGGGCTCTGGAATTAATCAAGTGTTCCTTTATCTCTCTGTGTGGTTCAATTTTTGGAATTGTTATTGTTAATGAGACCTTTTTACATTTTATTTATTTTTTTATTTTTTATGTGTATGAATTGTGGGTATGTATGTAAGTTTGTACCCTTGTCTTGCAATGCCCATGGGAATCAGAAGGCATCGGATACCCTGGATCTAGAATTACAGGACAGTAGCGTAGCCGCCATATGGGTGCTGGAAAATTGAAACCAGGGTCCTCTGCAAGAGCAGCAGTGCTCTTAACCATTGAGCATATCTAAACTCCTGTTAATGAGACTTTTAAAATACATTTGGTGATGGGTTATTGTCATATACGAATCTCTCTGTGTGTTTGTAGGTGCATGTTTAGGTGTGTCAGTGCACATGTGTGCCTGTGCATGTGGAGGCTAGATAAAAGCCTTAGTTGTCATTTCTCAGGCTCCTTCCACCTTTCTATTGAGATGTGGTCCCTTGCATCACTGGCCTTGAACTTGCCAATTGCAGGGTAGCTGGCTAGCTGCCTAGTGTGTCTACCTGTTTCCACACAATTAAACCCCTACTCTCTCCAGTGCTGACAGACTTGACAGCAAGAACCTTTACCTGTTGAGTGATCTTGCTGGGCCTTTTATTTTTTTTTTTTCGGACAGGGGTTCTTCTGTATCTCACAGTGGCCTGGAACTCATTATAGACCAGGACTGGACTCTACCAATCTCACAAATTATCTGCCTGTCTCTTGCCTCCTGAGTTCTGGGATTAAAGGTGTGCATCAACCACGCTTGCTGATCTATTTTTTAAATTGTTTTCTTTGTATATGACTATTTGGAATTTTTCTGTAAAAGGCTGTTTCATTAAACCCCATTATAAGAATTGGTAAGAGCTGAGTATCTTTGTGGGTTCAAGGCAGCCTGGTCTTACCAGAGTGAGTTCCAGGCACGCTGGGTGTCTATAGGGAGACCCTTTGTCTTTCAAAAAAATTTTTAATTAAAAAATTAAAAAAAAAAAAAAAAAAAAAAAAAAAAAAAAAAAAAAATGAGGGGGGGGGGGGGGGGGGGGGGGGGGGGGGGGGGGGGGGTGGGGGGGGCGGGGGGGGGGGGGGTGGGGGGGGGGGGGGTACTTATTTGCCAATGATTTGACTATTTATCAAAAAGCACCCCCAAAATAAAAATACTAATACACTAAAATATTTTCTGACTTCAAAATATTTAAAATTAGTACGTACAGCACCAAAACATCTTTTATTTATACTAGCAACACTCATTATAACACTCATTTTAATTAATGATGGACTAAGAAAATGTTTAAACTATCACCTGTTTTAAATTTCAAAACCTATAAGACGCCCGGAATAATTTAATTCAAAATGTGCAGAAAGTGAGGCCGGAGAGCAGGTGTGGTGGGCAAGGGTCTCTGCTGTGCACGCACATGCCTGTAACCCCAGAGTTGGGGGAACAGAGACTGGAGGACCACTGGGTTTGCTGGCCACCCAGCCTAGTCCCAGGTCCAGGACGACCCTGCCTCAAAAAAAAATAAGGTAGAGAAAGTGATAGAATGGGACACTTGACATCCTCCTCTGGCTGCTAGACATGCACACACACCACAACACACACACACACAACACACACCACACAATGTGCAGAGTTGTTTAGAAAGAAATTTTTTAAACTAAAACCTACCTTTTCTTAGCAAGAAAATTCAATATTGGCAAGATGTCACGTTTTCTTGCTAATATATACAGTCGAGTTAAACAAAGAAGACATTTACTTGGATAATTTATTCAAAAGTTCTTCTGAGGGCTGGACAGGATTGGCTTGCAGTTTTAAGCGCACCGATGCTCTTCACAGGACCCGAGTTCATTCCCAGCACCCACCTGGCGGTGAGACCGTCTTAAACTCCAGTTCCGGGGGAATTCTGACGCCCTCTTCTGACCCCCGAGCATTGCATGACACGGGTGCACAACCTTACATGCAGCCAGTTACTCATAACCACCATAAGTTAAAAAAAAAAAGGTTCTTCTGGAAAAATCTATGTGGAAGAAGAGTGAAGAAGGCCCTAAAAAAGATTATTTTGGGATTAGCAGTGCACACTCTCAGATGGAACCCACATTTCAAGTTACAGCCGGTCAAACTGTGTGGTCAGGAATAAAGCACACAAAGGCACTAACAAACGTCAATTTTTCTTTAACGTTTACATGCTTTTGAGGACTCCAACCATGAAGGAAAGGGAAAGTTTAGGTAAGAGAGAAATTCAATTTGTTACAAAACTCAAAAATGGTGCTGAAGTAACTGAACACATTTGGTGTGGGGACAAAGAACTTACCTTTTTCACTTAAACCAACATTAATTCTAGGAAACTTCCCAATAAATCACATTTTTTTTTGTCTTTTGAAGACAGTGTCTCTCCCTGTAGCCCCAATGGACCTGGAACTTGCTATGTAGACCAGGCTGGCCTAAATCTAACAGGTTTACCCTGCTCTGCCCCTAAGTGATAGAATTAAATGCAATGTGTGCTACCATACCTGGCCCAAAATATTAAAAAAAAAACATTTTTTTTTTTTTGGTCTTTTTTAGACTGGGCCTCCCTGTAGCCCCCCAGCTTCCTGGAATGCAATCGTAGGGACGAAGCTGGCCTTGAACTCACAAAGCCCCACCCACTTCTGTCTCCCAAGTGCTGGGATAAGGGCATGCATCACCAGCCTGGCCCCAAATTAAAAAAAAAAATTAAGCCAATTTTTTTGAAGCTTTCTACTTTCATACAAATTTCCAATCAAGGGGGCCTGGAGAGATAGCCTGGGTTTTAAGAGCGCAGGGGGATAGGGAGACCCTGTCTCAAAAAGACCAAAAAGGGAGGCTGAAGAGATGGCTCAGTGGTTAAGAGCACTGACTGCTCTTACAGAGGACCTGAGTTCAATTTTCTGCATCCACATGGCAGCTAACAGCCATCCATAACTCCAATTCCAGGGATCCAATAACCATCTGCTGAATTCCATGGGCATTGTACAACAAGGTGCTACACACATGCAGACAATATACAATATACATAAAATAAAATAATTAAATAAAAAATTTTTTTTGTCTTTTTTTGAGCAGGGTCTTCCTTTAGTCCCAGGTGGCCTGGAGCTCACTCTCTATAGACCAGGCTGGCCTTGAACTCACAAAGATCCACCTGCCTCTGTCTCCCAAGTGCTGGGATTAAGGGTGTGCCGTAACCACACTTGGCCTAAAACGGTTCTTAGCCGCCTTGTGGTGCTGGGAATCGAACCCAGGTCCTCTGTAAGAGCAGTCAGTGCTCTTAACCTCTGAGCCATCTCTCCAGCCCTGTAAATAAAATATTTTTTCAATGCTGTATGAATGTACTGTCTGCATGTAGGTTTGTGCACCTGTGTCGTGCAATGCCACGGAGGTCAGAAGAGGGTGTCAGATTCCCCTGGAACTGGAGTTCTCCTGGAATTGGAGTTACAGACGGTTTTCAACTGCCATGTGGATGCTGGGGATCGAACCCGGGTCCTCTGCAAGAGCAGTCGTCACTCTTAACCGCTAGGCCATCTCTCCAGCCCCGTAAATAAAATATTTTTAAAAGACCAAAGATGCCAGGCGTGGTGGCACAGGTCTTTAATCCCAACACTTGGGAGGCAGAGGCAGGTGGATCTCTGTGAGTTCAAGGCCAGCCTGGTCTACAAAGCAAGCTCTAGGCTAGCTGGGACTAAAGGGAGACCCTGTCTCAAAAATAACAAAAAAAAAGAACCAAAGAAAGATTAGAAAAATGGAAAATTCAAGGACGAAATGAGAAACATATTCAACAGTTTGCAGTAGAAATGAAGAAAGCAACTAGACTTAATACTGTTATTAACATTTTATTAACATTAAATAAACTGCAATTCAATTTGTAGGACAAACATGGTCATCTCACACCTATTTATAAAGATAAAGTTTACAATATTTAAAAAATGTTTAAAATGCCCACAATTTTACCAATTTTCATACTGATTTTCATTTTATTATGTTTTTTCCTTGCTCACATTATACATATTTATGCTGCATAATTGTAGAATGTGTAACTATTTATATGCTTTTCTATAAATTGAGTCTTAACCTCAACCACATTTTCATTTGGGTTCTCTCAATAGTTGCCCTATTTTCCAAATTCAATGGAAACTACTTAGATAATATATTAGAATCAAGAATACAGATGTCTTTCCACCACAGAGAGTTACAGATAGACAGACACAAACTAACAGCATGGCTAATCTTGACTGGCAACCTGACAGGATTTAGAATCAGCTGGGAGGCAAACCTGGGGTATGTCTGTGAGGGAGTTTCCAGGAAGGTTTAACTGAGGTGAGAAGACCCTTCTTGATTGTGGACAGCACAGCTCCCTGGGCTGGGGTCTCTCTCTGAATAAAAAAAGGAGGAAAGCTGAGCACCAGCATCATCGCTCCCCGCTTCCTGACTGTGGATGCACTGTGACCAGCTGCATCAAACTCCTGCCACCAGGCCTTCCCTGCCATGAGCCCCTGAGTACCAGGAGCCGAGAAAAATGCTTCCTCCAAAACACTGCTTTTATCAGGTTATTTTGTCCCAGAAGTGAGAACAGTAGCTAATAGGCAGGCATGGATTGGAATTATTTTTTTGAAATTTTGCTTCAAGATACAATTCATAAAACATAGGAATTCATTATTTTAAAGTGTACATTCCAGTACTTTTAGTATAATCATAATGTATAATAATTGCCAATCAATTTTCGGACATTTTTGTTTTTTTTAATTTTTTTTTTTATTTATGTGTATGAATGTATTGTCTGCATGTAGGTTTGTTCACCCATGCAATGCCGCGGAGGTCAGAAGAGAGCATCGGGGGCCTGGAGAGATGGCCTAGCAGTTAAGAGCGCCCACCGCTCTTGCAGAGGACCCAGGTTTGGTCCCCAGCACCCACATGGCGGCTGAGAACCGTCTGAAACTCCAGTTCCAGGGGAATCCGAGACCCTCTTCTGACCTCCACGGCATTGCACGTCACAGGTGCACAGACTTGCATGCAGACAACACATTCATACACATACGGAAATAAATAAAATTAAAAAAAAAAAAAAGAAGAGGGCATCGGATTCCCCTGGAACTGGAGTTAAAGACGGTTCTCAGCCGCCATGTGGGTGCTGGGGATCGAACCCGGGTCCTCTGTAAGAGCAGTCGGCGCTCTTAACCGCTAGGCCATCTCTCCAGCCCCAAACATTTTCTTTTTTAAAAGGTTCTTTTAACACTTTATCATATTTTTATTTTATGTGTATGAGTATATTGCCTGCATGTGTATAAGTGCACCTGAGTCAAGCAATGCCCTCGGAGTCAGAAGAAGGCATTGGATGCCCTGGAACTGGAATTGGGATGGTTATTAGCCACCATGTGAGTGCTAGGAATCAAACCCAGGTCCTCTCCAAGAGCAACTGGTGTTCTTAACAGCTGGGACATCTCTCTAGCCCCAGTTTTTACTTTATTTTATTTATTTTTTATGTGTATGAATGTACTGTCTGCATGTAGGTTTGTGCACCTGTGTTGTGCAATGCCTCAGAGATCAGAAGAAGGTATCGGATTCCCCTGGAACTGGAGTTAAAGATGGTTCTCAGCCGCCATGTGGATGCTGGGGATCGAACCTGGGTCCTCTGCAAGAGCAGTCGGTGCTCTTAACCACTAGGCCATCTCTCCAGCCCCCAGCCCCAGTTTTTTAACATTTCCAATCACATCAAAGAGAAGACCTATATCCATTAACAGTCAACTCCCATTGTCCATCCATCTTTGGAGGTCAAAGCAACTGCAAATTAATTTCTATCTCTACAGAATTCCCTATCTTGGATGTTTAATATAAATAAAATCACATTACTATGGTCCCTTATAACTGGCTGCTTTCACTTAGCATAATTTGTCTTTTTGAGACAGGGTCTCCCTGTAGCCCCAGCTAGCCTGGAACTCACTATGTAGACCAAGCTGACCTTGTACTCACAGAGATCCACCTGCTTCTGCTTCTGCCTCCTGAGTGCTAGGATTAAAGGCAAGTGCCACCACAACCAGCTTTAGCATAATATTTTTAAGGTTCATTCATATCATAGCACAAATCAACTTTCTTTTTGTGACTGAGTTGTGTGGATATGCCACATGATGTTTGTTCATTCATTACTTTTTGGTAATTAGGAGCAGTATACAATGAACATCAATGTATGCATTTTGGCTTTGTTGTATTTTTTCACTTCTTTTACATATGTACTTAATAGTGGAATTTCTGAATGAGGAAGTCGATATAGTAACTGCACTAGCAATGTATATGCATTATCATTTCTCCACAATCTTGCCAATGATTTGTACTTTTATTTCTTAGACATTTATTAATTATTGTGGATGTGCGCATGATCCCTGAAGCTCACTGGCCAGTCACCTTAACCTAATTGGTGATCCCGGGGTACCAACGAGAGACCCTATCTCAACAAACAATTGGCTCCTAAGAAATAACACCAAGATTGACCTCTGACCTAGCACTTGCCTCATGCACAGGGCCCTTGGTAAGAGCTACAGCATCACAAAAAAGAGGAGGGGATGGATAGATGTAGCTTGGCTGGCAGAGTGCTTACAAGAAGCCCTGGGTTCAACCCCCAGCAATGCGCTAACCAGACATAGTAGCTTGTCTAAGTTATCCCAGCACTCAAGAGCCAAGAGGATAAGCTACTATGCCTGGTTAGTGCATTGAAATGGAAAGAGTGACAGCTGACCCATGAATGATTGATAAGATGCATATTAGACTGTTGACAGAGACTTGGATACCATTGTAAAGCAGTCCAGAGAGGCCTGTCCTCAAGAGCTCTGCTCACATGTCCCTCTAGGACCTGCACATGGATCCTCTCTACACATCTCCTGCTTTGGATAAAACTGTTTGTTTGTTTGTTTGTTTGCTTGCTTGTTTGTTTGTTTGCTATTTTGCTTTTGACTTATAAGGTTCCCATATCATCTCCTTCTACTGGAAGTAGGCCTATCCACGGGGTTAACTCTTCAGGCCACCATGAGGTAGAAGGCACAGCTTTCCACTGCCTCATACTGTCAGAGAATTTTCAACCAAATTCTCAAACTTCATCAGAGTTACCTTGTCAGATGCAAGTAAAAACACTGATGTTATGGGGCTGGAAAGATGGCTCAGCAGCTAAGAGCACTGGTTACTCCTGCAGAGGACCTGGGTTCAGTTCCCAGCACCCATATGGCAGCTGACAACTGTAATTCCAGACCCTAGGAAACCAATGCCCTCTTTTGACCTCCGTGGGCATTTCATACACGGGTGTACTTACATGCACTGCTGGCAAAACATTCTTACACATAAAATAAAAATAAATAACTGGGTGTGGTGCCATAAATCTTCAATCCCAGTGCTAGGGAGGTAGAGGCAGGCAGATCTCTAGGAGTTCAAGGCCAGTCTGGTCTACATAGGGAGCTCCAAGCCAGCTGGGGCTACAGGGAGACCCTGTCTCAAATATCAATCAGAAAATTTAAACACTGATATTTTGCCTCAGCATTGTGGGTGACAAGCATTCAGCCCTGGGGAAACAGCAATAACAATGAACTAGTACACTATATTCAGAGGCATCATCATTTTCATCCTCTGTAAAGAAAACAGTCCTTGAACTGCTCAATGCATAATACTAGATGATATCTTCCTTACTGCTATGCCCATCTGCAGAAAAGAGCAAACTTTCTGTCTGAAAATGCTTCTATACAAACACATGTTGAGTTTCTAGCAGAATGTTCACATTGGCTACTGAGCACAGTAAGAAGACTTCTTTCTGAGGACTGGATAGTTCTAGGACGGGGCCAAGACCAAAGTTACATTTGGGTGAGCAGCATCCCAGAGACCAGGTTCTGGTCCTGTCTTAGGTGCCTCCTGCCACCAGGAAGCTACCCCCTGTGAAGTAGCAAAGCTGTCTCCAAGCCATCAGCTTCAGGAGGTTGACAGCCTAATCATCCCCTCCCATGCCCAAAACTTGGGGTTCAGAACTGTGATAGAGGGATTGCCTCTCTTCTCTCCTCACACTGGACATATGGGCTTGGCCAGGTCATATTAACTGGACCAGCCAGATCTCCAGCAGCAGCTGTGTTGAGAGCTGCCGGTGCTCTCTTGGAAGCCACCTGAAAGGCCATGCTCTTATGCATCCCTGGAATGGCTCCCAGGGGCTCATTTCTCTCTTGAACTGGCTGTGGGAGTTCTAAAGAGAAACTCCTATGCCTTAACCACCAGGTGCTTTAAGGGGTGACAGTGGCCAGTGGGCAGACGGGCCCAGATTACAGTGGCTGGAGGTGCTGACTGCTCTGCACAAAGCATGCCCTCGTAATATATGTGCATTTGCTCTTGACTTAAACAATACACTACTATTTCAAATCTGTTCCTCTCATCCAGATCTGGGGAACCTGACTGTATAAACCTAGTTTATCTTTAAACCTCCTTGTTCTAGTTTGTCTTCCATTGCTGTGACAAAACACTCTGACCGACACCAACTTGGGGAGGAAAGGGTTTATTCAGCTTACATCTTCTGGGTCACAGTTCATCACTCAGGGAACTCAGGGAGGCAGGAACTCAGGGCAGGAACCTGGAGGCAGGAGCTGAAGCACAGACCATGGAGGAATGCTGTTCACTGGCTTGCTCCCCTGGCTCATGCCCAGCCTGCCTTCTTATATGGTACACGACAACCTGCCCAGGGTGGCACCACTCATTGTGGGCTGGGCCCTCCCACACTGCTTGACCATTAAGACAATACTCCACAGATGTGGCCACAGGCCAATCCAATGGAGCCAATTCCCCAATTGAGGCTCCCTCAACCCAGGTGTGTCAAGTTGACACTAAAGCTATCCAGCACACTCCTGCTCTATTTCATCTCATCTAGTTCTTTACAAGTAGCACTCTAAAGCCAGTCGTACACAGGTCAGTTTGATAACATTTTTGTATCTCAAAGGATATATATTATCTTTTTTATGTTTAAATTTTATGTGTATGAGTGTATTGCCTGCATGTATGTAAGTGCACCTATGCTGTTCAATGCCCATGGAGGACAGACAAGGGTGTCAGATCTGAAACTGGAGTTACAGATGGTTGTTAGTCGCCATGTGGGTACTGAGATTCAAACCCAGGTCTTCTGCAAGAATAGACAATGCTCTTAACTCTGAGGCCATCTCTCCAGCCCCAGGATAAACATATCTTAACATTTAAATTTTTCTATCTGTATATATTTCTCATTCCCCAAAGAATTTAGAAACAGTTTTTCAGGAGTCACAAGGTCATAACATAATTTTGTGTGGGATCATGTTAAATGTATTCAATGCTTAGAAAAGAATTAGCATCTTTATTGGGTGGATCTTACCAGGGATGTATGGGCTCTGGAATTAATCAAGTGTTCCTTTATCTCTCTGTGTGGTTCAATTTTTGGAATTGTTATTGTTAATGAGACCTTTTAACATTGTATTTATTATTTTTATTTTTTATGTGTATGAATTGTGGGTATGTATGTAAGTGTACCCATGTCATGCAATGCCCATGGAATCCAGAAGGCATCGGATACCCTGGATCTAGAATTACAGACAGTTGTTAGCCGCCATATGGGTGCTGGAAATTGAACCAGGGTCCTCTGCAAGAGCAGCCAGTGCTCTTAACCACTGAGCCATCTCTACACTCCTGTTAATGAGACTTTTAAAATACATTTGGTGATGGGTTATTGTCATATACGAATCTCTCTGTGTGTTTGTAGGTGCATGTTCATGTGTGTCAGTGCACATGTGTCCCTGTGCATGTGGAGGCTAGATAAAAGCCTTAGTTGTCATTTCTCAGGCTCCTTCCACCTTTCTATTGAGATGTGGTCCCTTGCATCACTGGCCTTGAACTTGCCATGCAGGGTAGCTGGCTAGCTGCCTAGTGTGTCTACCTGTTTCCACAATACCCCTACTCTTCTCCAGTGCTGACAAGACTTGACAGCAAGAACCTTTACCTGTTGAGTGATCTTGCTGGGCCTTTTATTTTTTTTTTTTAGACAGGGGTCTCCTGTAGCCACAGCTGGCCTGGAACTCATTATAGACCAGACTGGACTCAATCTCACAAATATCTGCCTGTCTCTGCCTCCTGAGTTCTGGGACTAAAGGTGTGCATCACCACAGCTGGCTGATCTTATTTTTTAAAGTGTTTCTTTGTATATGACTATTTGGAATTTTTCTGTAAAAGGCTGTTTCATTAAACCCCATTATAAGAATTGGTAAACAGCTGCAGATCTCTGTGAGTTCAAGGCCAGCCTGGTCTACAGAGTGAGTTCCAGGCCAGCTGGGGGCTATAGGGAGACCCTGTCTCAAAAAAATTTTTAATTAAAAAATAAAATTAAAATTAAAGAATTGGTAACAGACCATATGATACTTATTTGCCAATGATTTGACTATTTATCAAAAAGCACCCCCAAAATAAAAATACTAATACAATAAGAATATTTTCTGACTTCAAATATTAAAATTAGTATGTAAGCACCAACATCTTTATTTATACTAGCAACAATCAATTATAAAACATAATTTTTAATAATGATGACTAAGAAAATGTTTAAAATATCACCTGTTTTAACTTTCAAAACCTATAAGAAGCCAGGAATAATTTAATTAAAATGTGCAGAAAGTGAGGCCGGAGAGCAGGTGTGGTGGGCAAGGGTCTCTGCTGTGCACGCACATGCCTGTAACCCCAGAGTTGGGGGAACAGAGACTGGAGGACCACTGGGTTTGCTGGCCACCAGCCTAGTCCCAGGTTCAGTGACAGACCCTGCCTCAAAAAAATAAGACAGAGAGTGATGAATGGGACACCTGACATCCTCCTCTGGCTGCTAGACATGCACACACACACACACACACACACACACACACACACACACAATGTGCAGAGTGTTTAGAAAGAAATTTTTAAACTAAACTACCTTGTTTCTTAGCAAGAAAATTCAATATTGGCAAGATGTCACGTTTTCTTGCTAATATATACAGTCGAGTTAAACAAAGAAGACATTTACTTGGATAATTTATTCAAAAGTTCTTCTGAGGGCTGGACAGATGGCTTGGCAGTTAAGAGCACCGACTGCTCTTGCACAGGACCCGAGTTCAATTCCCAGCACCCACATGGCGGCTGAGAACCGTCTTTAACTCCAGTTCCAGGGGAATCTGACGCCCTCTTCTGACCTCCGAGGCATTGCATGACACGGGTGCACAAACCTACATGCAGACAGTACACTCATACACATAAGTTAAAAAAAAAAAAAGGTTCTTCTGGAAAAATCTATGTGGAAGAAGAGTGAAGAAGGCCCTAAAAAAGATTATTTTGGGATTAGCAGTGCACACTCTCAGATGGAACCCACATTTCAAGTTACAGCCGGTCAAACTGTGTGGTCAGGAATAAAGACACAAAGCAATAACAAAAGTCCAATTTTTCTTAAAGTACATGCTTTGAGGACTCAACCATGAGAAAGGGAAAGTTTAGGTAAGAGAGAAATTCAATTTGTTACAAAACTCAAAAATGGTGCTGAAGTAACTGACACTACATTTGGTGGGGGGAAAGAACTTACATTTTTCACCTTAAACCAAAATTAATTCTAGAAACTTTCCCAAAATATACATTTTTTTTTGTCTTTTTGAGACAGGGTCTCTCCCTGTAGACCCAGCTGACCTGGAACTTGCTATGTAGACCAGGCTGGCCTAAATCTTACAGAGTTTACCTGCTCTGCCTCCCAAGTGCTAGGATTAAAGGCATGTGCCACCATACCTGGCCCAAAATATTAAAAAAAAAAATTAGTGTTTTTGAGACAGGGTCTCCCTGTAGCCCCAGCTGTCCTGGAATGCAATACGTAGACGAAGCTGGCCTTGAACTCACAAAGACCCACCCACTTCTGTCTCCCAAGTGCTGGGATTATAGGCATGCTCTACCACGCCTGGCCCAAAATGTAAAAAAAAAAAAATTAAGCCAATTTTTATTGAAGCTTTCTACATTTCATACAAAATTTCCAATCAAGGGGGCTGGAGAGATAGCCTAGCGGTTAAGAGCGCAGACCGCTCTTGCAGAAGACCCGGGTTCGATCCCCAGCACCCACATGGCGGCTGAGAACCGTCTGTAACTCCAATTCCAGGAGAACTCCAGTTCCAGGGGAATCCGACGCCCTCTTCTGACCTCCGCAGCATTGCATGACACGGGTGCACAAACCTCCATGCAGATAATACATTCACACACATAAATAAATAAATAAATAAATAAATAAATAAATAAATAAATAAATAAAATTTCCAATCAAATTCGAGACCCTGTCTCCCTCCCTGCCCCCCAACCACACCAGAGCCAAATGTATTTTTTTTTTTTTTTGGTCTTTTCGAGACAGGGTCTCCCTGTAGCCTATTTGTCCTGGAACTCACTCTGTAGACCAGGCTGGCCTTGAACTCACAAAGATCCACCTGCCTCTGCCTCCCAAGTGCTAGGATTAAAGGCGTGCGCCACCACACCCAGCTAAAATGTAAATTTTTAACAAACATAAACTCACTGAAGTTAAAAGCACGTAGGACACTGTTATAATCTCATGCCATAGATGAATGAGACCACATACATGGCTTTGGGATACCTTTCAAGAAGCAGATGGGCTACTGCCAACCCTTTGGTTTAGACATAATCCCACAGTGCTAAGATTGAATAAAACAAAGTGAATGAGACCATTCTTTGGTTCCAGGCTGATTTCCTCTTTGGAAGTGAGGAAAATGATTATATGGGCTGATAGGACAACTCTGGTGAGCCCTTCTGAGTTTCTGATGCCAGATGCACATATCTCCTACTGTCCTGAGTTGGGGGTCACCCTCCTGTCCCTGCTCTCCACTGTCTATCCCCACATACCTCCATGGAGATGATCCTCATGATGGAGGGGGTGGAAACAAGGTTCAACCCTCTTGGGAACTTTTGGCCTTTGAGGATACCTTGCAAGGCACACCTCAAGGGCTGGTCCTTTCTCTTGCCTTTTTGCCACAGAAGGCCAGTACATCAAACATACTTACATCTTTTTTTTTTTTTTTGGTCTTTTCGAGAGAGGTCTCCCTATAGCCCCAGCTGTGTCCTGGAACTCACTCTGTAGACCAGGCTGGCCTTGAACTCACAAAGATCGCCTGCCTCTGCCTCCCAAGTGCTAGGATTAAAGGCGTGCACCACCACACCCAGCCACACTTACATCTTAATACAGAAGAATGCATAAGCCCCCAAAAGCAGACAGGCAGGATCTGGTGAGAGTCAGAAGATATCAGGAGCTCATTGCTGCTCTGTCTTGGGTGAAAACTCAGTGCACCGTTAGGTGCCACAGTATGACTTTGAGCAAGTGTCAGATGACCCTTGGGGGCTTGCTTGTTGCAGTTTTATAAGAGGTCTGGTTTGCCAGGTGGCTCCAATAAACATAGCAGACGTCTGATACATCTTGCCAGCCTCCCCAATGTAAATGGCAGAGAAGCCTGATAAAGAAACATAAACTCTGGAACAAATTTCCTACCAAACCTAGTTCTGTGACCTTGGGAAAGTTATTTCATTGCAATGCACCTGTTTCCTCGTTTATAAAATAGAAGTGAAAGAGATGGCTCCTGGGTTAAGAGTGCTTGTTGTTCTTCTCCAAGACTTCAATTCATTTCCCAATATCATGGGTTCCCAGCACCCATGTCAGGCAGCTCACAACCAGTTCCAAGAGGGTAATTCGACACCCTCTTCTGGCTTCTACAAGCACCCACACATACATGTTATATATACATTCACCTAGACACACATGCATAAATGAAAGCAATACAAATAAATATTTTTTTCTTTTTATATTGAAACCAAGATTTTTTTTTTAATGTGTATGAATGCACTGTCTGCATGTAGGTTGGTGCACCTGTGTCATGCAATGCTGCAGAAGTCAGAAGAGGGTGTTGGATTCCCCTGGAACTGGAGTTAAAGACAGTACTTAGCCGCCATGTGGGTGCTGTGAATCAAACCGGGGTCCCCTGCAAGAGCAGTCGGTGCTCTTAACTGCTGAGCCATCTCTCCAGCCCCCAAATAAATATTTTTAAATGGGGGAGAAAATAGCTCCCAGAATTGTCTGGACATGTAGCTCAGCGGTAGAGTGCTTGTCTAGCAGGGGGTAGGTCTAGGGTTTAATCCCATGCACTGAAAAAGAAAAAAAAGCTGCTAGGATCAAGTAAATTAATAAGTAGTGGTTTAGTGAACATTTGGAACAGCATCTAGTACATAATATATATACAATATATATAATTTTTTAATCCACCTTACTAAGTTGTCCCTTCAGATTCCCTCCACACTTTACCTTTCTCTGGCATCTGTGTTGGTACTTTTCATAATGGATGCTATTATTGGTCCCCACTGTCCATACGTTGGAACCTTGATCTCTAGTTTACCAACATTAAGAGATAGTAGAAGCTTTAAGAGGTGAGACCTGGGGCTGGAGAGATAGCCTAGCGGTTAAGAGCACCAACGCTCTTGCAGAGGACCCGGGTTCGATCCCCAGCACCCACATGGCGGCTAAGAACCGTCTGTAACTCCAATTCCAGGAGAACTCCAGTTCCAGGGGAATCCGAGACCCTCTTCTGACCTCTGCGGCATTGCACGACACGGGTGCACAGACCTGCATGCAGACAGTACATTCAATCACATACAAAAATAAATAAATAATTAATTAAAAAAAATTAAAAAAAAAAAAAGAGGTGAGACCTAGTAGGAGGAATTTAGGTCATTAGATGTTCTTTCCTCAAAGGGATTTACATAATTCTTGTGCAACCCTTTCTTGAGAGTTATCATGAACATGTAACATGGATGCCTTTGCTCTCTCTAACTTCCTGTCTTGCTGTGAGCATCTTTTATCTTAACTGTCTCTCAAAGACTTGGCTCTCACTTGGTGCTGCTGGACACTCATCCACTCTCAGCATTCTCTAGACCCTCGGCTGCTCTCCAGACACCACTCAGGGGCTGACTCTGGCTGCTCTGGCCCTAGACCACCAATGTCCAATGCTGCCTCATCTCTCTGCTCTGCTGGCCCTGGTAAAGGCTACAGGCCCAACCCCAGAGAACACTCCAGCAGGGCCTCAGATACACTGTGCTTAGGCACTCTAAATCCCCACTGCAGGGACCAGCTTTTCCCTCCATGCTTTCTTAGGTGAAGGGGAAGTAGAAGCTTCGTCCACCACATCACAGGCCGTCTAGGGAAAACAGTGCAGCGTTCCAACCCACATACAGCCAAGGGCACGGAGCTGCTCGTGGTGCCAGCTGGCTCCGTGGTTACAAGATGGAATGGCCCCCCTCTGGAGCATCTGGGTCCTCTGGACTGACCAGAGAGACACCGGTGTGGACTGTAGCCTTGAGGCTCTCTGGGGACTCCCATAAGTCTTTCCACTGGCTATTCCCCACTTACTTCCTGACCCCATACATTCTCTTCTTTCTTTACCCTGCTTGACTGCATTCCTGTCCGATGCTGCTTGGGGGGAGGGGGGCGCTAAAAGTGTTGCTTAGGGGCCCCTTTATTTCTGCTCTCTACTCTCCAGCACTCTCCCTTATTAGTTCCCTCATTGTGGGATAGTCCTGACGCTAAATTCGCCCAGTTAAGCCCTCTGAGTTGCCTCTGTCTTGAGTTCAGCACTCCCTCTTTGGGAATTCTTTGAGACAAGGATGAACTCAACCTTTCTAACAGTAAGACAGCTAAAGGCTGAGCCATATTAAACCCAATCTAGAAAAAAATGGAAAAATGTGAGCTTTCCTGTACTTGATTGCTGCAGAGCGAATACAGACTTCTACCCAAGTTTAGATCTGTGGTCAAGCCCCAGTGTTTAAATGCATCCCTGCATTTAAAAAACACGTGCTGGAAACCTAACATACAGTGCTACAGTGTTGAGAAGTGGCCCTAATAGGAAGTTGTTAGGGCACAGGGCCCCACCCTCATGAACGGATTATTGCCAATTACAAAAGGCTGGTGGGGGGGCTGGAGAGATGGCCTAGTGGTTAAGATCTCCGACCGCTCTTACAGAGGACCCCGGTTCGATCCCCAGCACCCACAAGGCGGCCGAGAACCGTCTGAAACTCCAATTCCAGGAGAACTCCAGTTCCAGGGGAATCCAACACCCTCTTCTGACCTCCGCAGCATTGCACGACACAGGTGCACAGACTTGCATGCAGACAGTACATTGATACACATACAGAAATAAATAAATGCCAGGCGTGGTGACACATGCCTTTAATCCTAGCACTTGGGAGGCAGAGGCACTCGGATCTCTGTGAGTTCGAGGCCAGCCTGGTCTACAGAGTGAGTTCCAGGACAGCCAGAGCTACAGGGAGACCCTGTCTCAAAAAAAAAAAAAAAAAAAAAAAAAAAAGGCTGGTGAGAATGGTGGGGTGGGGGGAAGCTTAGTAGCTTAGTGGTAAAGAGCTTGCAAGTTCAGTACCAAACACTGCAGGAAATAATCACACACAACAATGACAAAAGGCTGGAGGTAGGCCGTGGAAATGGCTCAGTGGATGAAAGTACTTGCTGCCAAGCCTGACAGGCTGAAGGCTAGTAGTTTCTCTCTCTCTCTCTCTCTCTCTCTCTCTCTCTCTCTCTCTCTCTCTCTCTCCTTCCCCTCCCCTTCTCCCTCTCCCTATTTCTCTGCTTCTCACACCATCACACCATGCTATAATGCAGCAAGAGGCCCTTATCCACTCCTCCATCTTGGACTTCCAAGACACTGAGGAAAGAGCCAAATAAATGTCCATTGTTTATAAACTACTCAGCCTGTGGTATTGATCAGCCTGTGGTATTGATCAGCCTGTGGTATTGGAATGAACTGGCTGGATTCTTCTGCTGAAATTGCATTGTAAAACTGGATACCACCTTTTCATAAGCTAAAGCGCACCCCCACCTTCACGCCAACTCACAGGAGCTGTGTTGTTGAGCATACCCCACAATGCACATTCACCACCCTGCACAGGTGAGGGCTCCATAAGTGACCAAGGCCAGTAAATACTGAGGGGAAAGATGGCTCAAAAGCAATTTTTCTTTCTTTTTTTTTTTCTGAGATAATGTCTCCCTGTAGACCCGGCTGGCCAGGAACTTGCTATGTAAACCAGGCTGACTTCAGTCACCACACTTAGCAATCTCTTTTTTTTTAATCATTTTTTCTGTACTTAACTTTCTTAGACAAGCATGGTGGCACATGCCTTTAATCTCAGCACTCAGGAGGCAGAGGCAGGCAGATCTCTGTGAGTTCCAGGCCAATCTGGTCTAGATAGGGAGTTCTAGGCCAACCAGGGTTACATACACAGTGAGACCCTGAAAAGGAAAAAAATCATTCTTTCTGCACTTACATTTCTTGAGTAAAATAAGTGGATGAAAGAATTTAAAACATTTAATTACTGAGTCTGAGTGTATTTTTGCAAATTACTTTGGCCTTGAAGTCTTACCAGGAAATGATATTGTCTAAAATTGGGTGTTTAACAGTTTACTTGGATTATTAAAAAATAATTGTGGCGGGTGATTAGGAACACCTGCTTTAAACTTTTTCATAGTAAAAAAAAAAAGAAAGAAAAACTGGATCCCTACCTCACACCCTAATAAATTCCAGATGGATTCGAGGTAAAAACATAGACATACCAAAAGGCACAAAACGCAATAAAAGTACTAAAAAAAAGTAAGCGCGTGTTCATTTTAGTTTTGAGAGGTGAGGAGCAGGATTTTCTAAAAATGACACCAAAGCTCAAAAACATTTGAAAATGATGTGTTTGACTACATAAAAATAGAGATTTCCATATAGCATTCACATACAATTTAAAAGTCAAAGCAAAATCGGGATGGAGAGATGGCTCAGCGGTTAAGAGCCCAGACTGTTTCAGAGGACCCAGGTTCCATTCCCAGCACCCACATGGTGGCTAAGAACTGTCTTTAAGCCAGACGTGGTGGTACATGCCTTTAATCCTAGCACTCAGGAGGCAGAGGCAGGTGGATCTCTGTGAGTTCAAGGCCAGCCTGGTCTACAGAGTGAGTTCCAGGCCAACAGGGGCTATAGGGAGACCCTGTCTCAAAAAGACCAAAAAAAAAAAAAAAAAAAAAAAATAGGTCAAAGCAAAATCAAAGGCCATTTTGACACATGAGAAGCAAAGGGTGAGAGTCTAATAGATGGATAACCCTTACAAATCATTTAGAAAAAAAATACTCCAGTGTAAAATGTGCCGCAGATGTAAACTAGCTAGCAATCAAGCTTTGCAAATGGCCAATGACCTCACAAGAGTATGTGCACACTTGCTGAAAAAATTTTGTTAAAAGAAGAATGAAAGGAAAATAAACACTATGCTCTGACCACCTCCATAAAACTTTACACTATGCTCTGACCACCTCCATAAAACTTTCGGCTGTCTTTCCCACTTACTAGATTAGCAAAGACAAAGAAGATTCTAACACATAGTATTGGCTAGAATACAAGGAAAGGGGCTTCCCACACTGGGAGGAGAGGGCAGGGCTGTGCAACTTTGAGAGAACAATCTGTTGACCTGGTTCAGAAGCCTTGATCTAGAAAGGATGAGGCACTCCACAGGGTTTGAGTGAAGGGAGACCCCGCCTTACTGGCCCCCTTGGCTTCCTGATCCAGAATATGGCACAGGTCCCCCCTCTCAGTTCCCTCAGAAGTACAAAGGGCAGGTTCATGAAGGTGCCTGGGACTGTGTGGGGAGCACAGCAGATGGCAGTGGGTCATGGCCACTATGCAAGCCCAGACCCCACCAAAGGTCTCTCAATGGCAGATACCTGTTCCCATATGGCAGTTCACTGCCCCCTCCAGGCCTCTCCTTAGAACCCACCCTTGCCCAACTGACTCATAAGCTTCAGAGAGAGAACCTTGTCCATCACCCAGAAGGCCTGAGGCACCAGGAAAGTGTGCTATATCCAGAACTACCTTTCTTTAGAGGACTTCTGTTCAGGCACAAAGAAAATCTCAGCAAAGTTCAAATCCTACAAGTATTATAGGTTATATTCTCTGACCACAAGGCAATAAAAATTAAATATCCATTAAAAGAGTTTAAATGAAAATAAAATATAACTAATTAAAATTAAAATGCTATAAAAGTTTATAAAGTAATAACATTTATATGGAAAAAGAGCTTTTCAGAAAATTTCTTAAGGCAAAAACCAGGGGAAATACTTACAAATCTATGGAACATAAATAGCAATTGTCAAAATTTGATGGTAAAAAGCCAAGTGTGGTGGCACACACCTGTAATCCCAATATTCCAGAGGTCTAGAAGCAAAAGGATTGATATGTAAAGTCATCCTGGGTGCATAACCAGTTCGAGGACAGCCTGGAATACATGAGACCCTATCTCAAAAAGGAGAAAGAGGTTGCAGGGAGAGAAAATGGAAGAAAGGAAGGAAAGAAGGAAGGAAGGAAGGAAGGAAGGAAGGAAGGAAGGAAGGAAGGAAGGAAGGAAGGAAGGGGGAAGGGGAAGGGAAGGGAAGGGAAGGGAAGGGAAGGGAAGGGAAGGGAAGGGAAGGGAAGGGAAGGGAAGGGAAGGGAGGCAGGCCTGAAGGGAGGGGAGGACAAGTTTATGAACTCGTTTATTTGAGTTAAATATTTCATGAATCAAGTGAAAATACAATCATGACAGAAATAGTTATCACTCCATTAACCTGGGACATGGATAGTAGTGGGTAGACATAGCAGATAGAGCTTTACTAGCTGCTTACCACAGAACATTCCAGACAGGTTGAAGCTACATACATGCATGCATTTTTGTAAACCACAAGAGAAAAGTATCAAAGCCCAAGCTCACGCTGTCTGCTGAGACACTAGTGCGGGAACAGAGTATAGACTCAGAGCAGACATTCCTGAGTTTCAGTCCCCCCTAAGGGGTTCATTTGGGTCAGAAACATCTCTAAGCTCAGTTTTCTTTCTGTACCATGTAGGTAAAAATGTCTGGTACACAAGAATTGAAGCCAATTTGTGGCCCACATTTTGAGCCTCTGTAGTGGATTTGTTCCCAATTGCTAAGAGGCAATTGGGAACAAATCAGATCTCTACTCTCCAGGAACAAATGGCCTCTAGGGACAAAGGCCTGAATCACGTGACCATACAGCCAAGTAATCAGAGGGAAATATAGGAATAGGGATGTGATCCACATTTACCTCTGAAAAGAGGAGTCATCCTAAATATGAGGAATGATAGAAGCAAATACTCAATGATCTAAGCCACGTGTGGTGGTTAATGCCCATCATCTTGAGGCCAGTTTCAGCTACATAGAGAGTGCCTAGGCTATAGAACCAGAGACTGTCTCAAAAAAAAACTCAAAGGGGCTGGGGGTGACTTGGTGCTTAAGAGCCCTTGCTGTTCTTGCAGAGGACCCAGGTTCAGTTCCCAGCATCCATCCACATGGCAGCTAAAAACTCCAAAACTAAAGTTCCAGGAGATCTGACATCCTCTTCTGATCTCCACAGGCATTGCACACATGTGGTGCCCATACATATATACATACATGCAGGCAAGACACTCATACACTAAAAATAAATAAAATATATTTTTCAAAACTAAAAGAAAATAATAATCTGATTTGGCCATCTAAGGCAACTCTAACCCTGATCCCTAAATTCTAAACTCTAATCTTGTTGAATACAAAAGAAAATGCTCTCGGAAAAGTTGGAAAAGAGGTCACTAAGTAGATATCCAGTTATCACAAAGCTGGATTCCTTGGACTCAACCTCAGGTTTCTAAGCATGCAAGAGCGACACGGGTGCCACAGGGCCAGCAGAAACAGCTGTGCCAGGCTCCTGGCCCGCAGGCCTGGGTATGTCTTATCGCATGACCTCATGTGAAAGGCCCAAGCTGCCAGGTCCCCAGCGAACACTTGTCATTCCTTTCCTGTCACCACCCAGCTCTGCGCATGTGTCCATGAGCTCACTGCTGCCTGGTAAGTTCTCTTGAGGGTCAGCCGTGTGCGGCTTTCCCAGCCTCCTGGGCCAGCCCTGCTGCCCGCCATGCAGCTCTACACCAGAGAATGTGTGAGCTCAGCCTCCATCCCAGCAGGTGATTGGGCAGGTGCTCCCACCCCACCCTGTCTCCTCTGGAGCTTGCTTAGCCACCGGGACCACGCAGACCCCTCCCAGACACCAGGCCCTGCCCTGTCTGAGACACTGTCGTTTCTGTCCATCTTACCTCAGTCACAGACTCTGCAGCAACTTTGAGCCAGGGTCCCCCTCCAGAGGAGCACCCAGGCTGAGCTGGAATTGGAAGTGGGGTGATAAACTGGGAGGCTTCACTTCCTTGAAGCCTGTCACCGTAGAAATAGAGGCTGTGGCCTCAAGGACCTAAATTATCACTGTTTAAGAGGGTTTCTCCAAATAAGTCCAAGCTCGGTCATTCATTGGCTCTGAAGCCTAGGGGCTCCACAGCATGCCCAGCTGGGAGCCCAGGGCAAGGCCAGCACACTTTGCACTCTCAGAGTCCTTCCCTGGCCCGCCTCCCATGCCCAGGACTCTGGTCTAAGACCCATTAATTTACACTGACCATGGCACAGGCTGGTTTTCTGACTCTAGAGGCCTGTTCTCCCGTGTGGCCACAACATCCCCAGTCTATCCTCTTCCTTTCTGGAAAGGAATTACATAAGAAAGAATGAAAAGAAGGTCCCAGAGAAATGGCTGCTGACAGATATGACAAAGGCCCCAGAACCCAGAGGTTCTCCACTCCCCTGAAAGTAGCCAGGAGTGGAAGAGGGGTTGGGTCCCATTGTCTGCCAGGCCTCACACCACATTCCCATGGGAGCCTCTCAGTGTTGGGTGGAGACAGCTGTCCTCTCAACAGATGTTCTCAAAGGGAAGCAGAGCTGCACTCCCTAGTCTGTCCCCATGACTCACTGGGTATCGGCCAGCTCATGGGCTGGGCCTGGCCAGTGGTGAGGCCCCTGGGCATGGATGAGTACAGATCACAAAGCTGCTTGGAACATCCATAGCCCTTTCTGGAAAATGGGCCAACTGCTGACTTGGTTCTCCTGCTGCAAGAGGAGAGGCTGCCTTTGTCCCTGCTGATCGGAAAGCCCACCATGGTGCTATGGTTCAGTAACTGTGTGTGTACCAGACACCCACAATCTGGCAGGCAGATTGAAGACCTGTGGCTATTGAAATAGACATAGTAGACCCCTGAAGAGATGGTCAGGTGAGAAAAGGAAGGCTTGGTGGCATTGGGATATGACAGCCATATGCTTGGGGTGGGGTGGGGGACTGTGCCCCACCCCTGTGAGTGCTTAACCAAGGGAAAAATGTGCGTGTTCCCAAGGGACAGCCTGAGGCAGCCAACAGGCTTGGTTCCTGGTGGGAGCACAGCCTCAGAGCTCAGCAGGTCACTCTCTTAGCTCTAAAGAAAGTTCCTTTCCAGCCCGCCCATTACAGATGTGGTCAGAGACGGAATCCAATGGCTACATACTCGCAGAGTCTTACCGCCTAGAAGGTCCTCAGTGAGTCATTCCATACACCACTCTGGGCTTTCACCTGCCCGACTGCTCTATAGTCTGAATTGGAAGGGCATCGTGAAAAGGTAAAAAGCCAGGGCCCAAGACCCCCAGAGTCCACACTTCCTCCTGACTACTGCAAGGGGCAGAGCCAGCTCCACTCGTGGTTGTGGAGCACTCCCTCTGCCCCCGGCAGCTCCACTGGTGGTCGTGGAGCACTCCCTCTGCCCCCAGCAGCTCCACTGGTGGTCGTGGAGCACTCCCTCTGCCCCTGGCAGCTCCACTGGTGGTTGTGGAGCACTCCCTCTGCCCCTGGCAGCTCCACTGGTGGTTGTGGAGCACTCCCTCTGCCCCTGGCAGCTCCACTGGTGGTTGTGGAGCACTCCCTCTGCCCCCGGCAGCTCCACTCGTGGTCGTGGAGCACTCCCTCTGCGCCTGGCAGTTCCACTCGTGGTCGTGGAGCACTCCCTCTGCCCCTGGCAGCTCCACTGGTGGTCATGGAGCACTCCCTCTGCCCCTGGCAGCTCCGTTACCCGCTGTGATGTTTCTCTGAGCTCAGACAGATCTGTTCTGCCTGAGAAATGCATTCTTACCCTAACAGGGTAAGAAGGTGCTGAAGTTAGGAATATTTGCGTCATTTAATCATGCCTGTGAGTATATGTCACCATCATTTCACCAAAGTTAATGCTCCAGGAGCTAATTCAGGAAGTGTCTGACTCTACTGAGGCAGTACAAGTCCTTCGGTCATCGCCTTACCATAACTTAAAGCACTGTCCTCGTGATTCATCCTGCTGCTTCCGGAGAGCTGTGCCACCCTCTCGTTTTGCTTCCCATTCATTATGCCCTTTGCCCAGCTACTCTCTGTGTGGTGAAAAGCAGGATTCCTCCAGGTGACTTCACCCTTCCATCAGAGGCTGTGGCAGATGGATTGTTCCAAGGATGAAATGCTGGCACCCTGGAAAACATTTGGGGCTAAGCAACAGACACTCACCTTGTAAGTGAAGTAGAAAGATGGATTAAGCAGGCATTGAGCAGTCAGGAGACCTTGAAAATGGCCCTCCCATGGTTGGTCCCCAAAGCGACTCACAGAGCAGATCTAAGAAGAACCTCCAAGGAGCCATTAGGGACAATATTTATGAGAACATTTGCATTGATGACAACCTTGACTCAGGAAAGCAGATGTTGCTGACACTGCCACCCGCCTCAGGAACTGCTCTAGCAAGGCAGATTCCCAATGGACTGGCTCCTCTGACACCATGGCCAGCCACTGGAAACTAGGGCTAGGGCACTATGATAAGACAGCCCAGGTCACATCCAAGTGTAGTCTTAAAGGGCACCTGGGAAAGGGACCTCCTAGCATTCTGTCTTCTCCAGTGGGCCAAGGCTAATGTCCAATCCACACAACCATCTCTGCCCTTCAGCACTTCCATGGGGACCAAGATCTCCAATCAGATGCTTGACAGGAAGTTCAAACCCCTTCTCAAAGCTGAACTGCAGCTTCCTCCTCCATTTATTTCTCCTACATAGCAAAGGAGGCCATTGACTCAGGGGGAGGTCATTTCTCTTTGCCAATCTCATGCTGGGACACAAGGCAGGGACAGGTTTGTTATATAATGTTGCTGGTTCATCCCAAAAACAGTTCACAGTCATCATGGCTTTTCAAACACTATCTTCACTTTGTATTGTAAAGTATTTTCCAGTTCCTGTAAAGCCCAGATTGCAAGACACTGTTCCTTCCAGCCGCCAGGAACACCTGGTTTGTCAGGTCTTTCTCTTTCTTGTACTTCCGGTCAATTCTTACTCCAGAAACTTAACCAATTACCAGAAGGTAATGCATGATCTCATGCTCACGGGGCAAAAGTCTGCAGAAAACTTTCTGGAGAAATGGTTCCTTCAAAATGTGACCCTACATGCTAGCCAGCCCATCTCATGATCCCATCTGTGAAAGCACCAATTTAAGGGACTCCTGTAAGACACTTCAAGTCCCTTTAGTCCTCCAGAAAGCTTGAAGACTGTGGCCTCCCCCAAATCTTAAAAACAATATCTATATTCAGACAACAGGCACTTTCCTCCAGGTCCAGATAAGGCAGTGGCTTGCTGCACAGCCCCCCAGAGCAGCAGAGGAATGGCTCACTGCTTGGAAAGCTGCATAGAACCAATATTTTACCAGAGCCCAGCCAAGGCAAGACCTTGTCCCCAGGGCTGAACAGCCTGGCAGTAGACCCAAACATCTGGTGCAGACTCCACATGGATGTCGGGTGCTGAGCCACATCCTGCTGAGAAGGCTCTTCTCACTCTGATCACTTTCTCAGGGGTTAGGCCTCAGCTCTTCCCCCCTCACCTGCCTGTTGACAGCCAGATGGGGAGCAGTTGTTCCCCCCAAGGAACTGGGCCTATCTGTCAAGGACCTATGTTTTCATTTTACAAGGAAAAGAAAGGGGGGGGGAGGGATAAACTCTGACGTCATGGGCCTGCGTAGGACAGTGGGGTTGGAGGCCATCTGGAACAGGTGCTGGCAGGGCCTCTGGGAAAGGCGAGGAAGGGCAGCTGCCTTGTCAGGTGGGAGTATTCTGGGGTCAGAAAAAGACTCAAAGCTTTCCCGGAATTGTTGGCCTCCAAAGGAGGGTTGGTCATACTTCCTTGGCCTCCCACTCCTCCCCTAAAGGTCAGATCAGTAGGTAGTGCTCCCCCTCCTGGAGGGGGGGGTGCCAGGTTCAAGGAGACCCAGCCAGGCCTCTGATTCCCCCCCAAGGGTCTGCACTATCAAGTGGTCTCATTCATCATGTTGGGCCCCGCTGTCTGGAAGAGTATGTACGTGTGTTCAGATCCCTCATCTGCTTCAGCTGCTTCCTGCCGCCTCCGCCAGATTCACTCTGCCCCAGTCCAGGAGGCAAGGACAGCCTTTTCCCAATTACAGGTGGTGAAACTGAAGGCCCTGCACAGTGATGGGATTTGGCCAGGGTCCCACTGCAATTTTCCTGCCCAGCCTCCCTGAGAACGGCTCACAGCCTGTTTAGTGTCCTCTCTGAGAAGTTATGCAGCTGGAAGGAGGCCCCAGGATGAAATAATCGTAGAGAAAACAGATGAGCTGCTCAGCAATCTTCCCTCTGCTGAGAACCTGAGGATCCACCCTGCTGCCCCCCAGGGCCAGGAGGGGGCGCGCTGCTGCCAGTAGCTTCTGTCTACTTCCTCTTTACAGGTGGACAGTCCTGTCACTATGACCTTTCCCCAGCTCCCAGAAACCTTGCACACCTTTCACACTCCAGCATTCTAGCCTGGGCCTCTTCCACTTTTCCATCCATCCTAGGCCTGGGCTGGACAGCAACTGTCCCAGGAAGGACCTCGTGACAGTCACACCCTCTCTTACCCTTCTTGGAAAAGAAAAGAATAGGGTCTTGGGCGTGGTGGCACTCATCTTTAATCCCAGCACTCGGGAGGCAGAGGCAGGCAGATCTCTCTGAGTTCAAGGCCAGCCTGGTCTACATAGTGAGTTCTAGGCTAGCTGGGGCTACAGGGAGACCCTGTCTCAAAAAGACCCAAAAGAATGGGTGTTCTTCTTCCCAGGTCCCCACCCATCAAAGAAGCAGGAGAGAGAAGTGTCTGGCTGCATGATGCTGGATGTGAGGTCTGGCACAATCCAGCCTGGCTTTGACTGTCCCCATTCCCTGCTCTGTTGGCCCCTGCCCCCCCCCCACAGCCCACTCTTCCCCTGCCTTTCCTGTCATGCCCTCCCCAGGCTTACCCTCCTACCCCAAAGTGCTGCTGTAGGCTCCAACTCTAAAGACAGTCCCCTTCCCTCTGTCATACCCTGCAGCTTTAGATGCTGATTCGGACCTCAGAATTGTCTCTCTTCTAGACCAGTCTCCACTGAGTACCCTACCCAAAGCCCTTCGCCCTCCTGGCTCTGGAATTCTGAAGTCCTACCGGCCTCCTCCCTGGCTCGGTTTAGAAGGGTTGCCCTTGACAAGCTTCTCCTTGCACTGGTTTTTCTCCTTGCTTTCATTACGTGTTTGTTTCTGGTCTCCACTACACCTGAGGAGTGGCTCTCACTTTTCCTTCTTTCCTTGTGTTGCAGGCTCAGCATGGACTTTTCCTTCTCCAAGAAGGAAATGGGATGACATTGAGATGGCCTCTTGAGGGGGCCTCACCTTTGTCTGTCCTTTCTGGCTGGCAAAGCCAGTGTGTGTTTTCTGGAGGTCTTCTTTGCTGGAATGGAACTAGTGACTCCTGAGCAGACCAAAGGAGGCTCAGTAGGTACTTGGGAGAATCACAAGTGACAGATGACAAGGCGCCCCACAGAACTGTTTGTCCCTGAACCTGGGGGCCTTTTCTCAAGAGTAGTTGTCTTTTGGTTTGTTTAGTTGGTTTGAGTTTTTATTTATTTTTATTTTTGATTATGTGTATGAGTGTGTGTCTGTGTGTGGGTATATGCAGGTGAGCGCAGTTGCCCTCAGAGTCCAGAAGAGGCATCAGATCCCCCTGAAGCTGGAGTTTCATGGGCACTGGAAAACCAAACTCCGATCTTCTGCAAGAACAATGGGACTCTTCCTTCCTCTGAGTCATCTCTCTAGTCCCCAGGAAGTGTTTTAGCCCTAAGCAGTCAGTGTAGTGCCTGATCAGCTCATTTAGGATGCTCAGTGGACCAGGCCACCGGCTCCTTCACCTCTACCAGGTCCCTAGAGCTAGTGGCAGAAGAAGACTTTCCCAGAGAACTGCAGCTAAGATCCCAAAACAAGGCCCAGGAGAAAGCCATGAGGAGCAGGAAACCTTCTGTCTGGGAGAAGCATGTTCATTGTCTCCCTGCCCCAAAGTCCCTGCAGCATGCTCCTGGGCTTCCTGCCCACCCGGCTCCTGCCCCCACTAAGCAGCTGCTGCAGTAGTAGCCGCAGGGGCAGCAGAGCAGCCTAGTCTGAAGTTAACTCTTCCAGGATCGACTCTCCCCCAAATGATCAGGAGTGGCAAGTCATTAAATGATTCCTTTGCAAGGCTGGCAAGATTGTTCAGTGGGTGAAGGTGCTTGCTGCATAGCCTGATAACCTGAGTTCCATCCCCAGGACCCATGTGGTAGAAGGAGAGAGCCAACTCCCACAAGTTGTCCTCTTTCCATACATCACATACTGTGGCACAAACACACACACACACACACACACACACACACACACACACGCACATACTCACATACCTCACAAATAAATCAATATGAAATTTAAAAAAATTCTCTTACAGAAATACACAGGGGAGTACAGTGTATGGGCTCTGCCACGCACAGCTGGGAGTGTCAGTTTTACTAAGTCTCAAAGCTCTAGTGAAAGCCCTATTCACCATTATATCACCAAGCACAGAAAGGACACATGAAGATAGGGAAAAGCCCTCCATAGACATTAGGAAGGAAGTAGCCATCAGGGTTGGAAGCTTCCAACCTGCCCTTCATAAGGGGACTTCCCATGAGTAGCTGCTATCTCAAAGTTTGGGTGGAGCCCTCTTTCTGTCCATTGGGTATAAGGAGAGAAGTTGTTTTTATTTGGAGACAGGGTCTCCCTTTAGTCCCAGTTAACCTGGAGCTCACTCTATAGACCAGGCTGGTGTTGAACTCACAGAGATCCACCTGCCTCTGCCTCCCGAGTGCTGGGATGAAAGGCATGTGCCACCACACCCAGCACTAAAGATGGTTTTTAGCCGCCATGAGGGTGCTGGGAATCGAAGTCGGGGTCCTCTGCAAGAGCAGTCATTGCTCTTAACCGCTGAGCCATCAAGGAGAGAGGTTCTACTCCCCACCTGAAGATCTCCCCCTCACCCTCCTTGCCTCTCTTTCTTCCTCAAATGTCAGAGTGCTATCTCTCTGTGAGAATTAACATGGAAAGGCCACCAGGGGCTACATGGAAGCCGGGAGTCACCTTGCCAGAACCGACAAAGGATTGAAGTTGGTGTCTGGATCTTTCTTCAGACCTGCTGGCCCAAGCTCAGACAAAAAGAGGAAGAAGGTGGTCCTTCTTTGGGGACTGGGTAGGGTTATGTAGGAAGGGTTAAGGAAGTCAGAGACAGAGTGGACAGTGGACCCTTGCTTCCCCAGATCCCTCCAGGAGCATCTGGCTCTCCAGGTCCCTCCTGACCCCAGCAGACTCAGTATCCTCTCCCTGAAAAAGCTGCCTAGCTCCTACCTCCCACCAGGTTCTTTACTCCTGAAGACCACAGTGACCCTGTCCATGCACATGTCCCTCTCAAGCCTGAGTTCTGCTCAGCACAGGGGACACAGTTTCCTGCCCCTTAGTAGATTCTGAGATTCCGAGCTCTCTGGTGACTGCAGTGATCCAAAAGAATAAGCGGCCTGCTCTCCATGGCCAGAAGGAGATCCTGCACAACCCAACTCAATAGTGATGGCCTGGCAGAGTAAAGGGCCAGAGCAGCCTGTACGCTTCTCAGCACTGTTCCAGACACTGGAGCGCACATCCCTGCAAGTAAAATAAGGCCACCTGCCAGATCAGATTAAGGATGAATCTGAACATAGAGCCACATAGGCTCGTGATGGCACCACTCACGCACAGGGGGGCGCAGTGTTTTGTGCTGGCTCTCTAATTCCCAATGCCACCCCTTACACACACACACACACACACACACACACACACACACACACACACACACACTGTTCCTGGCTCACACACATGGTTTGATGACACATCCTTACACTAATGGGTGCTGGAGACCTTGCTTCCACATACAGCAAGAAAGCTCTCCCTGTGCCTCCCGCTGGTACCTCTAGACCACCCTCTGCCTGCCCAACCTAACGGTGGCGGCATGGGGCAGTCAGCTTTTCCACACTTGCCAGCAGGTGGAAGGTCGCGGCTCAGTGCCAGCCCGCACGTGTCAGGAGGCAGTGAAGAATTCGGAAACAGGGCGATCTGCGTGGATTGCGTGCAGTGCCAACTTTCTAGCTCTTAAGCTTTGCATAAGAGACATTTCTTCTAAGCCTGTCTTTGCTTCTTGCAAGAGGAACACAGATCCCTCCCAGGCACAGACAAGCGGTGAGGACCCAGCGGGTGGGTAGCCAGGGCAGAGACTTCGCCCGGACCTTGCATGCCAGGGCGTGCGCTCTCTACAAATGGAGCTCCCTTGTGCGCGCCGCTTTGTAGTTCCAAGTGCAGCCTGGAGCAGGCCCGCGGACCCACGGGATCCCTCGGAGGTGGGTTGTGAGTGGGGGCAGAGGGGGGAGCCCCCGCGGCCCCCTCCCGGCGGTGGATTCGGCCGCGTGCGCGGTGCTATTGGCCCTGGCGGCCCGGTGGGCGGGAGGATGACATCAGCGGCAGGTTGGATTATAAAGGCACGAGCCGAGCCACGGACTCAGAGCGCACCCAGCCGGCGCCTCGCAGCACTGGGACCCGCGCTCGCCTGGCCAGCCTTCTCCGCACCCGTCTGAGGAACTACCCAGGACCCGGCGCTGCCCCCCAGCCGAGCGTCTGCGCCCCGAGACCCGGCGGCACCATGCACCTCTCCCAGCTGATCGCCTGCGCCCTGCTGCTCACGCTACTCTCGCTCCGGCCCTCCGAAGCCAAGCCCGGGGCGCCGCCGAAGGTGGGTGCTGTCTCGGGGACCTTAGGCGTGTGATGGGCCGGAGAGGCTGCACGCTCGGAAGGAGCCGGGAGGACGAGAAGACAGCCCCCTCGGACTTGTGCCCTGCAAGCCCGGACTTCTCCAGTGCATTCCCCCAGCCCGGGAGAACGTCCACACGTGCACAGCCCCCATGCTCCAGTGTGCCCAGCGGGGCACTAGGGAGGGGGAGGGCAGGGGATACCCGGAGGAGCGGGCGGCAGGTGGACGCGGACCCGGCTGTCCCGCACGGGTGGCGGCGCGCTCAGGGCTGGAGAGGGCCACGCCACTCCCGGACCGCAGGAGTAGCGTGTGCTGCAGCCGAGCATCCTTTCACCTGCCCACTCTTTCATTCCACAGGTCCCGCGAACCCCGCCAGGGGAGGAGCCGGTCGAGCCCCAGGCAGCCGGTGGCAGTCAGAAGAAGGGTGACAAGACTCCCGGAGGCGGGGGTGCCAATCTCAAGGGCGACCGATCACGGCTGCTCCGGGACCTGCGCGTGGACACCAAGTCCCGAGCGGCTTGGGCCCGCCTTCTCCACGAGCACCCAAACGCGCGCAAGTACAAAGGCGCCAACAAGAAGGGTTTGTCCAAAGGCTGCTTTGGCCTCAAACTGGACAGGATCGGCTCCATGAGCGGTCTGGGATGTTAGTGCGGCGACCCCTGGCGGCGGTGAGTACCACATCCCGGCACCCTGGAGAACCTAGCCCTCATCACTGCCTCGCGCAGGCTATTTGGTTTCCTTGCTGATCCCGGGAGTTCTGGAATCTTCCCGCCAACCAATCCTGGCATGGGATCGAGTGTGCGGCAGGCTTTTGCCTGCGACCTCACCCATTTTACAGATGAGGAAAGTGAAGTGGTCAGGGAACATAGGCAAGTTGATCAAAACCAGCTCAGCCTTAGAAGGCTCCATCTGGCGTCCGAGGAGGAGGTAGAAATAGGCTTGTGTGGGGGCTCAGTTCCCATCTCCACTCTGGAGCACAGACCAGCAAGTAGCATTAACTCTGACTTAGCCAATTGGGAGAAGTTGGGGTCTGAGAGAAGGGGAATGTACCCAGCAGCCCAGGGTAAGTTTATCTGCCAGCTCTGTTCTGTGCCAGGACAGCTTCCTGGGCCTGTTGTTCCTGAAGCAAGACAGGCATGGGGAAATGCCCACCTTCACAGTGTACAGCCTCCCACCTGCAGGGCACCCCTTTGCTTGGGCATTCTTATTCTTGCCCCTTCTCTAAACCCAACTATGGGCAAACTGGTCTGTCCAGGGTCCTGATCCTGCAGCCCTGTGACTTCAGGGGTGAACTTTGGGGTTTCTAGTCCTGTTTCAAAGTAGAGAAATGAACAGACTAAATCTTCTCGCCCTAACCTCAAATTCAATATGTCCCGAATGAGTTCCTTACCAACCCTGCCCCCAACCCACATTGTGCCCTGGGCTGTCTCTGGCCTCCTTACCCTCCTCCTGGGCTGGAAGCCTTGTCCTACCCGAATCCTCTATCAGTGCTGCATGGTGACTTACTGTTACAAGGAACTTTCCACCCCTTCCTGCTGCCTGCTGGATTAGCACCTCGCAGTGACAGGTGCTTTAAGGTCAGGCTTCTGCTGCCACCTAGTTTGGGCTCTTGCCCACCAGCTGCCGCTGTTCATTTTATACCCTGCCTGTGCCCACCCCAGGTGTGGGAGGCTGCTCTCTCCACCCAGAGAGGCTCTTCGGTGGCCAGTCTTCTCCCTGAAGGGAATAGGGACACCTCTCAACACATCGCATTAGCCTTTTTTACACAAGAGACTTTCACAGAAAGGGTGGTATTTTGTGAACCTGTTTGTGTCCCCACATTAATTCATGAGCAACGTAAGGAACAGACATGACCTGACACAATCTGGAACCCATATCACACCCAGAAGGGCTTCTGGACATAATGGTCAGTGAACAGAGAAAGCCACACGTCCAGCTCAGCATCTCCATGAACCGCCCCCTGCCCTAGATGTCAGCTGCCCCTCCCCCTCTCTGCAGCCAAACTCCAGAGGGCTGAATGCTTCTCCCCGCTCTGCAAAGTGCTTTCTGTGATCTCCAGTCCCCTCTGCTCAGGGAGAAAAGTGATTCTGGGACTTAGGAACCAGCCTTCTACAGCTACCATTGTGCTGCTATGTAAATACCTAAGAGATGGAGTCTGGGGCTTCAGATTTTCAGTTTGGGATTTAAGGGTCTAGATTCTAAAGCTTGATCTTTAAAACTAAACAAAAGTTAACATCTGAGCTAGTGTCTGAACAGAGTGCTTTGTTCTTGGGCATGGAATTCAGTGATGAGCACAGGATGGTGGTTACCTAAGCGGTGAGAGGTGCTGAGGAGTGGAGAATCTAGACAACTAGGACGTCTGTACCACTTTGGCCAGGGGAGGTCGTCAGCCTCCTAGACATTCTCTTGGTGTAGGTGAACAGCCACTGACAACAGCCTTAACCATCTCTACCCATCCCCAAGTGAAAGGGCAGATGGGAGGTGGTGGCCATTTCGCACTGAGAAGTTGACTTCGGCTCCAAGCACCATCATAATGACTGTCGCTGATGGTTATAGTTTTGATTATACTACTGACAGAGACTGGGTGTGGCCTAGACCTCAATGGATACTTTGCCCCTGGGCCCCGGGAACATCACACAAGAAACAGCCAGAGAAAGGAGGGAGCTGGAGCTGGGGAGAGCTGGCCTGACCATTCCAGCCCAGCTGCTCTGTGAGTGCTGTCCTTCCAGAGGGCCCTGCATGCCTCAGAAGGATGCCTTTCTTCAGAACACAGCCACTAGCAGGGACAGCCCTCTTCATATTACTCTGATCCGCCCCTCCCCCAACAACCTAGCTTGACTATCCATTTGCCCAGACTAGTGTCAAACCTCTAGTGCAGAAGGGAACCCTGAACCAGCCACTTTCTGTGGCAAAGCTACCTAGGGAAGGAAGTCCTCGTTGTTGCCTGGTGGCTATGACGCAGACAGTAGGGATACCTAATATGTGACCTTCCGTTGAATCCCAGCGCCAGCCTTGAGAGGTGGCTATTATCCATTTTATGGGTGAGCTCAAAGCTTCCCAGGGCCATCCAGAAAGTCAAGGTTGGAGCCAGGATTTGATCCCAGAATTTATGACACCCCCTCCCCAGCCAGTGGCAAAGGCCTTCATCAAGGACCTGTGGGGCAAAGGCAGAAGTACTTTGTATCATGCTAATGCAGAAAAGGGAAGGAAGGTCCTATAGCTCCCCGAAGCTGGGAGGCTAGAACTGAGTGTGTTGTGTCCACTTTGTGTTTCAGGATTGGCCGCGGCTCCGTGCGCTGATGTCACCCTTGGTCATCAGCCTCCAGCATCTGGAAACACATCCAACGCAATGTGGCTTTTACATTTCTTCTTTTTTTTTCCTTCCTGGTACTGGGAATACACAACACCAGCTGTTTTATTATTATTTGGGGAGGGGAGGGTATGATTTTATTGTTGGGGGGGTTTTGAAAATGAAAAATAAAAAGTTATATTATATATATTATATATACATGAAACACACCTACACCGACTTGATGACAAGGGACAGTTTTTAAGAGACTGACAGAACCAGCTGTAAAACATTGCTGTTTGTAAATTCATGTCATGCATAAATGTATTTATGTTGTAAAGCTATTTATATTGTTTATAAAGAGATATTTATAAAAATTTTATTTATGTAATTAAATGAAAGAAGCCGACCATTGTAATGTTTTTGTCCTAACTAGCTGAAAATGTAAAAAAGAAACCATCCCATGGCCATCTTGAGAACTGTCGTTATTTACTTATCGCACTGCATTTGGGGAATTACACTGAGCAGAGGGAGGATAGAAGACAAAGCTTTTGCCCCCAAATAGATGTGAGTCAGGCTGCTGACTGGATTTCCTTGTGTTGGAATCCCCTAGGGAGCTTAGTCGGAGTGCAGAGCCCTGCTCCATCCGCTCCCTGGACTACTGATGCCAGTCTCTTTGGACAGGACTGGACCATCCCAGGGTGACTCTGCCAGCTCTGCTCCAGCACCTGACGGATGGGAAGCTGATATCCCAGATTCATTGAAATTTTGATTAAGCTGCTTTAGGATCCTCCCAAATTGCTTCTGCCTGCTCTCCGTTATGTTAGGGACAAGGTTTCTGCACATCTTGTGAGATTGTCAGGTTGCCTTCGGCAAGTCTCTTTTATAGAGTTGCTTCCAAAGCCTGAGGTGGGCATCCCCCTGAAGCTCACAAGGACTGCCAGCTGACACCTGAGCCAATGAACCGCTGAGAATTCGCAGGAGTGACCAGGCTTCACATGTGCACCATGGGGTGCACGTCGTGAGGAGGCTGCCAACGATTACAGTTCCCAAGCTGTCAGTGTGAAATTATGAATAATGATTTGCAATTTATGAATATAATTTAGATTAAAATCTCTTCTCCTGAAATCTGCAGGAAACTTTTAAGTAATTTCGAGGTAATCTCACTCTGTCCTCCATTCACAGAGACACTGCTGTGCAGTCTGACCCCACTAGAGGAATTAAGGGCAGAAAGAGCCTCTCCATCTGAGTGTGGTGGCACACGCCTGTGATCCCAGCACTTGGGAAGCAGGGGCAGAGAATCATTACAAGTTCAAATACAGCATGGTGTACAAAATAAGTTCCAGGCTAGCCAGGGCTACCTAGAAAGATCTTGAAAAAACAAAGACTTGGGGCTGGAGAGATGGCTCAGCGTTTAAGAGCACCGACTGTTCTAGCAGAGGACCCAGGTTCAATTCCCAGCACCCACATGGTGGCTAAGAACTGTCTTTAAGCCAGGTGTGGTGGTGCATGCCTTTAATCCTAGCACTCGGGAGGCAGAGCCAGGCAGATCTCTGTGAGTTCAAGGCCAGCCTGGTCTACAGAGTGAGTTCCAGGCCGGCTGGGGCTATAGGGAGACGCTGTATCAAAAAAAAAAGAATGAAAGAAAGAAAGAGAGAGAGAGAGAAAGAAAAAGAAATAAAGGAAAGAAAGAAAGAAAGAAAGAAAGAAAGAAAGAAAGAAAGAAAGAAAGAAAGAAAGAAAGAAAGAAAGAAAGAAAGAAAGACTCTTGGAGACCTCATGACACCAGATGGATTGAGAAGTTGAGCTCAGGGAAGTTGACAATTGAGTGGCCCTGTGTCACTTACGAGATCAGCAATTCTGGCAGAACAGAAAAGCTCCAGAAGAAAACTGTCACTGGGGGAAGTGCCTGGCGGCACCTTTTCTTCCTGCTGCCCTTTAGGGGTATCAGCTGAGGTGGATGCCCACCTCAGCTACTTCATCCTGAGTAGCTCCCCCCCAAGAGCAGCGAGCATGGGGTAGTCAGCACAGTAAGATGCAGCTCGCTGGAGAAGGCTGACGTCCTTCCATCTTCTCAATTTCTAGCAACCCAGGGGACATTTTCAGTTCCCTCCTGGGGGTGGAGGCAACTAATTAGTCATGGTTGTGGCTGCCTTCCTTTCTCCGTCCTGCTCCCATGCCTGTGGCTAGAGACCCAGTATCTATGTCGGCCTGGGTGAGGACTCCTGCGCCCAGGCCTCTCCAGTGCCTCAGCGTGCCATGCAGGCTGTAGACTCCTTCAGAAGAGGTATAGGAGCTTACCAAAACCTGGGACGTGGCAGGAGGGAGGAGAAGGAGGGAGGCAGGCAGTTATACTTGAGTCTTGCTGGTGATGAGGCAAGTGCTTCTCAAAGCCTAGACATGGGCCACAGAATCTGGGATTCAGGAAATCACCATTGGAGACAAAAGGGGTTTCCCGGTGGATGGTACAGGGCACTAGGTGCTGAGAACTGGTAAGTACACTTGGGCCCCACCACAAGTACTGTCCTAAGTTGCCCTCGTCCCATGTGTTAGCTACATACAAAAGGCATGGTCCACAGTCAGAATGTCAACCCTCACCAGAGAGACCAGACTGTCAGCCTGGCACAGGTCTTAGATGTCACTAAACATCCGCCCTCCAGTGATGGTTAATATTATCAACTTAGGGGCTGGAGAGATGGCTCAGTGGTTAAGAATGCTGACTGCCCTTGCAGAGGACCAGGTTCGATTCCCAGCACCCACAAGATCTATTATATAACTGCCTAGGAGACAAACCTCTGGGCATGTCTATGATGGAGTTTCTAGATTGGTTAATTGAGGTGGGGGTTCCATAGGCTGAGATCCCCAACTGAATAAAAAGAAGAGAGAAACTGCGCACCAACATTCTGACTCCTCTCTGCTGCCTTAAGCTCATGTCTTCACCCCCTTGATGGACTGCACCCTCGAACTGGGAGCCAGAATAAACCCTCCCTTCCTCACGTTGCTTTTATCAGGTATTTTGTCACCACAAGAAGAAAAGTAACCAATACCCCCCATTTTACCTGCATGCCGGGAGTCCTGAGTCTGCTCTTCAGCAGTGACAGAGACGTGCCATCCCTGCCAGGGAACTCTGCCTGCGAGCAGGAAGAATCGACAAACATTCAGTAAGTAACCGGAAATGTTTGGAAACCTCAGGGATTCCCCAGTGGTGCTGCCGAGGAGCTCCCAGCCTCCCGTCTGGGTCTTGCTCCTTCCTGGCTTCCAGCGTTCCATCTCATGCTGCCTGGAGAAGCTGCGGCTTCTCTCCCACATAGCTGACAGTAACAGCCAGGAGCTGCCAGAAGACATGACCCTAGTGATGGGCTGGCTGGAGTCCTGATCCTCTGAGACAAGGTGGGGCCCTCTGCAGTGCTAAACACTTCTCTGTGCAGAGCCAGCTGGGCGGGGTGGTCCTCTGCTGTCAGAGGGCTAGAAAGTTCCAGGTGCTAGAAGTCCTCAGGCCTCCTGGTGTCCTTGAAGACATCCTCTGTTGAAACTCTCAGGATGTTAAAGCATAAGGAAAGGGGGATGTGAGTGATGTGTTCACACACTTTCAGGAGATGCAAGGAACAAACTTTTAAAATACACCTGGAGGGCCTGCGGGACGATTCAGTGGGTAAGAGTGCTTTCTGCACAAGCACAAAGACCTGAATTCTAATGCCCAGCACCCACGTAAAAGGTCAGGCATGGGGCTGTGCTCACACCTGTAACCTCAGCACCACGGTAAGCAGGGACAGCATCACTGGGACTTGCTGACTGCCAGTCTATCTCCAGTTCAGTGAGAAGCCCTGTCAAAAGGAATGAAGGGAGCCAGGTGTAGTGGCACATACATTTAACCCAGCACTCGGGAGGCAGAGGCAGGTGGATCTCTATGAGATAGAGGCCAGCCTGGTCTACATAGTAAGTACCGGGCCAGCTGTGGCTATAGGGAGACCCTGTCTTCCAAAAGACCAAAAAATGTAATAAAGGGAAGAATGATTGAGCAGATATTCTCCTCCAGCTCCGCAATGCATGTATAAATAAATGCAAGCTCCTGCATGTACACATGTGCATATACCCCATACATACACACATACATACACACATATAAATATATACATATTTATCTCCAGAAAGACCTAGAAGAAAGTTTCAGCAAGAAAGTTTCAGCAAGTTGTGGAAGCCCTGTGCTTCAGATAGGGAGTCAAGGTATACAGTGGGGGAAGAGTTGCCAAACCTGCCTGGTCCCTGGTGCTATAGCTGTTGATGGTGGAAACGGGACTAGGCCCAGGAACCCCACCTTGGGATCCTAACTGGGATACAGAGAGGAACTTCCAGGCCCACAGCCAAGTGTTTCCCAGGGCCTGCCTCTCCCACACTGCTCTACCCAGAAGGGATGATACACGGGTTTGTGCTAGAGCAGATGATTATGGAGGTGACCAGAAAGAGCACAATGTCTGGATATGATCAGAGCCTTAAGAAGAACTCTGAAACCAGGCAGTAGAGGCAAGGTGGCAGTCGGAGCACTCTGTACCCTAGTTTGAGAAAAATAAGTTGGGAAGAAGCATCCATTAGGGCCTGTCAACATGTTCTCTGGTGCTGTAACAAAATACCAGAGGCAAATCATTTATAAAAAGTAGAAATTTAGAGGTGAGTGTAGTGGCCCACACCTTTATTCCCAGCACTCAGGAGGCAGAGGCAGGTGGATCTTTGTGATTTCAAGGCCAGCCTGATCTACATAGCAAGTTCCAGGCTCACTGGAGCTATGGGGAGACTCTCAAAAAAAAAAAAGAGAGTACAAGTTTATTTACCTCATGGAAGCCTGTGAGCATGGCATCAGTGTCTAGTCAGGGCCTTCTTGCCACACAGTGACTTGACAGAGGGTAGTCCACAATGAGGCATCAAGAAAGCTAGCTCTCACCTCTCTTCCTCTTCTTACAAAGTCAATGCCAACCTCATGACTAAACCTAATCCTACTTGTCTCCCAAGGATCACACCTCCAAATACAAAATGAGGAATTGTCTCCAACACATTCAAACCATAACAGGGTTCCATCAGAAATGTAATTCAAATCAGATGGCTCACATGGAGAGGATTTAACAAAGGAAA
This sequence comes from Rhizomys pruinosus, assembly GCA_009823505.1. Classification (NCBI taxonomy): domain Eukaryota; kingdom Metazoa; phylum Chordata; class Mammalia; order Rodentia; family Spalacidae; genus Rhizomys; species Rhizomys pruinosus. The sequence goes on along the minus strand of VZQC01003012.1, from coordinate 2,124,297 downwards.
TATTTCTAGAGATTTGGGCAGGTGAAAAAGGGGAAATCCTGGTAGAAAGCTAGTTTCTAGTCCAGGACCAAAGGAAGAAAAGGGTCCCCTGGGTTAGAGCTGGGTGGATGGAATCCAGCAGAAGCTGTGCCAGAAGCCAGCGCTTCCCCAAGGATGTGCCGACAAAGCACAGTGGGAACAAAGAGACATCCCAATTTGTCTTTCCTGCCCACCACCTTCCTGCTGCTCCTCTATTGGCTAAACCCACCCAAAGTCAGTCAGTCAGTGTACAAGAAGGGTGTGGCTTGAGAGTGTGCTTGCTAGGCCAGGACACTGGAGGGAGGTGGATAGAGTTGCCAGAACAACAGGGCCTTGGGGTGAGGTGTGGGGCTCAGCATCCTCCCTTCAAAGGATGGAACCTGGAAGCAGATGTGGGGACTGACATCACCCTCCGTAAAGGCCATCACTTGCCTTGATTACCAGAGACACGGGAGTGACCACATCAGAAGTCCACACACTGCTTACCATGTGTGACTGGCCATTTGGATTCTGGGAGGGCCTCGCATTCATATTTTGCTGGGCTCGTCTGGTGGAATTATCCTTCTTCCCAGCCTCTAGGACAGCCTGTCTCCAATGTCCCTTCTGTGTGGCAGACAGCTGGGTATTCCTATCTTATCCTGGCCCAAACCCCAAACAGATGCCACCTGTCCAGCCACAGGGTACCCTGCCACTTCCCACCTGCAGTGCATCCCCCACACACACACGTCTGTACTCCATCCTTTCCAGGCCTGCACTTGGCTTTTAAGTTCCCGAGTCAATCTTCCACTGTACCAGTCTGTTTTCAACTGCTTTCGTGTGACCTTTTTAAGTTCTTTGTTAGTTTTCTGTATCTGATGCTTTGCCCTCTCATCTTATCGGGTTCCCTTATGACCTCACTCTGTTGTCTTTTCATTTGAGCTTCTGATTTATAGAACCCATGTCCTCTTACACTCTGTATAGACGGCATTACAAGTTGGCTGAAACTTTCTTCTAGATCTTTCTGCAGATATATTTCAAAGGTCTGTTCTCTGCATATCCTGAAGGTGTGTGTGTGTGTGTGTGTGTGTGTGTGTGTGTGCATGTGTCTGTGTGTCTGTGTTTGTATGTCTGTATGTCTCTGTGTGTGTCTGTGTGAATGTGTGAATGTGTGAATGTCATACCTCATCTGGTTGTTTTTGTGATTTACAATCTGCACTTAGCTGGAAAAATGGCAGGCCATTAGAACTGGCAGGAAAACAGCCTGCCTATCTTGGTGAATGTCACATAGCCAGAAAAATAGCTGGCAGGATTGAAGTAGAGATCCAGGGTTAGAAGCTGGAGACTGAGGCTCATCCTTACTGAGGCATTGGGTCCATGAACCAGAAATGGGCGAGGCTGCCTGCTGCTCTCTGTGGTGCCTGTGAGTGTTGTTCCTCTTGATTCTGGCTCTGCAATGTCACTAGCATCCCCTTGGGGATGAGGTGGGTTTAGATCAGTCTCAGTGTCTTCCTGTGAACCTGTGCATAGTGTACACACACACACACACCAGCTTAGGAGCCATTAATAAAGTACACTTGGATTTGTGAGTTCAACTATTTCATTAACATCTTTTTATTTTTCAGGATAACAAGGTCCAAGCTCTTTATTCTAATATTTTCCTGCCTTCTAAGCTGGTTTGTATGAATATAGTCTACACTGGCATGATAAACATACTAGTACATAAATCACTTCTCGTGGCTGTGATAAAATATCTAATAAAAACATTTTGGGGAAGGAAAGGTTTATTCTGGCTAACAGTTCGAGGGGAACTGTTCCTTGAGAGGAAGTCATGGTGGCGGAAGCCTGAGGCAGCTGGTTACATTGATGCACTGTCAGGAAGCAAAAAGTGATAAACAGTGCCCAGCTCCACGTTATTCAGTCAGGCAGTTAGGTTGGGTCTTCTCATCCCAGTCCACTCAAGCTCACAGCACACAGTCCTTCCTAGACAAACCAAGAGCTGCTTGAATCTAGATGGCCCCTCGTTGGGTGGTTCCAGATCCTGCCAGGTTGATGCTCAGCACCAACGTCCACCTAGTGCTGCTATTTATACTGGTCTCCTAAATACATTTTCCCCTAAAATGCTTAGTTGAAAACTTATTTCTGAGTATGGCTGTTTTCATATTTTAATAGTTATTTATTTGGCAATAAATGTTTGCTATTTATATATATACATATATATTATGTGTATTAGACAAGAGGAGTGAAGTTAAGGTCTCGTAACAAACAAGACTGTGGTCTACAGCAGTGCCACTTTCTTGCCTAGTCATGAATTTTCTCCTAACAAGTACCATTTCACTTTAACTTCATTCATGTTATTAACTTTAAGTATTATTGAATGTGGGCTCAGTATTTATATAGTTTCTACTTCACTAAAGTATCTACTTCTGTGTTTTAATTGATTGTGTAAATGGTACATGGATACTTTGAAAATAATATTAATGCATATTTATACAGCATGAAAATTCTATAAATATTTGATGAAGTTTGCCTCTTAACTAAATCTTCTTATGCTACTTTTGATTTACTGAACTGATTTACTGATGCTGGGAAAATGATCTGTGGTTTTGTTTTTTCTTACTTAGTCTCACATTTTAATGTTGTTTATTCACTAACAAAGGTTTGATATTTATATAGGTATATATTAGACAGGATAGGTAAAGTTATGCTCTGGTAACAATTTCCAACTCTCAAAAGCTTAAAATACCAAAGATTTAAGCCATGCATGGTGGTGCATACCGGTAATCCCAGCATTTGAGAGACTAAGACAAGATGACTACTGCCAAGTTCAAGCCCAGCCTTGGCTACATAGCAAGACCCTGTCTCAGAGAAAACAGGTTTGTTTCTGGCTTATGAACAGCTGGTAGCAGCCACACTGAGAGAATTCCTTTCTTTTGTGCCACTCGCTTCCCAGTAGGCAGAATTTTTCTGATGTGAACATTATCTGATCTGTTTTATTTTATCTTATTTCATTTGGGGCTCTGTTTTTGAAAGAGAGAGAGAGAGAGAGAGAGAGAGAGAGAGAGAGAGAGAGAGAGAGAGAGAGAGAGAGAGAGAGAGAGACTCATGTAGCCCAGGCTGGCCTCAACTCATGAAGTCAGTGAAGCTGACCTTCAACTCCTGCTCCTTTGGGCTCTGCCTCCCAAGCACTAAGATTACAGGTGTGTGCCACTACCCTCTCTATTTTATTTTTATTTGTACTTGATAGCTTTGCCCAAGCTTTGATTACTTCCCTTTCTGTGTGTTTTTAAATGTAAGTACATCTGTAATGTATTCAATGAAAATGCAGGCAATATGAGAAGTTTTGCCTTTTACTGAGGAGACCTAGGCACCCACATTTGTTGTCATGCCTTGGACTGACTTTCTCATGTTAATTTTGAGAATCTGCTTTTAAACTTCTTTAACCCTCATCTTCCTTTTCTACTTAACTCCTCTGTGGATTGTTTTGCTTGCTTTCATCTTTTGCAGTGATTTGGAAAGTACACATCATGTTTTAATTGTTAGTGGCTTCTTAATATTTGATGAGACTTATTAAATCCATATTTATACTATTATCAGAATCAAAATCACAAACAATAGCTTCAAGCTCCTTTAGAAGAGAAACAAAGAAGTTACCCCTTTGCTTCTTCCTCTGTCTCTCTTCTGCCCTTTCGGATCCTCATGGCACACTCTGCGGCCTCTCCTCCGCTGGACCTCAGAGTCCATGGTGGTCCCCTCTTGAGCACTCTTCTTGCTTCCCACTTGTATCAGGTGTTCAGATATCCTCTTCCAATTTGAGGATCCTCACACTCTCCTCCAGTCTGGGCTGACCCTGTTCTTTGCTGTCCATCTCCATGACAACCTGGCCTCTCTTGCAGGACTGAGGTTACTTCAGCATAGCACTTGTGCGTGTGCGTGTGTGTGTGTGTGTGTGTGGTGTGACACATATGCACTCATGCGGTATTTGAATTCATTTTCTGCCCCTCTAACAACACCTAAAAACAAGTACTTTTATAATGAACAGAGGTTTGTTAAGCTCAAGTCTGGAGGCTGGTCCATCTAAAAACATGGATGGTATTGACATCTACTTAGCACCTAGTGAGGACCTTCCTGCTTCATTCATGACAGCAGAGGGTGAGTCACATCAACTGTGCTATAAATAGTTCACTTATTTAAAAACTTTATTTATTTATTTATTTATTTTTGTATGTGTATGAATGCCCTGTCTGCATGTAGGTCTGTGCACCCATGTCGTGCAATGCCTCGGAGGTCAGAAGAGGTTGTCGGATTCCCCTGGAACTGGAGTTAAAGACAGTTCTCAGCCGCCATGTGGGTGCTGGGGATTGAACCCGGGTCCTCTGGAAGAGCAGTTGGTGCTCTTAACTGCTAGGCCATCTCTCCAGCCCCTAGATAGTTCACTTTTATAGTAAATTCCCTTCTACAGTAAGCTGTTCATTCACAGAACCATAACTGAATTACTTGATTCATGAGAGCAGAGCTTGTGTGACACAACTCCTCCCAGTGTTGGAAACACTGGGACATATTCAGACTGTAGCAGTGGTAAAGGTCATTTGCATAATCCTGGGAAGCATAGAATGTAATTCCTCTGTGGCATCTACCAACCTTTTGAATCCATTAGCCACGTTCAGAAACAGGTCCATATCGTACTCTTGAAGGAAACACTCAGTGACTCTAGATTGTTTCTCTGGCCAAAATCTTCACCACCCTCTGCTGAGGAACCCAAAGCCTGGACTTCAAACCTCAGGTGTGATCAGGATACAGTAATGTTCTCAGGCATCCTGCCGTTACAGTCAAGGAGGCCCAGAGCATCGGTCTACACTTGATGGACAGCGTGGGGCAGGACAGCTTCAGAAAGGATCAAAGGTTTCCTTGGGATGGGGTGGTCTCTGGGCCCTGGAGGGGCTACAGGGTTCCTCCATCCCATGGCTTCATCACAGCAACCCAGTGCTGGTCTGAACTCTGCACATGAGAAAGAGCCTCAGCGGGGACACTACAGCATTGCTTCAGGACTTGGACCAACTAGAGCCTCCAGGGAAGCTGGTAGGGGGTGTCGGCTCCTGTGAATGACCTTAGTCATTCTTTGGAGCCAAAACTTTGGTCTCATGTCCCCAGCAGCAAAAACAGGTGTGACCATTTATTTATTTATATACCTGTATTTATGGTAAAATTACTTCTATAATAGTAAAATTCTAGTAAGATACCCATGTGCATATCTCTATCCATGTATGTCTGTACATACACCATTTATTTATATACCTGTATTTATGGTAAAGTTACTTCTATAATAGTAAATTCTAGTAAGATACCCGTGTGCATATCTCTATCCATGTGTGTCTGTACATACTCAAACTTTCCCTGGAGACAGAGATTGTTTTGCTGACACATCTCACACCCCCATGTGTAACACACAGGGAACCCCAAAATGCTGTCAGCATCTATAGTTACTTTCTCATCAATGTGATAAAATATCTGACAGGAAGAACTGGGGGAGGATTCATTTTGGCTCACGGCTACAGAGGATTAAATCCACCATGGCAGTGAAGACAGGGCAGCAGGGTTCTGCAATTGCTTGTTTGCATCTCAGTGCACCAAGAGGCAGAGCGTTTGGGTGGCAGCGGGGCAGGCAGTGACCCTTCAGCCCACACACCATGCTTCCCTCCCTGCAGTTAGGCTCTCCAACCTCCCAAAACAGCACCGCCAGCTGGGGTCCAAGTGTTCAAACACCCGCCTGTGGATATTCTGCACAGTATAATTCTATTTATATAAAACACCAGAAGAGACAAATCTGTGTAAAGTGCATCATCAGCAGTCTGGGCCTGGAGTGGGAGGTGGTGGGAACAGAGGCTGCTAAGGGGCAGAATGTCTTGGGGGGATTGATTGTGGTGAGGATTTGCAACATGGTGACAACACTTAAAAAAAATACTGAGGAGCTGCAGAGATGGCTCAGCGGGTTAAGAGCACCAACTGCTCCTGCAGAGGACCTGGGATCGATTCCCAGCACCCACAAGGTGGCTAAGAACCATTTTTAAGCTGGGCATGCGTGATGGCAACACACCTTTAATCCTAGCACTCGGGAGGCAGAGGTGGGAGGATCTCTGTGAGTTCAAGGCCAGCCTGATCTACAGAGTGAGTTCCAGGCCAGCTGGGGCCACAGGGAGATCCTGTCTCAAAAATACAAAAAGACAAAAAAAAAAAAAATACTGAACATGGACACTCTGCACAAATGCATGCTGTATCAATTGTATCTTGAATAAAGTCACACACATGGTGCTTAGCTGGAAATTCTCAGAATGAAGTCGCACAGGTCTTGTCAGAGGCAGAGCCTTCAGAAGCTACATGTAGAGTAAGTGGGCCACAGGAAGCCAGGCAGCCTGACCAGTCTCTTGGCACTACCCTGTGGCCAGGAGACTCAGCCAATGGGAGAGGAAGCAGCGGCGGCGCTCCCTCACTGGCTGCTGCGAAGAGGGTCTTTCACTGAAGCACTAGGTGTGGGCACATTCCACCCTCAGCCCAGGGCCCAGGTTTCCCAAACTGGGAATTTGTTTCCCAAATGCTAAATCAGTGACACCCAAGTCACAGCACCTTGGAGGATCAGGCCACCCCCTCAGCAGCACACCACCCCTCAGGAAGCCCCCAGAAGCTCTCTACACAAGATAAGCCCACATACTTTCTTCCCTTTTCCTCCAGAGCGATGCTCACAATTGATGCCCACAAACCCCTCAAAGGGGACACTGGCCACTCTCTGCTTCCAGAGCCCTGCAGGGACACTACTGTGCACCTGAGCCACCTGAGGTTCCTAAGTATTTGGCCTGGAGCCATCAAGAGCTTCCTAGGTACTTAGCCTGGAGCTGCTGTAGAGAAGGCTCTCGTCTCATATGGCCCAGGAGTGCTTCTGGACCAACTCCATGGGTTCTATAAATACATCTCCTGCTAGTGCTCCCAGCCACTGGTCTTTGGCCCATCAAGTCAATCCCCTGGTATTTAGGGTAAGGGGTGGAGAGTGGCAGTCTACCCAGCTATCGCTTCCTCTTCAAGTCCTTATCTCTGTCCTTTGAAGTATCCTTAAACCCCACCCAACACCCTCCCCCAAATTCTGCTTCTGCCAAGAAGCAAACTTCTCATGCTTAGTAATACCTACAAGCAGATGGATGGAATAATGATTTTCTCCCAGCTCCAAAAAATCATCCCACTGGTGCAGAGCCAAGATGCTCTACTTGAACTCCAAAATGGTCTTGAATTCTGGGGTCTTTCTCATTTTCACATTCCTGGCTCAGTGGAAGTCTGAGGAACCCAAAGCCTCCTACCCTGGCCATGGCTGACTCATGTGGGGGTCCTGGAGTGATGGCTATGGGGAGGGGGTGATGGCTAAGAGAAGGAGCAAAGGGCACATTCTGTTATGAGTAAGTGAATCCAAAGTGGCTCTGTACCTAGAAGTAGCTGTGGAGCAGAGGCTGCCAGTGCAGCAGGTGAGAAGCTGTGTTTAATCAGTGGTGTTTGGGGTTTGGTTTTTTGGGGGGTGGGTGGGTATAGTTTTTTTGTTTTGTTTTTGTTTGGTTTGGTTTTGTCTTTTTGAGACATGGTCTCCCTGTAGCCCCAGCTGGCCTGGAACTCAAAATGTAAACCGGGCTGGCCTCAAACTCAGAAATCTGCCTGCCTCTGCAGCCTGAGTGCTGGGATTAAAGGTGTATGCCACCATTCCTGGCTGGCTGGCTTGCTTATTTATTTATTTATTTATTTATTTATTTATTTATTTATTTAATGTATATGAGTATCATGCCAGCATTTGTGTAAGTGCACCCAATGTCATGAAATACCCTCAGAGGACAGAAGAGAGTGTCAGATACCCTAGAACTGGAGTTACAGATGGTTGCTAGCTGCCATGCGGGTGCTGGGATTTGAACCTGGGTCTTCTGCAAGAACAGCAAATGCTTTTAACCTCTGAGCCATCTCACCAGCCTGAAGAAGGGATGTTTATAAAGATGCTGGAGTTTGGTGTGGTACTGCACACTTATAATCCCAACGCTTGAGAGGATACAAGACGATTGCTATGAGTTTGAGACAAGCCTGGGCTACATAGTGAGACTTTTCTAATATGCCAAGTGTGGTGGCTCATGGCTTTAATACCAGGACTCAGGAGGCAGAATTAAGCAGATCTCTGTGAGATCCAGGGTGGCCTGGACTATGTATCAAATTCCAGGCCAGCTGTGACTATAAGGAGATCCTGTCTCAAGAAAGCAAAACAAAGCAAAACAAAACAAACAAAACAAGAATGTCTGTGACCCTTTGCCCTTAAGATAAAACACTGTGGGGTAGGTTGTCCCAGCCTCTGAAATGCAGTTTCTTATCAGAAGAGGATGATGCCTTATTCAGAGGGCTGCCAGAGAATCATATGCTTTATCCTAGACTGTTGACACACTTGATAAATTTGAAGAACAATAAGACTTTCACAATCATGGGTTTGCTGATGTAGGTAAACTCCTGCACCTATCCTGTACAGTACCGCATGCTGGGAAATCAATGAGCAAGCATTTTCTGTGTCTCAACAGTTGCTTGGAGGTTCTGGCCTACTATGGTCTGAATATGTTGCCCAAAATTCATGTACTGAAAACATAACCCCCAAGGCAATAGTGTTAGGAAGTGGGACCTTTATGTCATGAGAACTCTACTCTCATGAATGGATTGATGTCATTGTAAAAGGGTTTGCCATAGGAAGTTTGGTCCTTTTTGAGAACATAAGAAACCCACAAACCACTGGGCCCATAGAAAATTTCAGTTCACTAAATCACTATACCCTGCTACCCAATCCTGCACATATCACATGGTCAACCATCCCTGTGGGCGTCCTGGTCCTCACCTGTAAATGTTTGCAGCCAGCCTTTTAGCCATGTGTCAGGCCTAGAACCTTGCACAGTGCCGCACCATGCAGCATTGCACTGCCTGGCTGACCAGACTATACCTGAGAGTCCACCAAAGCCTGCAGAAATCAACAGAAAAACTTCAAAATCCAGCTATGAGGACAGGAGAGATGACTTGGTGGCTAAGAGCACTTACTGTTCTTCCAGGAGGACCTGAGTTCAGTTCTCAGCACCCACATGGGACAGGCCAGTAGCTTCAGCTCCAGGTGCAACACTTCTGATCTCCTTAGGCACCTGTACTCACGTGTACACACACACACACACACACACACACACACACACATCATTAAAAATAAATCTTGGGCTGGAGAGATGGCCTAGGGGTTAAGAGCACCAACTGCTCTTGCAGGGGACCCAGGTTCGATCCCCAGCACCCACATGGGGGCTGAGAACTGTCTTTAACTCCAGTTCCAGGGGAATCTGACACCTTCTTCTGACCTCCAAGGCATTGCACGACACGGGTGCACCAACCTACATGCAGACAGTACATTCATACACATACAAAAATAAATAAAAATTTTTTTTAATTAAAAAAAATAAAAATAAATCTTTTTAAAAAATCATGCTGGGCTTGGTGGCGCACGCCTTTAATCCTACCACTAGGGAGGCAGAGGCAGGTGGATCTTTGTCAGTTCACGGCCAGCCTTGTCTACGGAGTGAGTTCCAGGACAGCTGGGGCTACAGGGAGACCCTGTCTCAAAAGACCAAAAAATAAAAATAAAAAAAATGAAAAATCCAGCTATGCCAAGAGTTTTGTTAGCAGCACTGTGCTTTAAGTATGTACTTCACATTTTTACTGAGTTAAACTATTTGTCCCTTAACACCCAGTGTAGTCACTGCCTTGAGAGGAGATCAGGAGAGGTGAGATGACACGCTGTGATTGTGGGATGGTTAATATTTCTTTGCATGATGCTGGGAAAATATGTAGTTCCTAAAATCATGTGAGATATCTACAGTGTCTCCTGGTATTATTATTATTATTTTTTTTTTTTTTGGTCTTTTTGAGACAGGGTCTCGCTGTAGCCCCAGCTGTCCTGGAGCTCACTCTGTAGACCAGGCTGGCCTTGAACTCACAAAGATCCGCCTGCCTCTGCCTCCCAAGTGCTAGGATTAAAGGCGTGCGCCACCACGTGCAGCTGTCTCCTGGTATTATAACTCTGGTTTATTTCTCTGAAAAATCTTGACTATCATGTGAGATAAGAATTATAAATTTGGGGGCTGGAGAGATGGCCTAGCGGTTAAGAGCACCGACTGCTCTTGCAGAGGACCTGGGTTCGATCCCCAGCACCCACATGGCGGCTGAGAACCGTCTTTAACTCCAGTTCCAGGGGAATCCGGCACCTTCTTCTGACCTCCGAGGCATTGCAGGACACCGGTGCACAGACCTACATGCAGACAGTACATTCATACAAATAAATAAATAAATAAATAAATAAATAAATAAATAAATAAATAAAATTAAAAAAAAAGAATTATAAATTTGGTATAACAAAAGCAATACTTATTTTATAAGTCAATGGGGTGGTGTCTCTATTTGTTAAAATTTGTCAAACTTGGCGCTAGAGAGATGGCCCAGCAGTTAAGAGCAGCAGCTGCTCTGGCAGAGGACCTGGGTTCGACTCCCAGCACCACGTGGTGGCTGACAACATCTGTAACTCTGGTTCCAGGGGAATCTGGCACCTTCTGACTCCATGGGCATTGGATGACATGGATGAACTTATGCACATGCAGGCACACACATAAAATAAAAACAATAAATAAAATATTTTTTAATTTGTCAAGTTTGAAATGCATCAAACACTTCCAATGAGGCCACTCATTGTATGCCATTTATATCTTGATATCATTTATTTTAAAATAAAAAGGGAGGTAACTGGAAAAAGGAAGGGGGTAGAAGGGAAGGAGGAGTCTCTGAGGACAGCCAAACTTTCAGAGAAGGGTACTTGGCCCACAGTGGAAGTAAGTCTGGGACAGCCAGGGAAAGAGAAAGGAAAATATCGGACACAGGGGCTGTCTTTTACAGAATTATGGATTTTAATAGATCATCTCTAAGTTCTCGAATACTAGCATTCTTTTTTTTATGTCTAGCAAGATTTTAGTATACTAAACTACGTAGATACTTAGTATATTTTGCAGGTCTTTAAGGAGTCTAAAGGCCAACAACGGCCAGGGAACCACAGCCTGATGGTGCCCTCTAGTGGTGATGCTTCAGGACTGCATGGGATTACAAAAATTTAAGTCTGGTTCTCAAGCGCATACTCAGAATTGTGTTACAACACAATTTGCTGGGCCCCAAGGCCAGTTTCTAATTTGGAAAGTCTAAGGTAGCCCAAGAGGATTTCTAAAACATTCTCAGGAGATGCTGCTGCTATTCCTGGAACCACACTTGCACAATCATGGGTTTGGTGGTGTAACTCCTGCACCTATCCTGTACAGTACCGCATGCTGGGAAATCAATGAGCAAGCATTTTCTGTGTCTCAACAGTTGCTTGGAGGTTCTGGCCTACTATGGTCTGAATATGTTGCCCAAAATTCATGTACTGAAAACATAACCCCCAAGGCAATAGTGTTAGGAAGTGGGACCTTTGGGGATCCTTTATGTCATGAGAACTCTACTCTCATGAGTGGATTGATGTCATTGTAAAAGGGTTTGCCAGAGGAAGTTTGGTCCTTTTTGATAACATAACTTTTTTTCCCTTCCAACAGATGCAGTGTTCAAGGCACTATCTTGGAAGCAGACTGAACTCTGGCCAAACAATTAACCTATTGCAGCCTGGATCTGAGACTTCTGAGCTTCTAGAACTGTGTATGTGTTCTCCTTCATAAGTTATCTGGTCTAAGATATTTTGTTATAGCAGCACAATGGACCAAGACATGGCCTCCTCTCTCACAGGAAGGTGGGGCACTGGACATCTTCACCAAGCAGTCCTGCCCATGGGGCCCAGCTCCTCCCCCAGCCCAAATCTCCCTCATGCATATTGTCTTTGTCTACAGACACCCTACTGTGACCCAAAGACTCACAACCCCACAGAACCCTAGAAAACATCAAAAGAGAAGTAATGACCTTGACCAACTGGCATGTTCCCCTGGGCAGTCCTGGAATCCCATTATCTCCTTCAGTCCATGTTGGGATATTACTAAGCCTACCTTTGATGCCCCCTCCTGAGTCTTGGATAGCTGTGGGGCCTCCTGAGCCATCTATGCACTCTAGAAACCAAGGAGTAACATCCACACTTGAGGATCCCAGCCTTCCTCTAAAATCTGGGTTCCCAGTGTAGCTGGCTGTAGTGATTATAAACAGCCCCAGGCTCCCGGATCATGTGCCAGATTCTCCCAGCAGCCTAACCAGGTGTGGGAGGCAGAATGCTGGCTCTTTCAAGAAGTCTGTAGCCTGATCCTGGGACCTATGAATCTCTTCTCCCATGGTGAGAAGGACTTTGCAGATATAAATGCAGACCTTGAGGTGGGAGATGATGATCCTGAGCTATCTGGGGCCATACACCATCACAGGTCCTTAAAAGTGTTAGAAGGAGACAGATGAGTCCACCAAAGGAGGAGCTGACCAGACAAGATAGGTACAGGCAGGCACAGCACTCCTGGTACCTAGCTGGACCATGGTGGACACAGTAGCCACAAGTTAAGGAAAACATGGGTGCCTTTTGGGAGCAGGAGACAGCAAATGGATTTTCTCCCAGTCTTCAGTGATACCTTTTGCCTAGTGAAGCTTGTATTGGACCTGTAACATGCAGAGCTGTAAGAAAACTACAGGTTTTTTTCTATTTATTTATTTATTTATTTATTTATTTATTTAATGTGTATGAATGTACTGTTTCATGTAGGTTTGTGCACCCGTGTCCTGCAATGCCGCAGAGGTCAGAAGAGGGTGTCGGATTCCCCTGGAACTGGAGTTCTCCTGGAATTGGAGTTACAGATGGTTCTCAGCTGCCATGTGGGTGCTGGGGATTGAACCAGGGTCCTCTGCAAGAGCAGTTGGCACTCTTAACCACTAGGCCATCTCTCCAGCCCAGAAAACTACAGTTTTAAGAGTCTAGGTTTGGTAGGTTGTTTATAGCAACAAAAGGAAATTAGTAGCCCATGACAGCCTGGATGGTCAAGAGAAAAAATCTGAGAGCTTCTACTGAACTTTCATTTTTATAATAGTTCTGTTAAGATAATATTTCACATACTGTCCTGGCCAGTTAGTTCAGCTGGTTAGAGTGTGGGTGCTAATAGCCCACATACTATGTAATTCACCATATCCAGTGTACAATTCACCACAGAGGGGTATTGTTATTTTTTATTAGTTTGGTTTGGTTTCTTTTTATGATTCTTGCTAGGTAGCCCTAGCTGGCCTCAAACTTTTGGCAATCTTTCTGCCTCTCTGTCTCTAGAGGGCTATCAGCTCAGACTGCTATACACCAGCTCAGACTGCTATACAGTTTTAAGGGCTGAAAGTTTTAAGGATTTCAATACATCTGTCACCAAACCTGATGACCTGAGTTCAATCTCCAGAACCTATTACTTGGTAGGAGAAAGTGGCCTCTGACCTCCACAGGCATGGCATGGCATGGCATGGCATGGCATGGCATGGCAGAGAGAGAGAGAGAGAGAGAGAGACAGAGAGAGAGAGAGAGACAGAGAGAGAGACAGAGAGAGACAGAGAGAGAGAGAGAGAGAGAGAGAGAGAGAGAGAGAGAGAGAAAGATTAAGAAAACTGGCTACTCTTACAGAGGACCAGGGTTTGATTCCTAGCACCCACACTGTGGGTAGCAACCATCCCTAACTGCAGTTCCAAGGGATCCAACAGCCTCTTTTGATATCTACTGCATGCATGGATGCATTTATATTCATGCAGGCAATACATTCGTACACATAAAATTAAAATAAATAAAAATTTGAGAAATTTTTAACATTAACAATCATGGTCCTCCTATCTGCCTTTGACACCTTCTATACATTGGACAAATGTTGGGGTACCCACTGTTCACTGTGAGTCCCTTCTAGGGGGCTGGTGAGATGGCTCAATGGTTAAAAGCACTGGCTGCTCTTGCAGAGGACCCAGGATCAATTACCAGCATCCACATGGAAACTAACAACCAACCATAAGTCCAGTTCCAGGGGAATTCAACACTCTCTTCTGACCTCCATGGGCATTGCACAACATGGGTGCACTTACATACATGCAGGCACTACACTCATACACATAAAATAAAAATTTAAAAAAAATTTGGAGTTTTTGAAACAAGGTCCCCCTGCAGCCCCAGCTGTCCTTGAACTCATTACATAAACCAGGCTGGCCTTGAACTCACAGGGATACACCTGTCTCTGCCTCCCAAATGCTGGGATTAAAGGCGTGCACCACCACGCCCAGCCCTTTTTCTTTTCTTTTTCTGTGTGTGTGTGTGTGTGTGTGTGTGTGTGTGTGTGTGTGTGTGTTTAGACAAAGTCTCAAACACAAATAAAATACTTTTTGAAAGGTTCCCTTCTACAGGAGTCTTGTCTCTGTGCCAGAGCTGTCCACCACTGGTCTGGATGCTGAAAGGCATCACGTCCTGTGGCACCAGCCAAGGTCACAGGTACAGGATGCTGGTGGGACTGGCATGGAAGGCAGTTTTGGAATCAGGTGCTCTGGTTGGCTCCTCTGCAGCCTTCTGGATCCTGCCCACCTGGACAGTAATCTTCATAAATCCCCAAGTGGGCTGGTTCTCAAGTCAGCACCTGGAAGTCTTATCATGAAGCCTCTCAGCTATTCTCAGGCTTCTCCAAGGGGCTAGTGGAGAGTTTTTTTCTCTCTCTCTTAAAACTTCCAACTGGGAAAAAAAAAAAACCCTTTTCCAACTGGAAGGTCTAATTACCTCTCCTGAAACTAGATCAATGTTACAGTCACTCCTCAAAGCTCAGAATCCCTGTGTCTGTGCCCTCCTTCCCAAGACCAAGTCAGTCTCTGAGCACAGACGCCTTCCAGTTGTGGTAGGTAGGTATAGGCTGCCCTCAACAAATTCAAGGCAGTTTCCTGGCACTTTCTTAAGAGGCTATACTTGATATACTTATAATCTTCAGTTCAGGCAAAGACAGCGAACATCTCTGTGTACTTTAACTCACAATGCATGTTTATTAAATTATCTGTTGATTTATTTTGGACATTGGCTGCTCAGTTATATATTACAGATTTCATCAAGTACAAACATCATTTTATCATGTCACTATAAAATTAAAATCTTGGTTTCAGATAGACTGATTTCACTGCTTTGCTCGTCTCTACAGCTCCAATGTCTAGGAAAGTGTCTGTTTCATGGTAGGTATTCGTGTTTGTTAAAGGAGGGAAATGGGGGATACAAAGATGACTCAGTGGTTATGAGCTCATTCTGCTCTGGTAGAAGACCTGAGCTCAGTTCTCAGCTCACAACTGCCTATAACTCCAGCTCCAGGGAATCTGATGCCCTCTTTCTGGATCCAAGAGTACCTACACACATACATACATACATATATATGTAATCAACATAAGACCTTTATTTAAAAAGGGAAGGGGCTGAGAGATGTCACTGTGTCACTGAATCCACAAGCTCCTCCTCTGTAAAATCAGTATAACACTTCACCTTCCTATGACATGGAATTACTATGAAGATTAAATGGGACAATACATGATGACATTTTATAACCTTTCTTTTTTTTTTTTTTTTTGGTCTTTTCAAGACAGGGTCTCCCTGTAGCC
>VZQC01003012.1:2071647-2108163 GCA_009823505.1 Rhizomys pruinosus | reverse complement strand
AAAGAAAGAAAGAAAGAAAGAAAGAGAGAGAGAGAGAAAGAAAGAAAGAAAGAAAGAAAGAAAGAAAGAAAGAAAGAAAGAAAGAAAGAAAGAAAGAAAGAAAGAAAGAAAGAAAGAGAGAAAGAAAAAGAAAATATGTATAAATTTGTCTTGGTCTGTTTTCTTTTGCTGACTGGATAATAAAGAATAGATGTTTAAACCAGTATGGTGGTACATGTTACCTACTGAACCCAGCACTCAGGAAACTGAGGTAAGAAGTTCAAGACTAGCCTTGCCTACAGAGTGAGGTCCAGGCCAAACTGGACCTATAGAATAAGGTCTATAGAATAAGACAGGAAAGAAAGGAAAGAAAGGAAGAAAGAAAGGAAGAAAGAAAGGAAGGAAGAAAGGAAGGAAGAAAGGAAGGAAGAAAGGAAGAAAGAAAGGAAGAAAGAAAGGAAGGAAGGAAGGAAGAAAGGAAGGAAGGAAGGAAGGAAGGAAGGAAGGAAGGAAGGAAGGAAGGAAGGAAGAAAGAAAGGAAGAAAGAAAGAAAGGCAAAACAATACAAGAATAAATGCTATTATCTTGTGGTACTAGAAGCTGGAAGTCCAAGGTAATATCAAGAGCATTACCAATGTCAGATGGCAAGTTCCTCTAACAGCATTATAACTGGATGACAGACCAAGCATGTGTTGACTCGTGTTTTCTTCCTCTTCTTGTGAAGTAAGACAGCATTCTCATGAAATCATCCAATCCTAGTTCCCTCCCAAAGCCCCCTCCAAATGCCACTAACATATGAACTAAGGGACTAAATCTGCAGCACATTAACTTTGGGGGACATTCAATCCATAACAGAGTATCCATTATCTGTACTAGTTAAATTTTTTCTACCTGTCACTTGTTTCATTATAAGGTAAGCCTCATTTCCCCCAGATAATAAGCTCTTTATTGACTACTCTGTCACTTCAGGTTATCTGAATTGTTACCTTTTTCAATTAGTAAATTCTCACTGTACCTTGGAGCTGTATCCAGGCCCTGATCTGTTGCATCGATTCATCTGTTTGCTTCTATCCTAAGAGGACACCATTCTGATTGCTATAGGCGTAATATCCTGTTTCAGTTTCTGATAAGGAGTGAATCTCACAGACACCATTGCTGAGAAACAGGGGCTAGCTATCCAGGGAAACTTTCTGGAAGGTCCTGTTTGGATGCAACTGGAAAACAGGTGACTCCAAACTGTAGTGATAGAAAAGAAATCAGAAGAAGCCTAGATTAGGACTACTCCTGAGAGGACCAAAGGGTCATGAGAAGATTGACTTAAAAAGGTTCAAAAGGGGCCATCTTTGGAGATGGAAGCAATCTATATTTTCACTTGACTGATGATCACAAGGGTATATATCTTTCTCAAAAGTCACGCCTTTAATCCTAGCACTTGGGAGGCAGAGGCAGGTGGATCTCTGTGAATTCAAGGCCAGCCTGGTCTACAGAGTGAGCTCCAGGATAGCTGGAGCTACAGGGAGACCCTGTCTCAAAAATACAAAAAAAAAAAAATCATCAAACTTAAGCTGAGTGTGGTGGCCCATGCTTTTAATTCTAGCACTCAGGAGCCATAGGCAAGCAGATCTCTGTGAGTTCAAGGCCAGCCTGGTCTACCTAACAAGTTCTTAGGCCAGCTTGGGCTACAGGGAGACCTCGTCTCAAAAAAAAAAAAAGAAACTCATCAAACTTTACACATAAGATGAATCATTATATGTAAATTACATCTCAATTTAAAATAAATGATAAGGCAAGCCTCACCTTACTTCACTGCCATTTCCAAAAACTGCTTCTCTAGGGGCTGGAGAGATAGCTCAGTGGTTAAGAGCACTGACTGCTCTTGCAGAGGACCTGGGTTCGATTCCCAGCACCCACATGGAGGCTAAGAACAGTCTTAGGCCAGGCATGATGGTACACGCCTTTAATCCCAGCACTTGGGAGCCAGAGGCAGGAAGATCTCTGTGAGCTCAGGGCCAGCCTGGTCTACATAGTGAGTTCCAAGAAAGCTGTAGCTACAGGGAGACTTTGTCTCAAAAAGACAAAAACAAAACAAAACAAAACAAAACAAAAACCTGCTTCTCTATACTTTCCCAATTATTCTTCCATGAGAACTACTATAAGGTATTTTTTCAATTAATTGAGGGAGGCTTGGAGGAATGGCTCAGCAGTTAAAAGCACTGGCTGCTCTTCCAGAGGACCTGGGTTTGATTCCTAGAACCCACATGGTGGCTAACAATTGTGTGTAACTCCAGTCCCAAGGGATCTGATGCCCTCTTCTGGCTTCTGTGGGCATTGTACAACATGGGTACTCTTACATACATGCAGTCAAAACACTCATACACATAAAATAAATACACTCATACACATAAAAAATATAAAATTAATTACACTGAGGGGTTGAGAGTATAGCTCAGTGGTAGAGAATTTGCCTAGCATTCAAGAAGCCCTGTGTTCAATCCCCACTACCGCAAAACAGACACAAAATTAACATTGAGTTCTGACAGAAATTAGATTTATTTGTATTTTTGTCTGTTTAATGAGAAGGTGGTCTTCCTATGTTGCCAAGGCTGGCCTCTCATTCCTGGACTCAGGAGATCTCCCTTCAGCCTCTGGAGTAGCTAGGGATATAGATTCAGGACTAGCTCCAAATTTACTTTTGAGGATTAACTGATGCTTTTATATTATTAAGATTTTCTGGGTGGCTGGAGAGTTGGCTCAGTGGTCAGGACCATGGACTGCTCTTCCAGAGGACCTGGGTTCTTATCCCAACATCCACATGGCAGCTAAAAAGAACTGTCCATAACTCCAATTCCAGGGTTTCTAATGCTCTCTTCTGACCTCCTGGGGCATTGCAGGACATGGTACATTCACATGCATGCAGGCATAATACTCATGCCCATAAAATAAAAATAAATAAATAAATAAAAGTTCTCTTGCTTAAAAAAAAAATTTCCGGAGACTGGAGAGATGGCTCAGCAGAAGACCAAGGTTCAATTCCAAGCACCTATATGGCAGCTAACAACAATCCACAACTCCAGTTGCAGGAGTTCTGATGCCCTCTTCTGACCTCCATGGGCATTGCACGACACAGGTGTACTTAAACACATTCAGGCAATACACTCATACACATAAAATAAAAATAGCAATCAGTCCAGCCTGGTCTACATAGTGAGTTCCAGGACAGCTAGGGCTACAGAGAGACAGTTTCAAAAAGACCAAAAAAAATTTTTTTTTAAGATTTTTTTTCTCCATCCCGAAGAGACTCTATCTTTTCTTCAACCTTCTTTGGTCAAAGTTTTGTCATTTTCTTCATATCTGCCATAAGCATTTCTTAGGAAGTAATTTGAAAATAAAGTTTATTATGGCTAGTGTTGTTGAAAGAGCCTTCAATAAATCATGTTTTCTATGTTACTTCTTATATATGAAGAGGTCTAAATTTTCGCTTATTCATCTTACATATGGTCACATTATATAAGTTTCTTACTATTTTAATACTCTGTTGATTTTACTTATTTTTAGGAAAATAATTATATTATCTGGAAACCATAAATTTCTCTTTTATTTTCGAACATTTATACCTTAACTTCATTTTTCTTTTAAAAAATATTTATTTTTCAATTATGTATGTGAGGCCTGTGTGTGTGTGTGTGTATGTGTGTGTGTGTGTGTGTGTGTGTGTGTACTCACGCACATGGGCACAAATGTCCTCAGAGGTCAGAGGCATCAGATGCCTGGAGCTGGAGTCCCAGGCAGCTATGCAAGCAGCAACCAAGGAGAGCGATGGGAACCAAACTCAGGTCCTCTCCAAGGGCAGTATGCACTCCTCACCACGAAGCCATCTCTCCAGCCCAGCCATTTCTCCATCCCTTCAATTTCCTTTTTCTAATCTAGTTTCATTATTTGAAAGCCAGAGTACTTGGGAGAGTAGGCATTAGATTTTGTTCTTAATTTAATGGGGTGTCCTGGGTTTCCTCGATAAAAGACCACACTGGCTGCTGGGTTTGTCTTTGAGACAGGGTCTCACAGTGTAACCTAGGCTGGCCTCATTTTCACAATCCTTCTACTTTACACCCTGAGTGCTAGGATTACAGGCATTTGCCACCAGGTTTAGCTGTTGGTTCCTAATAAATATTTTTAGCCATGTTAAGAAATCATGGTAGTGCATGCCTTTAATCTCAGCACTTGGGAGGCAGAGGCAGGCGGATATCTGTGAGTTCAAGGCCAGCCTAGTGAGTTCCAGGACAGCTGGAGCTACAGGGAAACCCTGTCTCAAAAAAGACAAAAAAAAAAAAAAAATCATTCAGGGTGCTGAAGAGATGGCTCTGCAGTTAAGAGCACTGGCTGCTCTTGCAGAGGACCCAGGTTCAGTTCCCAGCATCTACATGGTGGCTAACGACCATCTGTAACTCCAGTTCCAGGAGATCTAATGCCCTCTTCTGACCTCTAAGGGCAATGCACAACACAGGTGCACTTTGCTCACATGCAGGCAATGCATTCATACACATAAAATAAAAACAATAAATAAACTATTTTTTAAAAGAAATCATCCATTACAGTGCAGGGAGTAGTGATGCACAGGTTTAAGCCCAGCATTTAGGACCAGAGGAAGATAGTTAGAAGCCAGCCTGGTGTACATAGCAAGATGGCTACAGGGAGAGCTTGTCTCAAAAACACAGGAAAGAAAAGGAAGGAAGGAAGGAAGGAAGGAAGGAAGGGAGGGAGGGAGGGAGGGAGGGAGGGCGTGGAGGGAGGGGGGGAGGGAGGGAGGGGAGGGAGGGAGGTGAGGCGGAGGTGAGGGAGGGGAGGGGAAGAGAGTGGGGAGGGGAGGGGAGAGGGGAGGGAGGGGAGAGAGAAGGGAGGGGAGAGGGGAGGGAGGGGAGGGGAAGAAAGGGAATAAATTACCCCCTCTTGTTCTAAATACTTGGGAAGAAAAAAGATTTTTAGTCATATTTAGTGGGGGGTTTTTCCCAGCACTTACCTGGATCAGTGGCTTATAATACAGGCTTCACATTTGAATTATCTTGACCCTTTACAGCAGATATGGTGGTGCATATGTTCAATCCCAGCACTCAAGAGGCAGAGGCAGGTGGATCTCTGTGAGACCAAGGCCAGCCTGCTCTCCATAGCAAGTTCCAGGCCAGCTGTAGGTCTCCCTGTAGCCCTAGCTGCCTCCGAGCCACTGGGATTAAACGTGTGAGCCACCTACCCACCCTTGACCTGCCAGGGTTTTATTCAAGATACTTATGCCAATGTTTGGAGGAAAGAGTGATCCATATAGTCTTCTTGTGCTAACTTGCAGGTTTGGGTATCATGGACCTATGTTATTTCTCCACACTCATTCCTAATCTCATGTGTCCTTTCACTGTGAAATGTGGCACAGATTTCATACTTTAACCTTTAATTAATATATTTCCCCCTTTATATATATTGACCTCCTATGTATTGTAAAAGCTATTCATAAAATAATAAAAATATAGCCAGCCTTTAATCCTAGCACTTGGGAGGCAGAGGCAGGTAGATCTTTGTGAGTTCAAGGCCAGCCTGGTCAACAGAGTGAATTCCAGGACAGCTGGGGCTACAAGGAGACACTGTCTCGAAAAGACCAAAAAATAAAAATAAAATAAAATAAATATTGTAGCTGTCTCTTTTTTAACCACTTCATGTTGTTTTAACTATTGTAGCTCTATGAAATGTTTTAATGTTTCTTACTAAGAGATTTTTGGTAAATCCAGAAAGCATTCTAAAGATTTTCATTCTAATTTTTTTCTTATTTATTTTTTATGTGTATGAGTGTACTGTCTGCATGTAGGTTGGTGCACCCATGTCGTGCAATGCTGCAGAGGTCAGAAGAGGGCATCAGTTTCTGCTGGAACTGGAGTTAAAGACGGTTCTTAGCCACCATGTGGGTACTGGGAATCGAACCCAGGTCCTCTGCAAGAGCAGTTGGCACTCTCAACCGCTGAGCCATCTCTCTGGCCCCCATTCTAATTTTCATGTCCCTACAGGCGCCTGGTAGAATGTTGGGAGAAATTATGTCACCTTGGAAAGGTTTTGCTGTGTGCCACACAGATGACTGGCAGCTGCTTGCTGTGTAGGTATGTGGGCCTCTAATCTCTCAGGCCTGAAACACATTTACCTTCATAAATGCTTTTACCACATGCTGAGCAATCCTGAAAAGGAGCGTCTGGGATTCTGGGATCAGCCCAGCCAAGAACACTCTGTTCCATCTTCCATCTTAATAATGAGCCAGTGACTACCTGCTAAAAGACAAGACGCACAATTTATTTTAAATATATGAATAGGATGATTGCTTAAAAAGAGTTCCAGCTGCTTAAATTTAGGTTTTTGCAATAAAATTCTCCTCTGGCACATTCTCTGGCTTTGGGCTCTGGAGGGCTGCAGGTCCTGTCCACTGAATCAGAGACTGTGGTCTCCAGCATTCAGGTTTTCCGGTGGTGGTTTTGATGTTCTGAGTCAGGGCATCCATCAGTAACGGCATTGGCCTCAAAAGGACTTCCTCCACTATTTGGGCAATCCACTTCTACACTGTTCTTGCCAGTTAGGAAAAGTTTTATTCATTAAAATAGTTTCAGTGAACCACTGGACAGAAAAGCAGGTGGTCTCTTTCCTTTACCATTATCATACTAGAAGCCTCCCCCCACGCCTTTGAATGTGTTCATCAGTTCTTGAAATCCACCTGCCAAGACTTCAAAAGCTCACTGCTGACAAGTGTCAAGATGGAACTCTATGAGGCTCCTGCAGCAGTTCTCAGATTCAGTTAACAATATTGACCTGACAGGTTAGTCTTGGTCAAAGCCCCAAGGCTACCTGGCCTTTTGCTTCTGTCTCCATTGCCCCTTTGGGGTCTGGTTCCTTCCCTTCCAACATCCTCTCTTCTGCCAAGAGTTACCCAGGTCTTGTTAACAAGGGGATGGGCCAGGAAAGGCATCCAGAGATGGTCTGAGTATGATGCAGGGCCACAAGGACTGCATGTGAGAAAGATCTGGGTAAAAAGAAGGTAGGAAGGAACTGCTGGTGACCCAGAGGTTGAAGGAGAGCAGGATGAGGGTGCCAGGGTAACAGAAGGAGGTGTGAGTGTGAAGAAGCTTCACTGAGCTGTTTTTCTCTGGAAACTTGTGTTTAGAGAAGAAGGACAATGTCACTAGGCTACTTGTCTTTGTGAAGTTTCCCAGTTTGATGGAGAAAAGGGATCTGGATGGAAATTTACAAATGGTTTTAAGTGTGTCTGGAATGGAAGGTTTGTCAAGGAAAGAAGAGGGAGGTGAGGCTGAAGGATGAATAGACTGCAGGTGAAGGCAGAAGAGCTTCACTGCTGAACAAGGAGAGAATTAATAATGCAAGCACTGGGGAAGAAGTGAATTGAGAAGTTTATTTGATAATAGCTTGTAGGATATCTGGAGCCACATAGATTCTTCTCACGTTGAAGTCCCAATGAAACCACTGAAGTTGAAAAAGCATTTAATGTACCTAACCTTACAGAATATCCAGCTTACCTAGT
This sequence comes from Rhizomys pruinosus, assembly GCA_009823505.1. Lineage (NCBI taxonomy): Eukaryota > Metazoa > Chordata > Mammalia > Rodentia > Spalacidae > Rhizomys > Rhizomys pruinosus. Next base: position 2,100,629 of record VZQC01003012.1, on the reverse strand, counting down.
CTATGTTAATGTTCTCAGAATGCTTATATCAGCTCACAGATGGGCAAAAATCACCCAATACAAAATCCATTTAATAATAAAGTGCTGAATATGTCATGTAATTTAGTATAGTGAGAGTGAACATGGAATTTACACAGCATCATAAGAGGAAAAAACTACAAGCTTCTTATCATCGCTAAGATGGGGCTGTTAGAAACCATCTGTACTATGCTTTTCATATAATGATCATCCAGTTGAGCTTAAGAATACTGCAAAAGTCAATATTCTTCTGCTGAGTCATGCTGGATAACAAACTCAAGAGTCTCAAGAGCAGGGAGCAGCAGTCACCTACATCACACTCACAGACACACACACCTGCTGCTGGGGCAGCTCTAGCTCAGGGTTGGGGTTGTACTTAGCTCCTCACCATGAATCTTTCATCCAAGGACTAGGGGCATGTTCTTCCCATGAAGGAATAGCAGAAAGTTTGGGGGATGGCATCATATATGCTCTTTGGAAGATCATACAGCACACTGACACTTCTGCCCTTATTCTTACAGTCTGGGCAAGTCATACGGCCAAACCTAGAATCCACAAAGCAAATACACTTCCTCTAGTGGAAGACACATCAGAATGCGGCCATGAAAGGCATGCCCATAATACTGGAAACAATGGTTTTGATTACCACAAGAAACAACCTGTCTTCAACAATTTCAGTCCCTAGTTTGCATGTGGGAATTTACGATAATAAAAGAAGGGCTAAAGAATGTCCTGAATCCTGTGTTTTTACTTTTGTGTGTATATGTGTTTTATGTGTTCATGTGTGTGTGGATGTGTTCATGGAGGTACACATGCACATAGGTGCACATGTCTGTGGAGACCAGAGATTGACATTAGATGTCTTGCACAATCATTTCTCCATTTTATAAAATTTGGGGGGGGGGATCTTTTTGAGACAGGGTCTCCCTGTAGCCCCAGCTGGCCTGGAACTCACTCTGTAGACCAGGGAAGCCTTGAACTCATGGAGATCTGCCTGCCTCTGCCTAACAAGTGCTGGGATTACAGGCTTGCACCACTACACCCTGCTGTATTCTGATTCTTTAAAAAAAATGTTTGAGGGCTGGAGAGATGGCTCAGCAGTTAAGAGCAGCAACTGCTCTTGCAGAGGACACAGGTTCAATTCCCAGCACCCACCTAGCTGCTAAGAACTGTCTTTAAGCCCAGTGTGGTGGCACACACCTTTAATCCTAGCACTCAGGAGGCAGAGGCAGGCAGATCTCTGTGAGTTCAAGGCCAGCCTGGTCAACAAAGTGAGTTCCAGGCCAACTGGAGCTACAGGGAGACCCTGTCTCAAAAATACCCCCCAAAATGTTTTATTACCTTTAAAGTATGTGTGTGTATCCCTGTGGTGTGTGTGTGCGTGCGCACATGTGCCTCCCAAGTGCTGGAATTAAAGGTGCGTACCACCACACCCGGCTCTAGATGTATTTTCTTTTAGATGGGTAAGAAGGCATTTTAGTGTAAGATGTGTCTGTTTGAAATATTTCTTTTTTTTAATTTTATTTATTTATTTTTTTACGTGTATGAATGTACTGTCTGCATGTAGGTCTGTGCACCAGTGTCGTGCAATGCCATGGAGGTCAGAAGAGGGTCTCGGATTCCCCTGGAACTGGAGTTACAGACGGTTCTCAGCTGCCATGTGGGTGCTGGGGATCAAACCCAGGTCCTCTGCAAGAGCGGTCGGCGCTCTTAACAGCTAGGCCATCCCTCCAGCCCGAAATATTTCTAATATACTACAAGAAAAAGAAGAATCTTGAATGTTAGAAAGCAATCATGTCCAAAGATTGAGGAAGGAGAAGAATCTATCAAGTACATGAATTTAGTGCTGAATAACACAATAGAAAGAATTGTTAAATGTTTTAAGTATTACTTGATGTGATAAAAACAATAGACATTGGAGAAAATTTCAAACTAATCTTACAAGATTGCGGGGTTTTTTTAATTTATTTATGTTTTATGTGTATGAATGTACTGTCTGCATGTAGGTTGGTGCGCCTGTGTTGTGCAATGTTGTGGAGGTCAGAAGAGGGTGTCGGATTCCCCTAGAACTGGAGTTAAAGATGGTTCTTAGCCACCATGTGGGTGCTGGGAATCGAACCCGGGTCCTCTGCAAGAGCAGCCGGCACTCTTAACAGCTGAGCCATCTCTCCAGCTCCAAGACTGTGGGTTTTTTTTTTTTTTTTTGGTCTTTTCGAGACAGGGTCTACCTGTAGCCCCAGCTGGCCTGGACCTCACTCTATAGACCAGGCTGGCCTTGAACTCAGAGATCCGCCTGCCTCTGACTCCCAAGTGCTAGGATTAAAGGCGTGCGCCACCACGCCCAGCTGAAGATTGTGGTTTTTAACATTGTATTACGTTTTAGCCCAGGTTTTTGAAAATGGCAGATAATGATGATTGAAGACCTTGTATACCAAGCCAGAGTATTATGATGAAAAAAAGCTATTATGTAAGATATTATAAATTATATTTACAAAAAATATATTGATATATGTGTAGATAGAATCATATCTGCTGAAAACTTAGTTGTATTCCCAGTACTGGAGCTTTCTGAAGACTCTAAACTGTTAGTTTAATATAGAAACAAGTTCAATCTGTCTTTCTTAAAAAAATAAAAGGATTGGGACCAGGGTGTGCAGCACTAAGCTATAACTGCTTGGCCTTCCATTCTCTCTCCACTTTCTGTATTTCAGTCTCAGGGCAGCCTGACACATATCCTGTACTCCAAGCACTTCATGGCAATGCAATGGCAATGCAGAGGGTTCATGATGGGTTCTGAAGTCCCTTTTGGATTCTGCAGTAACAAGCCTGGTGATTTTCTGAGCCACTGCTTCCAAAGGGCTGTTCTCAGTAGGGAGAGAGGAAAATTCTCTAAAGAATCCAAGGGCTTTTTTCAGATGGGAATGAATGATTAAGTAACAGCTACAGACCTACTGGCAGCCATGACAAATGGGCAGAATAATACTGTCCTAATTAGTTTTAACTGTCAACTAAACACATACTAGAGTCACTGGAAAAGGGAGTCTCAACTTAGGGATTTCCCAGATCAGACTGGCCTATGGGCCTATCTGTGAGGGATTGTCTTGGTTGTTAATCGACAAAGAAGGGCCCAGCCCACTTAGGCAGTATCATTCCCCGAGCAAGCGGTCCTGGGTTACAAACTAACACTAGCTAAGCATGAGCCTGTGAGTGAGCCAGCAAGGCTCCTCCATGATTTCTGGTTCAAGTTCTGGTTGAGCTTCTGTCCTGACTTCCCTGAACAAGGACTATATAACCTGTAAGCTGAAGTCAGCCCTTTCTTTAGGGGATTTGTCTTTCTCCCTATTGAGAACAGCCTTTTGGAAGCAGTGGGTGGGCAAGTTGCCAGGCTTGTTGCTGCATTTCATAAAAGTGTTTTACTGCAGCAACAGAGATGAAAGTAGAGCAGAAATTGGTACAAGAAGCAAAGTGTTGTGATAGACCTAACCATATGGCTTTTATACCTTGGACTGCTTTTGTTGGAGGATTGTGGAAAGCTTTGGTACTTTGGGCTGGAATATCTGTTCAGTACTGTGGGCAGAGCTTACTGGGCTGTTCTTGTGGAAGCTTTGAGGAAAAGAATGCTGGGAGAAACATGGAAAATAGAGACCTAACTTGAGAAGTTTCAGGGGGAAGCAAATATTAAAAATTGGGGTAAGGACTAGGAGTTATTTGTGATAGAGGCCCTTTATACAATACTTTGGCCAAGAATCTGTGTGTGGTGACCTGTTAGGTTCATTTTGAGGGGAGACCTGGCACACCGAAGGGAGAAAATGTCAGGACTCCGATGAAAAGGAAGTCAGGTTTAGTTGAGGCACGGGGCTGGCCTGCCCGTACCAGGATTAGGATGAGCAGCATTAGAATGTCCCCCAAATGGCAGTTTTATACCCAGGCACACAAGGAAGTGAGTTTACAAGGAAGTGGGGGTGAGGAGATGGGGAATGGGCGTAGGTCGCTCTGCTGCTATCAGGAGGATCTTGAGAGAAACTGAGGCCTGGCTCTGGTCTCTGGTGAGGTTTGACTGCAGGATGTTGCAACAACTTTTCTAGGATTGCAGGAGCACAGTCCCGAGTAATTATTTCTTGGGACTTCTACCTTAGAAGTTGGCTTCCTGGAATCCCTGACTTAGGTGGGCTACAACCTTACAGTGACCAGCCGGGGCTAAAGAATAAGCTGTGGTTAATAAGAGATCATCACCATTGAAGTGAAATCTTCTGTACTTCATTGGGACAATAAGAAAGTCAAAGTCGGCACACAGAAGCTGTAGTCCAAGAGGACCAAAGCTACATCTCAAGCTCCAAGCCAAACTTGGCATTCTAAGAGTCCATCCATGTGGTACTAGCTTTAGAAGCATGAAAGATGAAAGACTGAAAGAGTCAGACAGAGCAGCTGAGGTTTGTAACTTGTAGCAAGAGTTGAGGTCCCTTGCAGAAAGACCCTGAGGCCACTGGTAAAATTGAAGCCTCAGTTACAGTGGAGACCCAGGATATAAAAACACCAGTACCAAGCCGGGCATGATGGTGCATGCCTTTAATCCCAGCACTCAGGAGGCAGAGTCAGGTGGATCTTTGTGAGTTCAAGGCCAGCCAGGTCTACAGAGCGAGTTCCAGGACAGCTGGGGCTACAGGGAGACCCTGTCTCAAAAAGACCAAAAAAACAAAAAACAAAACAAAAAAAAACAAAACAAAACAAAACAAAAACCAAACCCAGTGCCTTGAGACATCTGCCAACAAGGGCTGCAGGTGTGAAGCAGAGCTGGCTAAGCCTACAAGGTAAACTGTATGTGCTGTAGATGGCTGTTGTATAGGACTGCCTTCCAACAGACAGCTGCATCTTCCAAAGCTCAATTTCACTCTCCTACATAAAACCATTACAGCCAATCTTGTTAATTGTTCATTCCCTGCAAGCAAAGGAAGGACAGTGAGAGTCCCAGGACCCTCACCTGAGAGTCTAGCCACAACTCCCAACCAACCAGTTGGCCCTAGTTGCACATGGCCTGGAGGAGGGGCTAAGGGGAATATAAGCTGGGAAAGGCTGAGGGAAGCTCTCTCTCACCATTTTATATGACTGGAGAAGCCGGCATCTAGTTTTAGGTGAAGACTTTCCGGTGCTGCCTAAGTGTGGAAGCATCACATTTCTGTAAATAAATTCTCACCTATTCACCTATTGCTCTGTAAGTAAGCCCAATAAATTCACTGGTTTCCTGGACTGCAGTTATCATTAGGACCAACGCAGTGGGTGGCCATTGTTTATACACACACACACACACACACACACACACACACACACACACACACACCCTGTGAAGGAATTTCAGCAACAGTGGCAAAGCTAGAAAAGTAATGGGGCTGCCCAAGCTTTGTGGAGCTCAATGTCCCAGATGTTGGACACTGAGCTACAGAATCTGGATTTGGGTTTTGCTTTGAGCTGATAGTTCCTGTGCCGAGGTTCTTTCTTTTTGGAATAAGAAAGTATGTAACTAAAAAAAAAAGCCAGGCACGGTGGCACATGCCTTTAATCCTAGCACTTGGGAGGCAGAGGCAGGCGGATCTTTGTGAGTTCAAGGCCAGCCTGCTCAACAGAGCGAATTCCAGGACAGCTGGGGCTACAGGGAAACCCTGTCTCAAAAAGACCAGGAAAAAAAAAAAAAGCAAAAAGAATGTAGCTTGTTTTTTTTATTTTACAGGAGCCCACAGTTAAGATACTTTTTTTAAATTTTTTTATTTTTTTATGTGTATGAATATACTGTCTGCATTTGGGTTTGTGCACCCATGTCGTGCAATGCCATGGAAGTCAGAAGAGGGTGTCAGATTCCCCTTGGAACTGGAGTTAAAGACGGTTCTCAGCCGCCATGTGGGTGCTGAGGATGGAACCCGGGTCCTCTGGAAGAGCTGTCGGTGCTCTTAACCACTAGGCCATCTCTCCAGCCCATGATACTTTTGAATTTTAAGGAGAATTTGGGCTTTTTTTTTTTGAGACAGGGTCTCCCTTTAGTCCCAGCTGGCCTAGAGCTCGCTCTGCAGACCAGGCTGGCCTTGAACTCACAGAGATCCACCTGCCTCTACCTCTTGAGTACTGGGATTAAAGGTGTGCGCCACCACACTCAGCCTAAGACGGTTCTTAGCTGCCATGTGGGTGCTGGGAATCGAACCTGGGTCCTCTGCAAGAGCAGTCAGTGCTCTTAACCACTGAGCCATCTCTCCAGCCCTGAACTTTTTTATTTTATGTATGAGTGTATTGCCTGCCTGTATGTAAGTGCACCTGTGTCATGCAGTGCCTGCAGAGTCAGAAGAGGGCCTTGAATTCCCCTGGAACTGGAGCTAGAAACAGTTGTTTAGCTACCATGTGGGTGCTGAGAATAAGACCCAGGTCATCTACAAGAGCAGCCACTGTTCTTAACTGCTGAACCATCTCTCCAAGCCTTCAAAAACTTGGAATTTTAAAATGTTGAAATTTGGGGCTGGAGAGATGGCCTAGCAGTTAAGAGCGCCAACCGCTCTTACAGAGGACCCAGGTTCGATCCCCAGCACCCACATGGCGGCCGAGAACCGTCTGAAACTCCAATTCCAGGAGAACTCCAGTTCCAGGGGAATCCAACACCCTCTTCTGACCTCCTCGGAATTGCACGACACGGGTGCACACACCTGCATGCAGACAGTACATTCCTACACATACAGAAATAAAATTTTAAAAAAATTGAAATGATGAAATTTTTAAAAAGACTGGGACTTTTAAATTGCATTGTACTATATTGTGATATTAACATGAAATCTTAGGGACAAGTAACTGAAAGGTTATAGTTTAAAGTGATATATTCGTGTATCACATTGACAAAGGAGTGGACTGTCCAAATTAGCTTTAACTCTCAACTTGACACAGTCTGGAGTCATCTGAGAAGGGAATCTCAACTGAAGCACATTCCCAATTATACTGGTCTGTGGGCATGTCTTTGGGGTACTATCTTGATTGTTAATTGATACAGGAGGGCCTAGACCACCTGGGCAGCAACATTCCCTGAGCAGGTGGTCCTGGGCTATGTAAGAATGCTAAGCATTATTTGATGTGGTGACACATGCCTATGGTCCCAGCACTCAGGAAACTAAGCATGAGCCTGTGAGTCAGCAAGCAACGCTGCCCCATGGTTTCAAGTTCGTGCTTGAGTCCATGCCTTTACTTCTCTCAAACTGAAATAAATCCTCTCCTCCCCGATACTGCATTCTCACCCTCCCCCCAGTTGCTTTTGGTCAGAGTGACAAAGAAGAGACCAGAACAATCACTGAAGTCTGCATCAGTGGATTTGTGCTAAGGTGCTTTCAAGAAGGCCAAGATTTGCAGTAAGGGGACAATAGGAACATCCATGAGCCCCAGACCTGATATTACTACCCAGGCTTTTCTCTGGAATGGCCAAAACTGCTAAAGATTTTTTATCAAAAGTGACAGGCAACTTCTCTCCTGTACTCTACGTCACAATACAAATAAGCTATATTTATTCATAATTACTGTGTTCCAGGTACTATTCTGAAAACTACTCATCTCATTTAACCCAAAACTATAAAGCGATACCAGGCATGGTGGTACACATCTTTAATCCCAACACTCAAAAGGCAGAGGCAGGCGGATCTCTGTGAGTTCAGGGCCAGCCTGGTTTACATAGTGAGTTCCAGGCCAGCTGGGGCTACAGGGAGACCTTGTCTCAAAAATACCAAAACCCAAACCAAACAAAATGCTAAAACTATATCAAGTGGTTATCTTATGGGTTTTTTTGTTTTTGCCTTTTGTTTATGGTCTCTTTTTGGGTTTTTTTTTTTTTTTTTTTTTTTTTGGTGCTGTGTGTGTGTGTGTGTGTGTGTGTGTGTGGTTTGTTTTGTTTTTGATACAGGGTCTTCCTATAACCCCATCTTGCCTGGAATTCACTATGGAGACCAGGCTGGCCTTGATCTCACTTGCCTCTTGTTTTTTTTTTGTTTGGTTGACTTCAAACTTGTGGCAATCCTCCTGTCTCATCTTCCCCCTGCTGGGATTTACAGACATGAACCACCACACCTGGCTTTGAAGTATTTCCTATTCTTATTTCCATCTTACATGGATAGAATCTAGATCACACAGCAGATAAGAATATGATTGTGAATTCAAATCCACGTAGTCTTGATTAGAATCATACTCTTTGGTCCTTTTTTGAAGCTGTATAGGAACTTAGGACAAATACTTAGTCCTGCTTTCTCCTGCTTAATATTCCTATTTGGCAGGTTCTTGGTGCAAGAAATAACTGTGAGAGAAAAGGAGAAGAGTTTAAGACAAATCTAAAAATACAGAGGGAGAAGTCTTCAAAGCCCCTTGAGGACCCCTCTAGCATATGGGACACAGAGAGTCTTAAGAGCTATGTTACTGCATTCCTACTTCACCTCCTACATGGCAGGAGACTCAAGTTTCCTGTGGGTTCTGGGATGGTTTATATTCCATGGACTCATCTCTCTCAGACTGGCGCAAGTGTAGGGCCAGGTGTACAGCCTGAGCACAGCTGGCTCTCATTTGAGGGGCCTTCTGCCATTTTACGATGACCTCATCCCACTCCCTTGACTTCTGAGTATGAAATTCACAGTGCTTTTCTGGGCAATAACTTATTAGGTTTACTTCTTGCACCATCCTGCAACATGAAGATTTTTGTTGGTTTATAGGCTTGACTGTAGGGGATTTAAAAATGTATCTACTAAAGGAATGATAAAAAATTAATACTTTCTCCTTTCCACAATTCTGGCCACATTTTGGTCTTGGCCAAAGAATTCCTTTCCACTCTCCTGGGTCTCCACGGCTACCTTTGAAAGGCTAGTATATTATAAGGGACTGAGGGCTAAGTAGTGGCTTTGGCATAACAGACTTGAATTTGAAACTTCCCTCTGACATTTAACAGTCCTACGACTTTGAGAAATAGAGGACTGCACTGGACAGTCTTCTCCAGAGCAGCAGGGAGTACTATTCAGGAAGGCACCTTCTGTGCCTTCTGAAGAAGCAGCCTCTTTCCCAGTAATTATGTTTTTTTTCCCCTGGGTTAATTTTTTTTCTTTGTTTATTTTTTAAGGGATTCTACAATATAAGAGTACAGTTGTTTTCAGATCACATTGATGTTGCTCAGTTTGCCAAACAATTAGGTAATTGGTGCTAGCATCCACAGATGAGGGATACCATTCGTCGTTTGTTTTTCTGGGACTGTGTTGCTTCCCTCGGCATGATATCTTCTAGCTCCATCCATTTACCTGCAAAGATCATGACGTCATCTTTCTATTTTTTAGGTACTATTTTTTTTTAGAGTGCATTACATACAACATTTTTTAATCAAATTTAGACTCAGTCCCCCATCCATGCCCACTCCTCATACCCCCCTGCCCCCCGTCAGAGCTCATGGATTCTGTCATGATGTCATCTTTTTTTTTTTTAATTTTATTTATTTCTGTATGTGTATGAATGTACTGTCTGCATGCAAGTCTGTGCACCCATGTCGTGCAATGCCACGGAGGTCAGAAGAGGGTGTCGGATTCCCCTGGAACTGGTGTTCTCCTGAAATTGGAGTTTCAGATGGTTCTCAGCCACCATGTGGGTGCTGGGGATCGAACACAGGTCCTCTGTAAGAGCGGTCAGCGCTCTTAACCACTAGGCCATCTCTCCAGCCCCGATGTCATCTTTCTTTACAGCTGCATAGAACTCCATTGTGTAGATGTACCACATTTTCTCTATCCACTCATCAGTTGAGGGGCACTTGGGTTGGTTCCAGCTCCTTGCTATTGTGAAGAGAGCTGCAATAAACATGGCTGTGCATGTATCTCTGCAGTAAGATGAGTCTTGTGGGTACATACCCAGGAGTGGTATGGCTGGGTCAGGTGGCAAGTTCATTCCAAGTCTTCCAAGGGTTCTCCACACTGCTTTCCATAGTGGCTGTACGAGTTTACATTCCCACCAGCAGTGGATGAGTGTTCCCCTTTCCCCACAACCTCTCCAGCACTTGGTATCATTTGTTTTCTTGATCCTAGCCAGTCTTATTGGAGTAAGATGATATCTTAAAGTGGTTTTCATTTGCATTTCCTTAATGATTAGTGATGTTGAACACTTCTTAAGGTGTTTCTCAGCCATCTCTAATTCCTCACTTGTGAAGTCTCTGTTCAGCTCTTTGCTCCATCTATTGAGTGGGTCATTTGTTTTCTTTCTTCTTTGTTTTTTGAGTAGTTTATATATTCTGGAAATCAATGCTTTGTCAGATGTTTCTGCAGTGAAGGTTTCCTCCCACTCTGTGGGATTTCTCTTCACTTCCTTGATTGTTTCTTTTGATGTACAGAAGCTTTTGAGTTTAATGAGGTCCCATTTGTCAATTGTCGACCTTAATTCTTGTGCAGCTGCTGTCTGATTTAGGAAGTCTTTTCCTACGCCTATGTCTTGTAGTCTGCTGCCAACTTTTTCTTCTATCACCTTCAGAGTTTGGGGTTTCACGTTGAGGTCTTTAATCCATCTGGAGTTGACTTTTGTACAGGGTGAGAGGTAGGGGTTTAATTTCATTCTTCTACAAGTGGTGATCCAGTTTTGCCAACACCACTTGCTGAAGATGCTGTCTTTTCTCCATTGTGGTTTCTTGGCCCCCTTGTCAAATATGAGATGGCTGAAATTGTATGTGCTCAGATTTGGATCTTCGGTTTTGTTCCATTGGTCAACAGGTCTGTTTTTGTGCCAGTACCAGGCTGTTTTTATGACTATAGCCCTGTAGTATAGTTTAAAATCTGGTATAGAGATCCCTCCTGTGTAGCTCTTTTCACTCAGGATTGATTTGGCTATTCGGGGTCTTTTGTTTCTCCAAATGAATTTAAGAACTTTTGTTTCCAAGCCTGTGAAGAAACTCTTGGGGATTTTGATTGGGATTGCATTAAATCTATACAAGAGTTTTGGTAAAATGGACATTTTTACAATGTTAATTTTCCCAATCCATGAGCATGGGAGGTTTTTCCATCTTCTGAGGTCTTCTTCAATTTCTTTCTTTAAGGGTTTAAAATTTTTGTTGTAGAGGTCTTTGGTGTCTTTGGTTAGGTTTGTTCCTAGGTATCTTATTGTTTTTGAGGCTATTGTGAGTGGGAAGGTCTCTTTGAATTCTTTCTCCAGTTGCTTGTTCTTGGTGTAAAGAAAGGCCATTGATTTTCTAAGGTTAATTTTGTATCCTGCCACTTTGCTGAAGCTGTTAATCGTTTCTAGGAGTTTTCTGGTGGAGTTTTTTGCATCCCTTAAGTAAACAATCATATCATCAGCAAATAGGGATAGTTTGACTTCCTCTTTTCCAATTAGTACTCCTTTAATATCCTTTTCTTGCCTTATTGCTCTAGCAAGTGTTTCAAGCACTATATTGAAGAGGAGTGGTGATAGGGGGCAGCCTTGCCGAGTTCCTACCTTTAAAGGGAATGTTTCTGTCATTTCCCCATTTAGGATGATATTGGCTGTGGGTTTCCTGTATATGGCTTTGATTACATTGAAGAATGATCCCTCCAATCCAATTCCCTCTAGGACTTTAAGCATGAAGGGATGCTGGATTTTGTCAAAGGCTTTTTCCATGTCAATTGAGATGATCATGTGGTTTTTGTCTTTCAGTCCATTTATATGCTTGATGATATTTATTTATTTTCATATGCTGAACCATCCCTGCATCTCTGGTATGAATCCAACTTGGTCATGATGGATGATCTTCTTGATGTGGGTCTGTATGGGATTTGCCAGTATCCTGTTTAGAATTTTGGCATCTGTGTTCATTAATGAGATGGGTCTATAGTTCTCCTTTTTGGTTGTATCTTTGCCTGGTTTGGGTATTAGAGTGATTCATAGAAGGAATTTGGGAGAATTCCCTCTGTTTGTATCCTTCTAAACAATTTGAGTAATAATGGTTGTAAGTCTTTTTGAAATGTTTTATAGAATTCTGCCATGAAACCATCTGGCCTGGGCTTTAGTTGGGAGGTTTCTTATTACATCTTCAATTTCTTCATATATTATGGGTCTGTTTAAGCTGTCAATCTCTTCTTGGTTGAGCTTTGGTGATTCCCAGAATTTCAGATATTCATCCATTTCTTCTAGGTTTTCAAACTTGGTAGAGTATAGGTTTTTGAAGTATTCCCATATGATAGTCTGGATCTTTTCATTGTCTGTTGTGGTATTTCCCCTTTCATCACGGATTGTATTGATTTGGAGTTGTTCCTTCTTTCTTTTGGTTAACTGGGCTAGAGGTCTATCTAGTTTATTCTCTCAAAGAACCAACTTTTGACTTCATTGATTTTGTTTTTTATGGTTTTCTTTGTTTCTATTTCATTGATTTCTGCTCTGATTTTTGTTATTTCTTCCTGTCTGTTGCATTTAGGGTTCATCTGTTGTTGTCTCTCAAGTGTTTTTAGCTGCAGTGTTAGATTGTTCACTTGTGCTCTTTCTGTTTCTCTAATGTAGGCACTCAGGGCTATAAACTTCCCTCTTAGGACTGCTTTTAAGGTATCCCATAGGTTTTGTTGTGTTGTATTGTCACTGTCATTCAGTTCCAGGAATGCTTTTATTTCTTTCTTATCTCTTCCTTGACCCATTCATTATTCAGGAGTGTGTTGTTTAGTCTCCACATGTTCTTGTAGATAGTAGGGCTTATTCTGGTGTTGATAATGAGCTTTATTGTGTTGTGGTCTGATAGAATGCATGAAATTATTTCAATCTTTTTGTATTTGAGGAAGTTTCTTCTGTGTCCCAGTATGTGGTCAGTTTTGAAGAATGTTCTGTGGGATGCTGAGTACAAAGTGCATTCTCTGGTATTAGGGTGGAATCTTTGGTAGATATCTGTGAGGTCCATTTAGTGTATCATATCATTCAGTTCAGATGTCTCTCTGTTTAGCCTTTGTCCAGTTGACCTGTCCAAAGGGCTCAGTGGGGTACTGAAGTCCCCTACTATGAGTGTATTGGAGTTAATCTGTGCCTTGTGGTCCTGGAGAATTGACTTTATAAAGTTTGGTGCACCAGAGTTTGGTGCATATATATTCATAATTGTGAACTCTTCATGGTCAATTGTTCCTTTGATAAAAATGTAATGGCCTTGGGGCTGGAGAGATGGCCTAGCGGTTAAGAGCGCCGACCGTTCTTGCAGAGGACCCGGGTTCGATCCCCAGCACCCACATGGCGGCCGAGAACCGTCCGAAACTCCAATTCCAGGAGAACTCCAGTTCCAGGGGAATCTGAAGCCCTCTTCTGACCTCCGCGGCATTGCACGACACGGGTGCACACACCTACATGCAGACAGTACATTCCTACACATACAGAAATAAAAAAAAAAAAAATGTAACGGCCTTGTGGGGATGGAGAGATGGGCTAGGGGCTGGGAGCGCCGACTGCTCTTGCAGAGGACCCTGGTTCGATCCCCAGCACCCACATGGCGGCTGAGAACCATCTGTAACTCCAATTCCAGGAGAACTCCAGGTCCAGGGGAATCCAATACCCTCTTCTGACCTCCAAGGCATTGCACGACATGGGTGCGCAAACCTACATGCAGACAGTTCATTCATACACATAAATAAATAATAAAAATTTTTAAAAATTTAAAAAAATGTAATGGCCTTCTTTGTTCTGATTTCTTTTACTTTGAAGTCTGTTTTGTCTGATATTAAATAGCAACACCTGCTTTCTTTTTGGTACCATTTGCTTGGAATATGTTTTCCATCCTTTCATTTTAAGGTGGTGCCTATCCTTGAAGGTAAGATGCGTTTCTTGTAGACAGCATATCGATGGATTCTGTTTCCTAATCCAATCTCCCATTCTATGTCTTTTAATTGGGGAGTTTAGTCCATTAATATTTAAGGTTACAACTGATAGATGTGTGTTGCTTCCTTTCACCTTTTTTTTTTTTCTTTTTGGTCTTTTCGAGACAGGGTCTCCCTGTAGCCTCAGCTGTCCTGGAACTCACTCTGTAGACCTGGCTGGCCTTGAACTCACAGAGATCCGCCTGCCTCTGCCTCCCAAGTGCTAGGATTAAAGGCGTGCCCCACCACGCCCGGCTTCCTTTCACCTTATTATCCATTTGCATTTTTGGTCTAGGTTTCTACTTCTGCAGTTATGCTTTTATTAATTTCTCTTTCTAGGTGCCTGGGGATAGTTGCTCCTTTCTTCTGTCCTTTGAATTGCTTCAAGTATTCTCTGAAGGGTTGGTTTTCCGGACATGTATTCTTTCAAGTTGTTTATGTCATGGAAGATTTTCCTCTCTCCTTCCACTATGATTGACATTTTTGCTGGGTATAGTAACCTGGGCTGGCATCCATTGTCCCTCAACACTGGGAATGCTTTGCTCCAGGTTCTTCTTGCCTTCATCGTTTGCTGTGAGAAGTCCGTTGTTATTCTGATAGGTTTCCCCTTATAGGTCACTTGTTGTTTTTCTCTTGTCGCTTTAAGAATTTTTTCTTTGTTTTGGGTGTCCAGCATTTTAACTATGATGTGGCGTGGAGAATTTCTTTTCTGATCTTGTCTGTTTGGAGTTCTATGTGCTTCTTGTATTGGTATTGGTTTGTCCTTTTTTAGTTTGGGGAAGTTTTCATCTATTATTCTGTTGAAGATCTGATCAATACCATTCTCTTGGGATTCTTCTCCTTCCTCTATTCCTATGATGCGGAGGTTTGATCTTTTCATAGTGTCCCACAGTTCCTGGTTGTTCCACTTTTGTGTATTTTTAAATTTTTCATAATCTTTACTTGAGCTTTTTAGTTGTTCTTTGTTATCTTCCAAGTGTGATATTCTTTGTTCTGCTTCCTCCATTCTACTTCTGAGGCTTTTTCCATTACTCTTGATTGGATGAGTGTTTGATTTCCATTTTCATTTCATCTTGGGATTTCTTTAGTATTTCCCCTTCCTTTTGGAGCTTCTCAATCTCTTCCTGTAGCTCTTTGCTTCGCTGGTTGGTTTCCTTTTCTTTTTCAACATGGGATCTTTTCAGTGTTTCCACTTCCTTCCAGAGTTTGCCATTCTCTCTCTCTATGTCCTTCTTGAGTTTTTCATTCTCTCTCCTTAGTTCTCTGACTTGTTATTTATAGTCTTTGATTTCTTTGAGTATGTCCATAATTGTTCTTCTAAGATCTGTGTCCTGGGCCATTTCCAGGGGGATCCCACTGTAGCAATCTCCCACAGGATTGGTAGAGCTTGGTGTGGAATTATCCTGCACCTTTCCCATGTTGTCCCTTCTTCGTGTCCCTGGTATGTGGGATTTTCTTTGTCTGTATTCCAATTCGAATCCCAAATGCCTCTTCACTATGTTGAAGGCTTGCTTTGCTCACCTCCTTCAGATGCCTTCGTTGTTTGATTGATTTGTTTTTCTCCTTGCTTATGGAGTGTTGACTTGTCTAAGTCTTTTTTTCTTTTTTCTTTTCCTTTTTTAATTTTATTTATTTATTTATTTATTTATTTATTTTTATGTGTATGAGTAAACTGTCTGCACGTAGGTTGGTGCACTCATGTCATGCAATGCCATGGAGGTCAGAAAAGGGCATCGGATTCCCCTGGAACTGGAGTTAAAGATGGTTCTCAGCTGCCATGTGGGTGCTGGGGATCGAACCCAGGTCCTCTGCAAGAGCAGTTGGAGCTCTTAACCACTAGTCCATCTCTCCAGCCCGACTTGTCTAAGTTTTAAGATTTCTATTGGAAGTCTAACTCACTCTTCCCTTTCTGTTCTGAAGGTTCTCCAAAGAATCCACTTGAACACTCCCTCGGCAATTCCAGTTTTTTTGGGGGGAGGGGGTTGTTTAATGCCTGTTTAGCCTGTGCCCCTGTACTCTGTGCTTCAGGTGGTCCTGGCAAATCCCCGATCTAAGCTCTGTGCACTCAAGTCTCACAGTGGCAACAGGCCCACCTTTTATACCAGCTAGCAGGGTGACTCTGCCCCCACAGCCACACAAGACAATTGAATCAAACCAAACAATCTGCCTGGCTGAAGCGCCGAGCTCCTACCTGTGCTTCAGGTGGTCCTGGGAAATCCCCAATCTAAGCTCTGTGCACTCCAGTAATTATGTTCTGTACTACCCTTCCACTACAATGTCTGATCTCTAACAACCTCATGGGAAAGGAAAGTGGAAAGTAGCAAGGGCAATCAGATTCTCTGAGGATTCAGAAATACAGCAAAATTAGGAGTGAACCATGCATTTGATAGAAAGGTGGAGCAGAATCCAGTCACTGGTGAACAGCTGAATCAGTAGGTGGTGATGAAGCCTGGGGTGAAGACTCCAGCTCATCTTCGAACAATGACAGGATACCTGATCCTGGGAGCTGTGTTGAATCCACAGCTCAGCTCAGCTCAGCTTCAGAGGGTGGGTACACAGTCCTGCCTGTGCTTACACTGCTACATAATTCCTCTTCTACTATAAAAGAAAACAGATGACCCTTACCAAATACCACATATGAAAATTAACTCAAAATGGACCAAACACAGACCCTTAGGGAGACAGACAACATCCAACTATAGCACCATCCCGGGCATTTTCTGGGAACCCCAGATGTTAGCATTCATGCACTCTCAGATATTTCCAGTCTGCTACTGCAGGGTGTCTGACAGTCACCCCAGCTCTGCCAACCATTGACCTATCCTCTCTAGCATGGCCTTCCATGCTGTATTATTACTTTTGTCATGTGATGAAATGCTTAACAAAAAGCAACTTAAGGGGCTGGAGAGATGGCCTAGCGGTTAAGAGCGCTGACCGCTCTTACAGAGGACCCGGGTTCAATCCCCAGCACCCACATGGCGGCCGAGAACAGTCTGAAACTCCGATTCCAGGAGAACTCCAGTTCCAGGGGAATCCGACACCCTCATCCGACCTCCGAGGCATTGCATGACTCAGGTGCACAAACTTGCATGCAGACAGTACATTCATACACATACAGAAATCAATAAAATTAATAAAAAAAACTGTTTAAAAAAAAAACAAAAAGCAACTTAAGGGCAGAAGGGTTTTTCAGCTTATAGTCTGAAGGGATCCAGTCCATCACGGTGGAGAAGTCATGGAAGGAGCAGGAGGCCACTGCTCACAATGAATCCACAGCCAAGAATCCAAGAGCAATGAATGCTGCTGCTCAGCTCCCTTTCTCCTTTTTATCAGTCCAGGACCCCAGCCTTGAAATGGTGCTGCCTACCATTAGAATGTGTCATCTCACCTCAATCGACTTTATCTAAAAGATCCCTCAGAGACATGCCCAGAGATCTGTTTCCATGGTGACTCTAAGTCTTGTCAAGCTGACGATCAAGATTATCATACAGGCTCTGAACCACAATAGCGGGAATGTATATATCATTGGGCAGATGACACTAGGAGCTGTGAAGAGCCCCTAGAGTCATGGTTCAGACATAAGAGTTACAGACTGTGTCACTTTACTCCTTGGTCCAAAATCAGATCAACTGAGATTTTTTAATTTATTTTTTGTGTGTATGAATGTACTGTCTGCATGTAAGTTTGTGCACCCATGTCGTGCAATGCTGTGGAGGTCAGAAGAGGGTGTCAGATTCCCCTGGAACTGGAGTTAAAGATGGTTCTCAGCTGCCATGTGCTGGGGATCGAACCCAGGTCCTCTGCAAGAGCAGTTGGTGCTCTTAACTGCTAGGCCATCTCTGCAGCCCCTCAACTAAGATTTTTAAAAAGACTGCCAAGGCAGAGCCAGGAAGCAAGATTTAGTGCCACTGCTGAGTTTGGACCAAGAATCAGAATCTCACAAGAAGTGTATAAATCATTCAACAAACATATTTTGAGGGTTCTGACAGTTTCATTTTGAACTTGGCATTTCCAAAGTAACTTTTGTGTAAATGTATCCTGGGTCTCTTTGTCTCTTTGGATAATCAGGGTGATGTTTGGGGCATGAAGGGGATCAGGGAAGGTCTCCCCAAAGTATATGCCACTCTAGCAGAGAATTATTTTCTCATTTGAGCTCCTGTAATCCTTTGTGTGCCCTATAGCAGAACTTCCTGAAAAACTCAATTGCCATAAATTCCTCCCAGAGCAACTCCAATCTCATAAGCAAGAAGTCAGCACTACACACAGACAGATGTTGCCACAAACTATCTTATCTCCAGTCTGTTCTCCTAAGGAGTCACTTATCTTTCCAATAAGCTTGTCTGTGACTGCCCTCCCTCCTCCTCCCTTTTCCCTCCCTCATAAGTTGGGTATATAGAGTCTATGCTCTAACAGCCCCTTTGAATTCATCTCACCTCTGAGTGCTCCTCTATATGTGCAGGATACACCTACTGACAAACTTCTGCCTGTTTTTCCTCTTGTCAGTCTGTTTCCCGGTAATCTAAATCACAGGGAGAGCCTAGTAAACAAGAAGAAAAATATTTTTTTCCTCCTCTAAAGCACCAGCTATATTTTCTTCATGAACTGTCTTCTACCCAAGCACTGTTGGGACTCCCTTATCAGCCTCCTTTGCAGTTCAGGGCAGCCATGTGCCAATGGAATGTGAGGAGTATATGTGCCCTTTCTAGCCTGACACTGAGTAGTCTCAGATGTGTGTGTCTGTGTATTTGGATATGTATCTGTCTATCCTAAAACCTTGAAATTTACACGGATATTTTCAGTAAATATGTAAATGTTTTTTTCTTTTTTTTAATTTAATTTTATTTATTTATTTATTTACTTATTTATTTATTTATATGAATGTATTGTCTGCATGTAGGTTTGTGCACCCATGTCGTGCAATGCTGCAGAGGTCAGAAGAGGGCGTCAGATTCCCCTGGAACTGCAGTTCTCCTGGAATTGGAGTTACAGACAGTTCTTAGCCGCCATGTGGGTGCTGGGGATTGAACCTGGTCCTCTGCAAGAGCAGTCGGCGCTCTTAACTGCTAAGCCATCTCTCCAGCCCCGTAAATGTTTTTTCTTAAAGCTGCCCAAACATGATTTTGCAAAGTACTGAAAATTAGCACATAGTACTATGCTCATGGAGAAGAACAGTGTGATCTGCCTTACCAGCTGAGCATGCAGGAGCCATATCCCTGCAAACTCCTAATTACAAATCCATAAGCAACTATTACCAAGAAGTTCATTCTTCCCATCAGAAGGCTTCCCCAACATGGTGTTCCACACCAGACAGGGAATGTCAGCTGACACCTTTGCCTCTGTTGCTGACACCCACTATCACTGCTAAAAACCAGTCTCACAGTCTGCAAGATGCCTGTGGACCACTATCCTGATGCCTCTACTGGTCCCAGCCCAAGAATTCCTTCATCTGAACTCTTAACCCTCCATCTCCTAAGGTCACCCTTATGAATGTCCCCAAACTCCATACCAGCAAAAGGGCCATGCTTCAGGAAACAGCTTCAGCAGGAGCAGCATGGTCCTTTCAACCAGGAGATCTTGGCCAGGGCCCTCTAGAGGACCTCACAGGTCTCCTGGCTCAGGTCTCAGGGAGAAGGGACTGGGGGTCTCTGTTCTTTCTTTCCAGGAGGCTCTGGTTTGCTTGTTCCAGATCTTTGCTCACCAGGGAGGCCAGCACCTGCTATGCCTGGTCTGTGCTGACCCCATCTGAAAAAGAGGGGCTGGCCTTCCATCTATAGTAAAACAAAGAGACCACCCAGGGACTTTATGCAGAGCTCAGATCTGCCCCAAGACAACCTCCAGTTGGCTTGCTCAAAAGAGCAGCTGGGAAGTTTTCTTCTCTATTAAAAACAATCACTGCAAATTACATTGAGCTGAGAGGAATGGATGATGAGCCCCTGGGAAGATATTAATTTCCATTTTGTTACAAAAACATACAAGCAGACTGCTGAGAATCCAGTCCTCTCATTTTGCTTGTAAAACATATTCTGCATTAGTACATTACTTTTTCTAGAGTGTATTAATTTGCATTTTCTCCTTTTTAGAATTTAGCTAATGGCTTATTAATTTTTTGACTGCCTATAAGTGAGTTTTCCTTTCAGATGAGTATAATATGAAATCCTGCAATCAGCCAGTCCCCCCAAAATGCATGAGCCCTGTATAAACAGTGAGCCCAAACTCACTGATCACCCCTGGCTAGCTGGCTGATCCCCAAATGCTCTGGCCTGAGGGCAGACAAAACCAAAGACTTTCCTTTTTCTCCATCAATATGAAATTTTGAAAAGTAATTTGACAAAAAAAAAGTAATTTGACTGAAGACAAATATCACGTAAGTGGTGTGTAGGAGCAGAAGGATTAGAAAGCACCTACAGGGCTGGAGAGATGGCCTAGCAGTTAAGAGTGCCGACTGCTCCTGCAGAGGACCTGGGTTCGATTCCCAGCACCCACATGGCGGCTGAGAACCATCTTTAACTCCAGTTCCAGGGGAATCTGACACCCTCTTCTGACCTCTGAGGCATTGCACGACACAGGTGCACAATCCTACATGCAGACAGTACATTCATACACATAAAAAATAAATTAAATTAAAAAAAAAAGAAAGCGCCTACATGAGACACAGGGTGAGGGTCTCACTGCTCACCCCAAGTGTTGCCTCCTCCCGGGATGCTGGGTATGCTCAGATACATTCCTGCTTTTAAGCATTCTATTCTCTCCCCAAATATATCTGAAGTACTAGTCGGGGCAAGAAAGAATCCCATTCTGAAATCCATGGCCAATGGGTGGCCACACAGTCAACAGAAGTCCCACCCCCAAACCTATGTGGCTGCCAGATATGTGATGCAAAGGAAGAACTAGACTACCTTGTAGAACCTACTCCCCCCATCTCCTGTCCTATACTGCCCCACTCTGCACAAAGGTCATTTCCTCCAGGTGCCACTGATTAAGTTTATCAACTCTCTCTTCCTCCATTTTGTTTAAATTTATTACTTCCTTTTTCTCCTTTCTCTTGGTTTGTAGCTTAAAGGGAACAAAGTTCATCAAGTACGGACTTGATTTATTGCTTCTCTTTTTTTCCCTCCTTAATGTAAGCCCTGGGAGCAATAAATCTCCTCTAAGTACTGCACTGGCAGCTTCCCAGAAATGGAGATGTGTCACTTTCATGGTTGTGTTCTTAAAATATTCTGTGCAATCCTGAATGTCTTCCCTAACGAAAGGTTTATTTAAGAAGGATCCACTCTGCCGAATGCAATGAGAAACAGCTGAAGAAGATGCGCAACTAGAAAGACTGGGAAGGAGACAGCACCATCGCTAGTGGAGACTGATTTTATAACTTTATAATCAAATGAAAAATCTTTATGTTGGGCAAGGTGGCACACTCATGTAATCCCATTAATTCATGAGGGTGAGGCAGGAGAATCGTGAGTTTGAGGCCAGCCAGTGAGACTGTATAAAGAAAAATAATTAACATTAAACTGAATGGATACAAAATAAACATTCACAAACCAATTCCTTTTACCAATAATTAGAAAATATAAGGATGGGAAAGGGTTGACGCTCAGTCAGTAAGTGCTTGCCTAGCATGCATAAAGCCCTGGTTTTAATCCCTAGTACCATATTGACCAGAGCTAAGGGCACATGCCTGTAATCCCAGCTTTCAGAAAGTAGAGGTAGACCAGAAATTCAAGGTCATCTGGCTACATAAGGCTAGCCTTTGGTTACATGAGACCGTGGTTCAAAGAAAAAAACAAAATCAATGAAACTTTTTGGGAAAGTTGGGGAGTTGTGGAAATAATTCTGAAGCTAATGAGATAATGAGAGGTAATCCACCCCCACTTCTGGGGAGGTGGTAGAGGTTTGGGTTAGATGAAGGTATGGCTGGCTGGCAGGAAGGCAAGCAAGGGACAGGACTGGCCACCACCCAGCCTGTATTCCCTTGGATAAGACTTTAGGCATTTTTCACTGGGTAAGATTCTAGTCCACTCTATACATTCAGCAAGGACTCACTGGACACCTGGGCCAATTGTAGGAGCTAGGGCTGGAGGAGAGAACATCATCCCTGCCTTCCAGGAACTTAGGGAGGCAGAATATAGACAAATAAGCATGTGTTTTTGTACCCAGGGCACTGCAAGGAAAACTAAAGCACAGTGAAAGCACACACAGGGGTGAGGACTCAGCAGGGAGAATAGGTGGCAGAGATCCCTTGCTGGGAGTGTGGAGCTGTGACTGTGAAAGTCTGGTGGGAACCCAACTCTAGGAAGAAGGGGAAGGAGTCAGACAGGACTGTGTCACACAGAGGTACCACTACACCTCCATAGAAGGTCCTTGGCCTTCAGATGAATGAGATCTGAGCTGAATGCAGATAGGCAGTGGCTCTGAGGGACTCTGGAATTTGAACACAGGGCTGAATGGAGTTTGGAAGTGAAGAAAGAGGCACTGGAAGAGCTGTGGAGTTGGGCTCCGAGAGGGCTTCAGTCCACGGCTCAAGGTAAGAGTGAGTGTGCAAAGAAAAGGACAGGCCAGGAGGAGCGAAGATCCCAGACAGGGCTTTCTACAGCAGGGGACAGATCTTCCAGGGTCTCTATATAGCTCTGGGGCTGTGAGCCTCACAAATTCCATGAATATCCATCTTTTGTAAGTTGATCACTAAATGCCCAATTTACCAGACTTAGCTAGGACTCTAGTTTCTCAAACACCATTTTAGAAAATATCCTTTTCAAATATTTTGTATTCTTTAATTCTCAGCATTTTAAGAAATGCCAAGCCATTAAAAACTAAGCAGTCAGTTCAGTCTTCTTCTGACATACTCTTTATGTAACAGTATTCCAAATTTGAATGTCTCATATAAGAATTCTTTCAGTTGACACAGATTTCTAATTCTTTCAAAAGACATTTTCTGTTTTGCCAACATTTAGCGTTTTTCAGATTCTTTTACCAGTTTCTCTGAATGACAGTCTGATGAATTTAGCAAATGTACAGATGGACCAGTCTCATGGCTTTCCTCTAGTTATAAAGCTAACAGTCAACCTATTTGAAGGCATTTTGGGTTTTGTCTTCAGATAGTGTTTCAAGGAATGTTCAGTTTGCCTCTGTCCCAGAGCTGGATGGAAGACAGGGAAACAGGATAACGAGCAAGTACCCCACACAGCATGGCCTCTGAATGCAGAGAGGAGTCTGGGTGCTGGGGTATTAGCAAGGAAAAAGGGATGCTAGGCATTAGGGGTCAGTCTGTCACACAAATACTGTCATTCACAAGTAGAGGTTGGAGCATGTCCACAAAAAGTGTGGGTACTGGCAAAACAAACTAATATACTGACTATAAGGACTTTATTGAGGAGCAAGCGCTTAGTGGGGTATTGAGGGAAAGAGCTCATGGACTCAAAGGGAATAAGATAGTTTATTCTAAAGCCAAATATGAGGGACCATCGCCCAAGAAAGCATATTTAGATTACCCCAAGTACCATGTTCTGTGGTCCCTTTCAGGTTTGGAGGGCTGCTGGTCTGTGGTTTTTAGCTACCATGCAGCTGCAGGTCTAACGGGAGGCGCTGAGCACTCTTCAAGGATACGCAGTTGTTCCTGCTATTTTGGGCGCTGACTGAGTTGCCCAGAACTGATGGTTCTTGGAGCCACCCCACAGCTACAGACGGAAGAGCTAACTCTCCACGGCACACACCCAGCAGGAGAACCAAATGCTTGGCTAGACAGTTATGCATGCCATCAAAGGACAAGCTCACCAGTGCCCTGGAGAACACAATTAAAAATGCCAAAAAGGCCCCTTCTAAAAAGCCCCTAAAAGCATCATTTATTAAGCTCTTCATTCTATAAGCTCCTCAGTATATATATATATATATATATATATATATATATATATATATCCCTTATTCTATTCTACAAGCTGTTTATATAGATATTGTAGTCTTCCAGCCTTCTCCCATACATGCCCTCCAGCCTGCAGGGTGGGCCCAGGAAAGGACATATAGGTGTGTGAGTCGGCCCATAGAGCCTAGCACAAGCATGTGCCTACAATGTTCCAATGTGGTAGTAATTTCATGAAGTTGTTATACCAGAACCCTGACGGTCTGGTACCCTCTGATGACATGAGAATGTATAACACCCCTCCTTATCCTTCAGTTCTGTGAATCAACCAACACAAAGCATAGAAATTGCTGTGAGGCTCAACTTGCAGTAGTGTATCAACCTAAAGAACCTCAGGAACCACGTACCAGTGGAAGATACTCCTGAGGTCATCGTTAATTGCAAACAGGTGATAAAAAGATGCACAGACTGAATGGTGCAACCTGCCCAGCATGCTGTATCCCTACCCAAGGCCCCTGCGTCTTCTCTCCCTCACTACAAAAGCCTTTTCACATACCAACTTCCCTAAGATGTTTTGTGGGTCAAAGCCCTTAACTCTTCCATCTTCTTGGGATCCTCACCTTTAAATAAACCTGAGCTCCTTCCCATCACCTCTCATCTTCCCAGGATTGATTTTTGAGTAAAGAGCAGACAGACTTTTGTCCAGAAGGAATAGAATGTTGCAGGTCAAGAGCCAAAATTATCTTGGGCTTAGTCCCTCTAATCATCACCCTCTGTAGCTGACCTAACATCCTTGTGATTGTTATGTAAACCTCTCAGAATGTATCACTGAGCTTAGCAGACCTCTAGACTATGCCAGGTCTAAAGCTAATAATGCCACAAAATGGCATCTGAAACGTGTAGAAAAAATTTCCAATCCCAGCCACTCAGGAACCTGAGGCAGGAGGTTGATGAGTATGAGACCATCTTAAGTTACAGAGCCCGACCCTATCTCCAGAAAAGAAAAAAAAAAAAGGGGGGGGGGGGAGTGCAGAGGGAAGTAGGTGTTGGAGTGTAGAGGGGAAGTAGGCATTGGAACAGAGGAGATGTAGCAGCGTTGCCCTCGCCCATTACATAACACCCCACCAGTGTTTTCAGTGAATGTGTTGGTTATGAGCTTCATTTTGTAGCTGTAAAAGTTCACACACCCTCTTTCACCACAGAACATGTCCTTCATGCTAGCCCCACCAGAGAACAGCTGCTTTCCAGCCCCTCCAGATCTCACCGCTCGCAGAAAAGAAGACTAACAACACACCTGGATAGATTTTGTCACAAGATACTGTGTTCCTCTGGCTCATTCTGATTCTAACAAGAATCACTTCACGTCCCTCTGGTTCATTCCAATTCCAAAGAGAATCATTTACAAGATATTATCTCTCTCTGGGGCTCATTCAAATTTCCAGAGAATCATTTACAAGCTAATTTCTCCCTGAGTTGATTCATCTTACCTAAAATCATTTATTACCCCTCAAAATTACCTACATCTCCCCACCTTCCTCTGCCCTATGAAGAAAAGTCTCTAGCTCCTTTTGATTATGAGGGACACCCACTCTCCTGTGATTTTCCCTTTATGAGTTAAATACATTTGCATGCCTTTTCTCCTGTTACTGTGTCTACTGTCAATTTCTATTAGCAAACCCTCTGAGGGGCAGAGTGAATGGAAGACATTCCAATCATCTCCCTGTTTCTTATTCACTGCCAATCTTCTGCATCAAAGAAGAGCAGGTGTTTGTGCCACTAAAGGAGTTGGTGGTGATCTAAGTGGGGTCAGAAAGGTTCAGCTAGGCATTTCGAATTTAAAAGAATAAACTTTAGGGGCTGGAGAGATGGCCTAGTGGTTAAGAGTGCCGACTGCTCTTGGAGAGGACCCGGGTTCCATCCCCAGCACTCATATGGCAGCTGAGAACCCTCTTTAACTCCAGTTCCTGGGGAATCAGACATCCTCTTCTGACCTCCACGGCAATGCATGACATAGGTGCACAAACCTATATGCAGACAGTACATTCATACACATAAAATAAGTGGGCTGGAGAGATGGCCTAGCGGTTAAGAGCGCTGACTGCTCTTGCAGAGGACCCAGGTTCGATCCCCAGCACCCACATGGCGGCTGAGAACCGTCTTTAACTCTGGTTCCAAGGGAATCCAACACCCTCTTCTGAGTTCCTCAGCACTGCACAACACGGGTGCACAGACGTACATGCAGACAGTACATTAATACACATTAAAAAAAATAAAAAATACCGGGCATGGTGGCACACGCCTTTAATCCTAGCACTTGGGAGGTAGAGGCAGGCAGATGTTTGTGAGTTCAAGGCCAGCCTGGTCTACAAAGTGAGTTCCAGGACAGCTGGGGCTACAGGGAGACCCTATCTTGAAAAGACCAAAAAAATAAATAAATAAAATAAAATAAAATAAAAATTAAAAAGTAAATTAAAAAATATATATAAAGAATAAACTTTAAATTGTTATGTATGATGAATGTGTGTGAGCATAGGTACATGTATCATGTGGCAGTCAAAGGACAACTTTCAGAGTTGGTTCTCTCCTTCCACTATGGCTTACAGAGATCCAACTCAGATTGTAAGGCTTGGACAGCACGTTCTATGTGGTAAGCCATCTCAGACAGCCCAGCTTTTTCATTTAAAGCAGAGTTCTTGGGCTTAGGTGGTAGAATGATTATCTATCATACATGAAACCCTAGGTTTGATCCCTAGTACCTAAAAACTGAGTGTTATGGCCCATAAGAATAATCCCGGGGCTGGAGAGATAGCCTAGCGGTTAAGAGTCCCAACTGCTATTGCAGAGGACCCGGGTTCGATCCCCAGCACCCACATGGCAGCTGAGAACCGTCTGTAACTCCAATTCCAGGAGAACTCCAGTTCCAGGGGAATCCGACACCCTCTTCTGACCTCCGCGGCATTGCACAACACGGGTGCACAAACCTACGTGCAGACAGTACATTCATACACATAGAAAATAAATAAAATTTTAAAAAATATTTAAAAAAAAAGAATAATCCCAGCACTCGGGAAGCTGAGGTAAGATCTTGAGAGGCCAGCTTGGGCTACACAGTAAGAAAACAAAGAAAACAAAAACATCTGTCTAAATTCCATATTATTTTCTGCTTTAAAATGCTTATAATGATTTCATATGGAAATAGAGTCATTTTAGAAACAGTTTTTATCTGAGCAAGTATCAAAATTGTAGAGGATTTTGATGGTTACTATCTCCAGATCCTGGATTGATAAGGAGAGTGTGTCTGCATGAGTGTGTGTGATTGCACAGTGTGGGGGTAGAGGTGAGGAACCGACTGCTTCAGCACTGTCCACACCCTGCAAACCACTTCACACTCAATGACTCTCACAGCAATGAGGAAAGTGCAACAGTGAGGTCTCCCATCTTCCTACTGAGAAACCACTGTCAAGTCTAGGCAGAAAATCTCAGGATCCTCCAGTTCCAAGAAAGTCCCTAATGGAACCTCTAGAGCAAGTTACGTGCTCTTCTTCCCAGTTCTGATGGTGGCACCAAAACACTGGCAGCGGCTGAAAATCTGCAGCATCAAAAGAGCGGGAGCAAGGTCTGGTGGTTCGTGCCCATAATCCCAGCACTCAGGAGGTTGAGTTCAAGGCCAGCCTGGGTTACATAGTGTGTTCCAGGCTAGCTTGAGCTAGATTGAGATCCAACCAACCTGTCAGGAATTGGGGGGAAGGGAGAGAGTTAACCAGCAAGAGATTTCCAAAGTAGAGGTAACAAGGTCTCTCAGCCCAGAACTAAGCCCATAAGATTTCAGCAGTGGCCCTATTCCTTTGGAGAAGCCTCTGTCCACATATTCCAGGCTCTGCCCCCACTCTGAAAGGAGAAAGCCCCTTTCTACCTCCTGGTCTCACTTGCCTCTGAGATGGCAGGGCCTAAAGGAAAAGCCAGGAATAGCAAGTGGGAGGCTGGGGCAGTGTAATGGGCAACTGGGAGTTTGATGCTGGGATCTGAACAGTTCAGGTGAAGTCCTGAGCTCCTAAAGGAAGGGATGCTCTAACCAATTCACTGACTAAACATTGATGTACCAGTCACTGCTAGGCACTTGCATTAAGTATAATTTTTTTAGACATGTAACATGTAGCCCAGACTGGCCTCAAACTCGGTATATAGCTGTGGTGGTTTGAGTGTCCCCCATAGGCTTTAAGTATTCAGACATTTGTCTCCAGTTGGTGGCACTGTTTTTGGAGGTCTTAGAAGGTGTGGCTGTACTAGAGGAAGTATGTCACTGGGGGCAGGCTTAGTGAGTTTAACAAGCCTGGTGGTCTACAGTCGCCCTCTCTCTGCTTCCTGTGCTCTTTGTGAGATGTGACCCTTGGCTTGCTGCTCCAGCCCCGGCTGCCATGCCTCCCACCACAATGGGCTCTAATTCCCTGGAACCGTCAATCATAAGCTCAAATAAATTCTTGCTTTTATAAGTTCCTTTAGTCATGGTGTTTTATCACAGCAACAGAAAAGTGACTAATACAGTTATTTGGTACCAGAGAGTGGGCTGTTGGCTGTGAAGAACCTGTCCATGTGGATGTTTGGAGATATGTGGAAGACTTTGGAACTTTGGGCCAGAAAAGCTGTTGACTACTGTAAGCAGAGCTTAACAGGCCATTCTAGTAGAAGCCTGGAGGAAAGCACGGCTGCAAAAAATGTAGTTCCAGAGGAAAATAAAGACTTAGGCAGCAACTGGGATATTTTGATAAAGAGTCTGGCAGCAGTTTGCCCGCAGCCCAAATTCTTGCCTGATGCTAAGTTGAAAAGCAATGGACTAGGCCCGGCGTGGTGGCGCATGCCTTTAGTCCTAGTACTCGGGAGGCAGAGGCAGGCGGATCTTTGTGAGTTCAAGGCCAGCCTGGTCTACAGAGTGAGTTCCAGGACAGCTGGGGCTACAGGGAGACCCTGTCTCAAAAAGACAAAAAAAAAAACCCCAGAAAAACAAAAAACAAAAAAACCCAAAACAGTCAATTTCTGGCTGGGCTTGGTGGTGCATGCCTTTAATCCCAGCACTCAGGAGGCAGAGGCAGGCAGATCTCTGGGAGTTCAAGGCCAGCCTGGTCTACAGAGTGTTGTCTCAAGACAACAACAAAAAAGTTGTATACAGTAAATGTATACAATTATATTTTGTATTTTTAATTTTGCATTCAGTAATCTTTAGCTGGTCATAGGTCGGAACAAGTGTTTTCATGTTTGATGGTGATAATCTCTTTTTTTTTTTTTTTTTTTTTTTTTTT
>VZQC01003012.1:2038266-2070558 GCA_009823505.1 Rhizomys pruinosus | reverse complement strand
TTGCTGTGAAACCTCCCAGCAGGTTCATTCTACTCCCTGTCTTCTATTGCAAGTATCATGGCCAATAAATAAATGACCAGGTCTGAAGATGCTTTAGGGTGAACGTACCTCCCAGCAGCACTGTAGAGGCCACTTTGCAAGATGATGCAGAAGTGTTTCTTGCTTATGGGACTACTTAAAGGGGCTTTGGAAACTGCTGAGCGGGTACAATGACATGTTGTTACTGTGATCCCATGCAGCTATGTCGACTTGGTAGGTTCTTATAAAACAACACACTTACGGGCTAGAAAGATGGCTCAGTGGTTAAAAGCACAAAATACTCTTCGAGTTCGATTCCCAGCATAGGGTGGCTTACAACTGCCCATAACTCCAGTTCCAGGGGATCCCACACCTCTGACCTCTGCAGGTACCCATACTCATGTACACACAACACACACAGGCACTCATATACATAATTTTTAAATAAAATTATTTTTTTAAATCACCTTTCCACATGTCCAAAGCTGGCCTGGATGGTTATAGTCTTGGTTTTGCCTAGTGAAGACCAAAGTAAGCCTTACTTTCAGGGATTTGTTAAAACTAAAACTGTACATTTCTCTCTTGGCTCAGTTTTAATCATTTTAAGCAAGTTCTTTAGCCTCTCTGAGCCTGTTTCCTCAAGCCTAAAATATGATAGTATACACTTTTTTTAAATTTTTTTTATTAATTTTATTTATTTATGTATGTATATGAATGTACTGTCTGCATGCAAGTCTGTGCACCCGTGTCGTGCCCAAAGCTAATTTTGAACTGATCCTCTTGCCTCCATCACTCTAGTGCTATGGCTATAGGCATGTATTACCATGCCCAATTTATATGGTGCTGGGGATCAAACTGAGGGCTTGGTAAACGATAGACATACACTGTACCAACTGAACCACATCCCTTTTCCCCTGGAATGGAGACATCTAGAAGTCTATAACTGTTGTGGTTTGAATGTGGAATGTCCCCTACATGCTCATGTGTTTGGACACTTGGTCCCTGGCTGCTGGCACTGTTTGGGGGGCTTGTAGAAGCTTTGGAAGCCTAGCTAGAGGACATGGGGAGCACTCCTGAAGTTTGAAGAGGAGTCCCAGCTACATATTCTCACCACCATGGGGTCACCTGCTGCCACGCCTTCCCCATCATGATGAATTACATCTCCTTCAAGCATAACCCAAAACAAATCCTTTCTTGTTTAAGTTAGGTTTTGGTCAGTTATTCTGTCATAGCAAGAAATACCCTCATAAAAAGCATCTTTAGGAAGGTTTATTTTGGCTCACAGTTCAAGGCTTTGGTCCATGATAGCTGGGAAATCCTGGTGACAAGAGCAAGAGGCTATCTTTGTATCCACAGCCAGGAAGCAGAGACTTTTGAATGTTGAAATCAGCTTACTTTCTCCCTTTCCTTCAGTCCAGGACCTCAGTGCATGAGATACTGTCACCCACATTCAGTGTAGGTTGTTCCCTCCTCGTTAACCTAATCTAGACAATTTCTCATAGATGTGTCCAGAGGCTTATCTCCTAGGTAAGTCTAGATCCCATCAAGTTGACAATCCATGTTAGTCATCACAGTAACATAAGGTGATACAGAAGAGAATGAGTGAAGGTTCAGATGCAGGCTACCTAGCTAGCACTTCAGAGAAGTGCCCTGAGAGCTACCACGGAGGTGAGAGCTACCACAGAGGTGAGGGTAGGTTGAGAAAGATAGGTGCCCACAAGGGAGTGGAGATAAAGTTTTGAAGATATGACCTTGAGAGAAGGTGACATATGGACAGGGAAGGGTAGCAAAAGGAGGGAGAACCAGGTAACAGGGCTGAAGTTATGTGAGATAAAGCTGGAGGGTGAGAGGGGTGGGCTATAGACTGCAAGACATGTATTTAAATTGGAGGGTGGGGGGCACTGGAGAGATGCTCAGCAGTTAAGAGCACTTACTGTTCCTCCAGAAGTCCCAGGCTCAGTTCCCAGCTGGAATATGACAACTAACAACTATATTTTCCAGTTCTGGGGGAATCTGATGTCCTCTTCTGGCCTTCATGGACACTGCATGTGATACACTCACATACATGCAAGCAAAACACTCCATACACACAAAATATAAATAAAATTTCAAATAAATAATTGGAGGGTAGGGGTGAAGTTGGATAGGAAAATATAAATAAAATTTCAAATAAATAATTGGAGGGTAGGGGTGTAGTTGGATAGGAAGAAAAACCTCTAATGTTATATAGGGTAACTGTCATGAACAACTGTGTATTTCAACATTTAAAAAAAAACATGTATACGTGCAGGCACGTGTGTATCACAGTGCACACGTAGAGGTCAGAGGACTACTTGTGGGAGTCTGTTCTCTCCTTCTACTATGTGGGTTCCAGAGATTGAACTCAGTTAGGTTTGGCAGGAAGTGCCTTTACCTGATGATCCATTTTGCCAAGCTCCAATTTTGTGTTTCAAAATAGCTAATACAGAGGAGTCTGAATATTCCTATGCTGGACAGTTTTAGTGTCAGCTTGACACACCTGGGTTGAGGAAGCCTCAGTTGGGGAATTGACTCCATTGGACTGGTCTGTGGAGTATTTTCTTGATTGTTGAATGATGCGGGAGTGCCCATCCCATTGTGGGTGGTATCACCGCTGGGTAGGTGGTTCTGTGTTATATAAGAAAGCAGGGGGAGCGTGAGCTGGGGAGCAGGCCAGTGAGCAGTGCTCCTCCATGGCCTGCAGGGAGAGCATGAGCTGGGGAACAGGCCAGTGAGCAATGCTCCTCCATGGCCTGCAGTGGGAGCACGAGCTGGGGAGCAGGCCAGTGAGCAATGTTCCTCCATGGCCTGCAGGGGGAGCGTGAGCTGGGGAACAGGCCAGTGAGCAATGCTCCTCCATGGCCTGCAGTGGGAGCACGAGCTGGGGAGCAGGCCAGTGAGCAATGTTCCTCCATGGCCTGCAGGGGGAGCGTGAGCTGGGGAACAGGCCAGTGAGCAGTGCTCCTCCATGGCCTGCAGGGGGAGCACGAGCTGGAGAGCACGAGCTGGGGAGCAGGCCAGTGAGCAGCGCTCCTCCATGGCCTGCAGGGGGAGCACGAGCTGGAGAGCAGGCCAGTGAGCAGTGCTCCTCCATGGCCTGCAGAGGGAGCACAAGCTGGAGAGCAGGCCAGTGAGCAGTGCTCCTCCATGTCCTGCAGGGGGAGCATGAGCTGAGGAGCAGGCCAGTAGCAGCGCTCCTCCATGGCCTGCAGGGGGAACATGAGCTGGGAGCAGGCCAGTGAGCAGTGCTCCTCCATGGCCTGCAGGGGGAGCATGAGCTGGGGAGCAGGCCAGAAGCCGCGCTCCTCCATGGCCTGGACTCCAGCTCCTGTCTCCAGGTTTCTGTCCTGAGTTTCTATGTTGGGCTCCCTCAGGTATGAACTATAACCTGGGAGATGCGAGCTAAATAAACCCTTTCCTCCCCAAGCTGGTTTTGGTCAGTGTTTTGTCACAGTAATTGAAAGCAAACTAGAACAATTCCCAACATAAAGAAATGGTAAATGTCAAGGTGGTTGATATACCAGGTGCCTTGACTTGATTGCACACTGCATCTATACTTATCCACCACATTTCACCCCATAAATATGTTTATTTTTCTGAAAAGACATAGTGACTTCTTTTTTTTTTATTTCTGTATGTGTATGAATGTACTGTCTGCATGAGAGTTTGTGCACCCGTGTTGTGCAATGCTGCAGAGGTCAGAAGAGGGTGTCGGATTCCCCTGGAACTGGAGTTCTCCTGGAGTTGGAGTTTCAGATGGTTCTCGGCCGCCATGTGTGTGCTGGGGATCGAACCCGGGTCCTCTGTAAGAGCGGTCAGCGCTCTTAACCGCTAGGCCATCTCTCCAGCCCCAAGACATAGTGACTTCTGATTAATCTGTGGGTCAGCGAATTAGGAATTAGCCGTTAGGATAGACTAAGAAAAAAAAATCTCAAATGTATGAAATGCAGGAAGCTTCAATTAAAAAAAATTGGCTTTGAAAAAAAAAAAATCTCACTCCCAGCTGGTTTTCCCTATGTCCAAATGAAGGAAGTTATGTGACAGGGGAATGAGAAAGCCCTGCTGCCCTGTGGGAGGGGTGACACTTTCACAGGTGGCTGATAGCTCCTGGGTAGCTGATGGTTTGCCAGGCTTTGCAAAGTGTGGATTGGAACAAAAGGGCGCATGTGAACCTTTTTTTTTTTTTTGGGGGGGGGTCTTTTTGAGACAGGGTATCCTTATAACCCCAGCTGGCCTGGAACTATGTAGACCAGGCTGGCCTTGAACTTACAGAGGTCCACCTGCCTCTGCTTCCCAACTGCTGGGACTAGAGGTGTGCGCTACCAAACCCAGTAAATTTAAGTTTTGACTGATAACTGGAAAGAGCTCTTTTTAAAAAAAAAAAAAAATTGGCTATTTTTATTTTATGTGTATGAGTGTATTGCTGTACGTATTTGTATTTAGGTGCACCCATGTCTAACAATGGTCAAGGAGGTCTGAAGACAGTTTCAGATAAGCTGGCACTGAAGTTATGGACAGTTGTTAGCTGCCGTGTGGGTGCTGGGAATCAAACCTGGGTCCTCTGCAAGAGCAGCCAGTGCTATTAACCCAATTAGTCATCTCTCCGGCCTGGAAAGAATTCTTTATGGTAATAGTTTCTAAGACAGTTTATTTTAAAAGTTAATCTTTTATGGTATATAGTTCTCTTAGTTTAAAATTGTTTAAAGCCAGGCATGGTGACACACATTTGTAATCCTGGCTACTCAAGAGGCTAAAGTGAAAGGAAAATTGAGTTTAAGAGTTTAAGACAGGGGCTGAAGAGATGGCTCACTGGTTAAAAACACTGGTTGCTTTTGCAGATGACCCTAGTTCAGTTCCAGGACTTTCCTTAACTCCAGTTCCAGGGAAGCCAAAACCCCTCTTCTGGCCTCCGAGGTCATTGTAGAGTGCATTCACGTACATGAAGGCAAAAACATTCATACACATAAAATAAAAATAATTTTTAAAAAAGAGTTCAAGACCAGCCTGGGGAAAAAAAAATTAAGATTCTCATTCCAAAAATAAAACAAATAGGGATGGCAAGATGTTTCAACAGAAATAAAACAAACAGGGATGGCAAGATGTTTCAACAGGTAAAGGTACTTGCTGTCAAACCTGATGACCTGAGTTCCACCTCTGGAACCCACATGGTTACAGGAGAGAGCTGACTCTTGCAAGTTGTCCTGTGACCGCCACACTTGTACCATGACCCATGTGTGCATGTGCACACATGCACACACACATTTTAAAACATTTAAAAATAGAAAATTCCCAGTGCTGGAGAGATGGCCCAGCAGTTAAGAGCACTGCTGCTCTTGGAGGGGACCCGGGTTCGATTCCCAGCACTCACATGGCCACTCACAACTATCCTAACTCCAGTTCCAGGGGATCCAATGCCCTCTTCTAACCTTCACAGGCAGGTACAATGTGCAAGCAGTATACTATTACAAATAAAATAAAAATAATACTTTTTTAAAATAGAAAATTCCCTCTGTTTTAAGCTAGGAATGGTGGTACACATCAGTAATCTCAGCTACTTGAAAGGCTGAGGCAGGAGGATGGCAAGTTTGAGGATACCTTGGGTAACACAGGGCCACTTATCTCAAATGAATAATTTGAATCTTCTAGGATTTTCTCCCTTTTAATAACTTCTTGACTTATCTAAAAGATAAGTCAATCAGTTGAAGGAGGAAGAGAGTGTAAGAAGGATCAAGTTCACATTCTCGTCCTAGTGGGTAAAGAAACAACCCAACCCTTTCATGGCAAGGCACCTCTGGTCCTTGCACATGCTACATGACTGCAACCTATATCAAGTCTTGCCTAGGTCACTGTTGTGGGGCCTGAGTGGCATGATTCATGGAACAGCTGAAAAGGAGAAGAGTAGAGAACCAGTACCCCCCCCCCCCCAGCATGCAGAGGTTCCAGGTCCCATGCCAGCATGTGGGAAAGCTAGTCTGGTGTTCTAGTCTTGCAGAGCTCTGCCTCTGCTGTTTATACCCAAGGTCATACGTCTTCCAGAAGCTATAAAAGAAAGCTTAGTAGCAGATAATAAACTTTCAGGGTATCATTTAGTGACAAAGATAAAGGAGTTTTTTAATGACAGTGTGAAAGTATCTGTAGGGTATTATAACCAAACAAATTATGTTTGAGGCCAGGTTAATTTTTTCCAGGGTTATATATGACTGAGGAAAAGAGTTTTTGCATTTTTATGAGGTCATAGGACATCAGGGCTAACATATGTTTCTGAATAAGCAGCTCATGCACAGAATTTAACTCTGTCCCACCTTTCTCTTGGAGGAAAACCCTTTGGCTAGACAGTCACCTAATACCTGGATTTAGGCATTTACTGAAAAACCCACTTCCCTGGTAGAAGGAGATCCCTGGATATGCTCCCACACTTCTTAGAATAATGCTGATCAACCTCTAGGGATTGGGGTGTGGTTCTGTTGGGTAGAATGCCAACCTAGCATGCACAAAGCCTTGTGTCTGCCCCCAAGCACTGCATAAATAAGACATGGGGCATACACTTGTAATTGTGGCACTCAAAAAGTAGAAGCAGGCGTATCAGAAACTCAAGGTCATCCTCAACTACATTGTGAGTCTGAGGCTAGCCTGGGCTATATGTAACCCTGTCTCAAAAAAAAAAAAAATCACCCTCCTGTCCTTTGGAGATACATCCCCACACAGTGTGAATACATGCCCAGACCATACTCATCTTCATGGCATCAAAGTCACACTGCAAGTACCATACCAGAAACCCTGCTGGAGTATTAAATTAGTTTTATCTGCACTCGATAGCACTTGCAATGAGGTTTTTCTCCAATATTTCTCAAGAATACAGAAGACTGGGGAAAGACTGCCTTCTAGGAGTTACCTAAAGAACCTGAGAAGCATACATCCCACAGACCTCTGAGACTTTCCTAGGAGCTCTGTGGATGGAAGAGTACATCATCCAGAAGGGAGCTGGCGATGGGCCACACCAAGAGAATGACTGTGGACAATCTTGGGAGGTGGTGACTGCTCAGAGTCTCTGTAGTCCTCTCTTGAACAAAACTAAGCCCTGTATGTATCTCCTATGCTGACACAATGCCATTTGCTGTATATTCATCAGATTCCTTGTCCTGCCCACCTTCCCCAAATAATCTGTTTATGGTTTGCTTTCCAAACTTGAGTTAGCTACAGAGAAAGCAATTGATACTATGGAGCCAGGACTTTCCCCAACTCCCCTGGCAGTAACGTTTCTCACTAACATAGTGAACTAAATTAGTATTCTTCAGTTGATACATCAATATCATGTCAAAGTGATGCTGGTCTTGCAGGCACACAGAATGAAAATGTATAGGGTCATGACATTTTCTCAGAATCTTTTTTTTTTTTTTTTTGGTCTTTTCAAGACAGGGTCTCCCTAGCCTGGAACTCACTCTGTATACCAGGCTGGTCTTGAACTCACAAAGATCTGTCTGCCTCTGCCTCCCAAGTGCAATGATTAAAGGCATGCGCCACCATGAATCTTTAAGAAAAGCCTGGGAAGCCCTGAAATATGCAACTAAGTTGAAGCCCTTGCAAAAAGCTACTTGAAAGGCCATGAATAAAGCTGTAAAGGTGAAGTCAAAGATGAAATGGAGTCTACAGGATGTTTGGAGATGCCAGGAATATGTAATATCTTCAGAGAAAAGCCAGAGACACCCAGTGTAGCCAGCCCAAGAGAGGGCACCATGTGGGTTACAAATGGCAAAACCATAATGGCAGGACTGCTGAAGCCTGCTGGAGCTCACATGACAGGTGAACCCAGATGCCAGGTATGTTATTGGAAAATCCAGTCTTGCTTTGGCATGGTGCGTCCTGGCTATACTCCTGCTCCTCCCTTTGGAATGTTTTGCTCTGTGTCACTGTATCTTCGGATTACGTAGTTTTTAAATTTTATTTTACAGACCTCACAACTCAGTCTGCCTTTTAGCCTGAGAAGAAACTTTGAATTTAGACTCCTGGACAAAGATGGAACTGTTAAGATTTTGGGACTCCTCCAAAGGCATCGAGATTTGCATTAGGAAATGGTCATGAGCCTATGGGGACCAAGGCAGAATGCTATGGTTTGGATGTGGAATGTCCCTCACAGGCTCATGTGTTGAAAGCTTGGTCCCCAGCTAGTGGAGCTTTCTGGGGAGGTTCTGAAAATTTAAGGAAGTAGAACCCACTTGAAAGAAGTTGGTCAAGCCAGGCGTGGTGGTGCACACCTTTAATCCTAGCACTTGGGAGGCAGAGGCAGGTGGATCTGAGTTCAAGGCCAACCTGGTCTACAGAGTGAATTCAGGCCAGCTGGAGCTACAAGGAGACCCTGTCTCAAAAAAAACAAAAAAAAAAAAAAAAAAAAAGTTGGTCAGTAGGGGTATGTCTTTGGAGGTTATACCCAGGTTCCAGTCCCTTCTTTTAAAAAAAAAATTAATTATTTTTATTTTATGTCTATGAGTGCATTCCCTTCTTGTATATAAGCACATCCATGGCATGCAGTACCCAAGGACGTCAGTCCCCTTGGAACCAGAGTAATAGACACTTGGAACTGGAGTAAATAGACAGTTGTTAACAGCCATGTGGATG
The DNA here is from genome assembly GCA_009823505.1 of Rhizomys pruinosus. Classification (NCBI taxonomy): domain Eukaryota; kingdom Metazoa; phylum Chordata; class Mammalia; order Rodentia; family Spalacidae; genus Rhizomys; species Rhizomys pruinosus. The sequence continues at coordinate 2,061,909 of VZQC01003012.1, read as the reverse complement.
CTAGAATTTGAACCTGGGTCCTCTGCAAGAGCAGCAGTGCTCTTAACCACTGAGCCATTGATCCAGCCCCACTTTTTTAATTTTTTAAAATTTATTTTGTATGTGTATGAATGTACTGTCTGCATGTAGGTTTGTGCATCCGTGTTGTGCAATGCAGCGGAGGTCAGAAGAGGGTGTCGGATTCCTCTGGAACTGGAGTTAAAGACGGTTCTCAGCCACCATGTGGGTGCTGGGGATCAAACCTGGGTCCTCTGCAAGAGCAGTCAGCGCTCTTAACCACTAGGCTATCTCTCCAGCCCCAACCCCACTTTCTTTACTCTGATTCCTATCCACCATGAGTAAGCAGCCTCCCTTCCACAGGCTCCCACTGACATGATGTTCTGCCTCACCACAGGTTCAGAATCAAGGGAGCCAAGGACATGACCCAAAATCTCTGAAACTGTGGGTAAAATAAACCCTTAAATTGTTTTCTTCCAGTTCTCAGGTTTAGAGAAAAAAAAAGTTGTTTTCTTCCTGTTTTTGAGACAGAGCCTCCCTGTAGCCCCAGCTGGCCTCGAACTCACAGAGATCCACCTGCCTCTGCCTCCTGGGTGCTGGTATTAAAAGCGTGTACCACCACACCCAATGTAAGTTGTTTTTGTTGGTAGTTTTACTACCAAAATGAGAACAATATCTATGACATCATCCTATGTCATTATCTTGTTTATTACTACTTCTTAGTATGTTTTAAAACAAGAAAGTATAAGCCTTCCAACTTTATTCTTATTTCAGTATTATTTTGGCTGTAATAGGATCTTTGGTTTTCCATATGAATGTCAGGTTAGCTTGTCAATGTCTACAAACAAGACCACCAGAATTTTGGAAGGAATTATGCTGAATCTATAGATAGCTTGGGAATTGTCATTTCATTACATTAAACCATTTAATCAATGAACAGATGTCTTTCTATTCATTCAAATCCTTTGAAATTTATTTCAATAATATATATATATATATATATATATATATATATCAGTAATATACCAATAACAAGCAATCAGAAAAAGCATACANCATCACTTGGGAGGCAGCGAGAGGTGGACTGAGTTCAAGGCCAACCTGGTCTACAGAGTGAATTCAGGCCAGCTGGAGCTACAAGGAGACCCTGTCTCAAAAAACAAAAAAAAAAAAAAAAAAAAAAAAAAAAAGTTGGTCAGTAGGGGTATGTCTTTGGAGGTTATACCCCCAGGTTCAGTCCCTTTTTTAAAAAAAAAATTAATTATTTTTATTTTATGTCTATGAGTGCATTCCCTTCTTGTATATAAGCACATCCATGGCATGCAGTACCCAAGGACGTCAGTCCCCTTGGAACCAGAGTAATAGACACTTGGAACTGGAGTAAATAGACAGTTGTTAACAGCCATGTGTGCTAGATTTGAACCTGGGTCCTCTGCAAGAGCAGCCAGTGCTCTTAACCACTGCGCATTGATCCAGCCCCATTTTTTAATTTTTTAAAATTTATTTTGAGTGTATGAAGTACTGTCTGCAATGTAGGTTTGTGGCATCCGTGTTGTGCAATGCAGCGGAGGTAGAAGAGGGGTCGGATTCCTCTGGAACTGGAGTTAAAGACGGTTCTCAGCCACCATGTGGGTGCTGGGGATCAAACCTGGGGTCCTCTGCAGAGCAGTCAGCGCTCTTAACCACTAGGCTATCTCTCCAGCCCCAACCCCACTTTCTTTACTCTGATTCCTATCCACCATGAGTAAGCAGCCTCCCTTCCACGGCTCCCACTGACATGATAGTTCTGCCTCACCACAGGTCAGAATCAAGGAGCCAAGGACAGTGGACCCAAAATCTCTGAAACTGTGGGTAAAATAAACCCTTAAATTGTTTTCTTCCAGTTCTCAGGTTTAGAGAAAAAAAAAGTTGTTTCTTCCTGTTTTTGAGACAGAGCCTCCTGTAGCCCCAGCTGGCCTCGAACTCACAGAGTCCACTGCCCCTGCCTCCTGGGTGCTGGTATTAAAAGCGTGTACCACCACACCCAATGTAGTTGTTTTTGTTGGTAGTTTTACTACCCAAATGAGAACAATATCTATGACATCATCCTATGTCATTATCTTGTTTATTACTACTTCTTAGTATGTTTTAAAACAAGAAAGTATAAGCCTTCCAACTTTATTCTTATTTCAGTATTATTTTGGCTGTCATAGGATCTTTGGTTTTCCATATGAATGTCAGGTTAGCTTGTCAATGTCTACAAACAAGACCACCAGAATTTTGGAAGGAATTATGCTGAATCTATAGATAGCTTGGGAATTGTCATTTCATTACATTAAACCATTTAATCAATGAACAGAATGTCTTTCTATTCATTCAAATCCTTTGAATTTTTCATTTCATACATATATATATATATATATATTATATATATATATAGATATTTTTTTTTTTTTTTTTTTTTTTTTTGTCTTTTTGAGACAGGGTTTCCCTTTAGTCCCAGCTGTCCTGGAGCTCACTATGTAGACCAGGCTGTCCTGGAACTCACAGAGATCCACCTGCCTCTGCCTCCCAAGTGCTGGGACTAAAGGCATGTGCCACCTCACACACCCCAAAGGCTTTTCTTTTCTTTTTATTTATTTTTTGTGTATGAGCGTACTGTCTGCATGTAGGTTTGTCTGCATGTAGGTGTCATGCAATGCTACGGAGGTCAGAAGAGGGTATCAGATTCCCCTGGAACTGGAGTTAAAAATGGCTCTCAGCCGCCATGTGGGTGCTGGGGATCGAACCTGGGTCCTCTGCAAGAACAGTCAGCACTCTTAACCGCTAGGCCATCTCTCCAGACCCCGAAGGCTTTTCTAACTTCACCATTCTTCTCTTCCTGCCATGTAGTGTCAAAAAAATAAAAAATACGAACTGTAACTTAGGGAAACTTCCCTAAAATTAAAAAATAAATAAATATAAATGGGGGGAGATGAAGTCAGTATAGTGCTTATGCAAACATGAGGACCTGAATTTGGATCTCCAGCACCCACGTAAAAAAATAGGCAAAGTGGTAAGGGATGTGATCACAGGGCTGGGGAAGCAGAGGCAGCAAAGTGGTGCAGGCTGTGATCACAGGGCTGGGGAAGCAGAGGCAGGAGATTCCTGATCAGCCAAATTCTCTAACTTTCACCCAAGCTCCATGGCATGCACACACACACACACACACACACACACGCACACACACAGGCAATTGTACATTTTTTTTCCAAAAAAATCCTAATACTTCTGGGAGTGGTGCTGCATGTCTTTGATCCCAGGATTCAGGAGGCAAAGGCAGAGGCAGAGGCAGGTGGTTCTCTGGGAGTTGAGACCAGCCTGCCCTACATAGCAAGTTCTAGGCCAGTCATTGCTACAATAGTGATTCCCTGTCTAACAACATCAAAACTATTAATAATAATAAGGTAGAGAAGCAATTGAGGAAGACACCTGATGTCAATCTCTGGCTTACACACACACACACACACACACACACACACACAGAGGTACATGTTCCCCTCCCCCCATGCACACGAAGTCAGGTGTTGGGGGCTGCAAACATGCAGACATGCAGCCCCAGTGCTGGGGAAGTGGAGACAGGGGATCCTTGGGACTAGCTGGTCAGTCAGCCTGGCCTAACTGGTGAGCTCCAGACCAATGAGAGACCCTGTCTCAAAATAAAGTGGTTGAGTTTCCCAAGGAATGTCCTCCAGCCACCATGTGTACCTTCACACACATGTGGACACACATACAGATAGAGGGGATAGAAAAATGACACTGCATTACCCAGAATCCATTCAGGAAAGAGAAACTACAAAGTAACTTGAAAAGGGCAAGTTTATTATGATTAGTTACTAGCTATAATTGATTGGAGAGATGGGGAAATAGTAAGACCTCTGAAAAATACAGGAAGGAGTAAGGAATAAACAAAGCCTCTGCATCTACAGTCAAGATAAGAGAGCACTCCCTGTGCTCCAGGGCTGGCATTAAGGCCTTGAAGAACAGCCAGGTGTGGTGGAGCACGCCTTTAATCCCAGCACTCGGAAGGCAGAGGCAGGTGGATCTCTGTGAGTTCAGGGCCAGCCAGGTCTACATAGTGAGTTCCAGGACATCTGGGGCTACAGAGCCACAACTTACTGCATATGGGTAAAGTTGGTTGAGGTTTTGCAGCCTCCTGGGGAGGATATCAAGGGCAGCTGTTCACAAGGAAGTGCTGTGAGCTGTAGGCTGGCCACCAGGCACTGTCAAAGCTGAGACTACTGAAACCCTATGTATCGCTAAGCAGCCTGAATCCAGGCTCTCCTTCTCAATTTCCCTACAGCGCCCTCTACTGATGAAGTTGAACATAGGCCTTCAGGCAAAGGATTACATTCTTTATTGAATAGATTTGGAATTTATATCTACAAGAGGTTAGTAACTGTTACAAACATGTTATAAAGAGTATACCATATGCCTGAGAAAAATACCCTAAATGAACAAAAGCAAGACATAGTTTAGTCAATTTACTGTATAATATAGTGGGGAAAATCCTTGAACTATCAAGAGAAAAGCAGCAAGTGGTTCACAAAGGAAAGAAAATCAGGCAACCCGTAAGAAGCACTGCGCAACACAGGACAGCAGTGAAGCACGTCTAAGGAGTGCTTACGCTTCTCTTGCTGTGACAAGTACCACGGACCAGAAGCAAACTGGGGAAGAAAAGGGTTTATTTAGTTTACACTTCCATGTCACAATCCATCACTGAAGGAAGCAAGGGCACAACTCAAGGAGAAAACATGAAGGAACTTTGCTGACTGGCTTGCTCTCTAGCTGACTATCTTATAAAGCCTGGGATTATCTGCCCAGGGATGGCACTGACCACAGTGGGGTGGGTCCTCCCACATTAATCAACAATCAAGACAATTCTTCACAGACATGACTACAGGCCAATCTGATCTTTGTAATCCTTCAACTGAGACTCCCTCCTCCCAGGTGACTCTAGGTTCATGTCAAGTTGACAATAAAAACCAGCACAGGGAGCATTTGATATCCAGGAAAACTGACATGGATACAGTGTTTTCTATGTATCAGGGCTCAAAATATTGTTCCTGTGAGATATTCCTGAAGAACGTGTTAGAGATCAAGCCACAGACTGCCAACACTAGTAGCAAAATCAAGTGGTAGCATCAGATATACAGGTATCAAAACGCTATGAAGCTTCACAGGCAGAGAAAAGGCTGTGATGACTACAGTGTGGGCAGAAAGCCACTGTTCCCACTCATTCTGGTAGAGCAGAACTGTGCCTGTTACTCTCTATTGCCTGAAATGAAATAAATTTTCACTATCATGCCATATGTGTCATAAGAATCAGAATTCTGGGGCTGGAGAGATGGCCTAGCAGTTAAGAGCGCCAACTGCTCTTACAGAGGACCGGGGTTCGATCCCCAGCACCCACATGGCGGCTGAGAACCATCTTTAGCTCCAGTTCCAGGGGAATCCGACACCCTCTTCTGACCTCCGTGGCATTGCATGACACAGGTGCACAGACCTACATGCAGACAGTACATTCATACGCATAAAAAAAATAAATAAAAATTAAAAAAAAAAAGAATCAGAATTCTTTATTTTTATTATTATTATTTTTTTTTTTTTTNTTTTTTTGTCTTTTTGAGACAGGGTCTCCCTGTAGCCCCAGCTGTTCTGGAACTCTCTCTGTAGACCAGGCTGGCCTTGAACTCACAAAGATCCGCCTGCCTCTGCCTCCCAAGTGCTAGGACTAAAGGCATGCACCACCACGCCCGGCCAGAATTCTTTCTTTAAAAGAAAAGAATGCTGGAGAGACCAACTAGGCACTTTTGGAAAGGACCTGGGTTGGGTTCTCAGCACCCACAGAGCAGCTGATACTCATCCCTGACTACAGTTCCAGGGGATCCCACACTCTCTTCTAGCCTCCATATACACCAGGCATGCACATGGTGCTTATACACGTGCGGAGATGACACTTATGCACATAAAATAAAATCTTTTAAATATCAGGATTCTTGTCTTTAATCCCAGCACTCAGGAGGCAGAGGCAGGCAGATCTCTGTGAGTTAAGGCCAGTCTGGTCTACATAGTGAATTCCAAGCCAGCTAGAGCTATAGGGAGACCCTGTCTCAAACAAAAAATCAGGATTTTTAAAAATAAAATAAAGAGCCTAGGACATCTTGACAGATACAGATACAGTAGCACAGAGGCCATCATACCCAATGGGAGTCAGGTCCAAATAGTTCAGGTAACAAAGAAGCTCTTACTGGCCAAAGCTGAACTTGGAGCACAAAATAATTGTAATAAATTGAAACCAATCCAGTAAATAAATTTAAATCCATGGGTTCATAATGATAAAAAAAATGAACGGTCACTCTGAATAATGGACCAGTTTTTGTTTTACAACTGGTCCACACAGGGGAAAAAGTGGGGGGGGGGGCATTTATCCTGCTTCTCCTATGTGAGCTGTGCCACTGGATAACTGCACAGCAGAGGAAAAGAAGCATCGGTTGATAAGGAGTTCCAGCAAATACAATGAAAAAGATGAGAGGATTAAAACACCATCATTTGTAGTGGTGGCAGCTGAGGTTCTTCCATCCCCTGATGTAAAGTGGTGGCACCTCACTAATGGTACCATCGTCAGTCTAACACTGTCATCTATCTGACACTTGCAGCTGATCCTCCTGAGGTCCACTGACTTACATACAATGTAGAACAGCAAAACTAAGCAGCAATAAATCTGTATTACAGTACAATGAAAACGTAGGTGTCACAACAATTTTGCAACTCACAGTAATTTAGTGGGCCCACATTCTGAACACCAGTGGCACAAACACCCCAAAGGAGAGGCAGTGTGACATCATACATCCCCATAAAGGAAGATACCATCTACTAGAGTCTGATCAAGCCTCTCCGTCCAGCTGACAATAGGCAGCAGATGCAGAGGACAAAGGAGCAGTGAACTGACCTCCCAGTAGGCAGTCTACAAAATCTGGTGGGGATGCAAGTTCTTCAAGAGCAGAACTGGAAAAAGGGACAGAACCTGTACATTAAGAGGATGAAAGACATATTTCAAAGTTGGCAAAGCCAAACCAGTGTTGAGGGAGGCATATCTGGGTGACAAAACTGTAAACCAGGGAAGTCACTCAGCACTTGGAGGAACTTAGTGCCACCAAAGCCCAGCAGGCCACTAAGCCAACCATGGTACACCTAGTCGTACTTAGAGTCCCTTGCCTGGAGCACTCACAAGGCTGGTATTCTCCCAGCCTCCTCTACAGTTCCAAATGTCCTGCTCACTCAAGGGCTGGTATCGGGGCTGGCCTGAGTTGCTGCTGCCAGGTAAACCTCCTCTACACAAATGCATCCCCTGTTCATTCTTCCTGTTAAAACACAGGCACACAGAGAGGTTACTGATATTTACTGCTGGGTATCCTTGGGCAGGTGACTTAACCTCTCTGAACCATTGGTGTCTCATACACAGTGATTATTCAACAGAGGCTAACTATTATTTCCTTACATCCACAGAGCATCTGACATCATGTATATCAGCCTTCTGAATTTTAGCACTTAACTGTGGGTATCTTTGAGAATACTGTCTTTAGTCTATTTTCTGTTGTCACAACTATACATGATACTTGATACTTTATAAATCAAACAGAATTGCTTTATAAATTGGCTGATATACCTGAAGGTTGAAAAAGCCAAGCTTACAGCCAAATCTGTTAAGAGTGACATGCAGTTTCAGCTTGTGGTGAAAAGAAGAAGGGCAAATGGGCATGTGTGGCAGAAGTCACACAAATCTGATGAGCTAAAAGCACACACACACACACACACACACACCATACTCTGCTAATAGCCTGGGACTCATGCAGTGACACAATGACATGAAAAATTCCTTCCAGCTAAGAGGTCCTGGATACCTCTTGTGGGCAGAGTTCATCCACCTCTCTAGCATTTAGTCTCGGATGCCCTGCCTGGTGTGTGTGTGTGTGTGTGTGTGTGTGTGTGTGTGTGTGTGTGTTGTGTGCCTGCATGCCTGCCTGCCTGTCTGTCTCTGTCTGCCTGTCACATCATGTGTGTGGAGGTCAAAAAAAACAACTTTTAGGAGTCAGTTCTCTCTTTCCACCATGTGGGTCCCAGGGATCAAACTCAGGCTATCAGGCTTGGATGAAGTCTCTTGGCCTTGTCATCTCTGTGGTCCTAAACCACACCACAGAATTTCAGATGACCCCAATTTGAAGATGAATTAAACCACCTCATCTGGATTTCTAAATCCAGGATCAAGATTTGCCCAGAATCCAGTTAAACCTAAGGTTTCCCTTAGCACGCTGATCTACTGCTGCCCTCTACTGGCCATTTCTAGTACCTAAGACAGCATTTCTGGAAAAAATGAGTGAGGGAACAAGTAACAAAGGAAGAAATGCAATGAGATAATCCATATAGTTTGTAAAAAAAATCATCCTCACTAATAACTCAAGAAATACGGGCCGGGCGTGGTTGCGCACGCCTTTAATCCCAGCACCTGGAAGGCAGAGGCAGGCAGATCTCTGTGAGTTCAAGGCCAGGCTGGTATACAGAGAAAGTTCCAGACCTGCTAGGGCTATTGGGAGACTTTGTCTCAAACAAACAAACACACACACACACACACACACACACACACACACACACACACAAATAAATACAAACTGAAAAACCAAGAGATGCTATCCTCTCAGAAGCTAGATGGGTAAGAATGACAAAGATTGCAAGGCCTAGGTACCGGGTGGCTTTAAAATTCTGACTACTCTATATCTCAAACCTTCTACTTCTAGAGATTCTCCTTAAAGAAATGATCAGACAGACTGGAGAGATGGCTCAGTGGCCTCTGCTCTTGCAGAGGACCCAAGTTGGATTCCCAGTAAGCACATGGAAGCTAACAACTGTCTGTAACTGCAGTTTCACGGGAATCTGACACCCTCTTTGACCTCTGCAGGCTCTGCATGACACGGATACACTTGCACACATGCAGGCAATACACTCATACACATAAAATAAAAATAAAATATCTAAAAAACAAAAATATTCAGAAGACTGGTAAAGAAATTTATAAACAGAGGGTCAAATCTTATCAACATGTTAGGAAAAGTGTCTCCAGTCTGCCATTTCAAACTGGCAGCCAAAAAAAAAAAACAAAAACAAAAAAACAAACAAAAAAAAAACCTGGCAGGCAAGAGCTAGTGGGACTAGCCTTTAATTCCAACACTCAGGAAGCTGGGGCAGGCAGATCTCTGTGAGAATGAGCTCTATGTAGCAAATTCCTGGCCAGCTGGAGCTACAAGAAAATCCTGTCTCAAACAAACAAACAAAACAACTTTAGAAAATTTAGGACTATGCTTAGCAGACACTGACTCCCATGGGACAGCCTTTGTTGCCTGCAACCCTTCCTCCCCAGATACAGTATTGAGGACAGTTTTATGTTTATTAGTTGGGGCAAGAAGGCTTATGTATGGTGTGTGTGTAGACCACCATGTGGTCCAAGGTCATCAGGCTTGGTGGCAAACACCTTTACCTCAGAGGTGGTAAGATTATAGAGAACTTAATACACAAAGAAGCAAGTCTGAATTATCTGAGTAAGATCTGTGGGTCTGTATCCTGGCTGCCTTATGCTAAGTTTTGCTAGAACTAGCCACCACTGGCATTGATGAGCAAGGTTTTGTAATAGAAGCTTCTCTGCATATGGTTGCATACAGAGCTACTATTATCTAAATTAAAAATGTAACCTCCAGATACTGCCAATGGATACTGCCAATGTCCCAGTAAGCAAACTTGAGGGAGAAGGCAAAGGAATCTTTTTTTTTTTTTAATTTTATTTATTTTCTGTATGTGTATGAATGTACTGTCTGCATGCAAGTCTGTGCACCCGTGTCGTGCAACGCCGCGGAGTTCAGAAGAGGGTCTCGGATTCCCCTGGAACTGGAGTTCTCCTGGAGTTGGAGCTTCAGACGGTTCTCAGCCGCCATGTGGGTGCTGGGGATCGAACCCGGGTCCTCTGTAAGAGCGGTCGGCGCTCTTAACCGCTAGGCCATCTCTCCAGCCCCCTGGCAAAGGAATCTTAAGGGTTGTGGTGGTTTGAATGATAGTGGCCCCCATAGGCTTTAAGTATTCATTTTGTCTCCAGTTGGTGGCACTGTTCTTGGAGGTCTTAGAAGGTGTGGCCATGCTGGAGGAAGTCCGTCATTGGGGGCGGGCTTAGTGAGTTTAACAAGCCTTGCGGTCTCCAGTCTCTCTGCTTCTGGTGCTCATTGCAAAATGAGACCCTCGGCTTGCTGCTCCAGTCCTGGCCACCATGCTTCCCACCACAATGGACTCTAATTCCCTGGAATTGTCAATCGTAAGCTCAAATAAACTCTTGCTTTTATAAATTCCCTTGGTCATGGTGGATTTATCACAGCAACAGAAAAGTGGCTAATACAAGGGGTCAAGTCCAGTCTGGGCTATATAGTTCCACACTAGTCTAGGGTACTTGGCAAAACTGTCTTAAAAAAAAAAAAAAATCCCTGGTTAAGAACTATTCTTGAAGACAGGCATGATGGTGCATATCTTTAATCCCAGCACTCAGGAGGCAGAGGCAGATCTCTGTCAGTTCAAGGCCAGGCTGACCTACATAGTGAGTTCCAGGATAGCAGGGATGGCAGGGAGACCCTGTCTCAAAAAAATATAGTAGTATTCTTGGGGCTGGAGGGATGGCTTGGTGGTTAAGAGCACTCACTGTTCTTGCAGAAGATCCGAGTTCGAATCCCAGCACCCACACAGCGGCCAACAGCTGTCTGTGACTCCAGTTCCAGGGATCCAATACCCTCTGACCTGTATGGGCCTTGCACAACACAGGTGCACTTACACACATGCACACAATACATGCATACACATAAAAAACTGCCAGGCGTGGTGGCGCACGCCTTTAATCCTAGCACTCGGAGGCAGAAGCAGGTGGATCTTTGTGAGTTCAAGGCCAGCCTGATCTACAGAGTGAGTTCTAGGACAGCTGGGGCTACAAGGAGACCCTGTCTCAAAAAGACAAAAAAATAATAATAATAAATAAATAAATAAATAAACAGGGGCTGGAGGGATGGCCTAGCAGTTAAGAGTGCCAACTGCTCTTGCAGAGGACCTGGGTTCTATCCCCAGCACACACATGGTGGCTGAGAACCGTCTGTAACTCCAATTCCAGGAGAACTCCAGTTCCAGGGGAATCCGAGACCCTCTTCTGACCTCCGAGGCATTGCACGACACTGGTGCACAAACCTACATGCAGACAGTACATTCAAATAAATAAATAAATAAATTTTTAAAAAATTTAATTAAATTATTCTTATGGGCTGGAGGGATGGCTCAGGGATTAACAGCACTGGTTTCTCTTGCAAAGGACCCAGATTTGATTCTGAGCATCCACATGGCAGCTAACTCATAAACAAGGGTTTTTTAATGTATCATGTGTGTACACACATAATGTAGGTGCATTACCACCTCGCACCCATGAAGGCCAAAAGAAATTTTTTTTTTTACTTTATGAGTGTATTGCCTGCACATATGTAAGTGCACCTTGTCATGCAATGGCCCATGGAGATCAGAAGAGGGTGTAGGATCCCCCGGAAGTAGAGTATGGACAGTTGTAAGCTGCCATGTGGGTGCTGGGATTTAAACCCAGGTCCTCTGCAAGAGCAGCCACAGTGCTCTTAGCCACTGGGCCATATCTCCAGCACCCCAAAGGACAATTTTATGGAGTTAGATCTCCTTCCATATTTACATGAGTTCCAGAGACGAAACTCAGGATGTTAGGCCTTCAAAGCAAGTACCCTTCCTTACCTGCTAAGCCATCCTCTGTGCCCATAAACAGGGGGTTTTTTTTTGGGGGGGGGTGGTTTTTTGGGGGGTTTTATTTTTGAGACAGGGTCTCCCTTTAGTCCCACCTGGCCTAGAGCTCACTGGGTAGACCAAGCTGGCCTTGAACTCACAGAGATCCGCCTGTCTCAGACTCCCGAGTGCTGGAATTAAACGTGTGCGCCCCCACGCCCAGCCAACAAGGTTATTTTCATTTTTTTATTATTTTTTATGTTTATGAGTGTACTGTCTGCATGTAGGTTGGTACACCCATGTCATGCAATGCCAAAGAAGTCAGAAGAGGGCGTTGGATTCCCCTGGAACTGGAGTTAAAGACTGTTCATTGTTTTTGGTTTTGGTTTTTTTGTATGTGTATGAATGTACTGTCTGCATGTAGGTTTGTGCACTCGTGTCGTGCAGTGCCGCAGAGGTCAGAAGAGGGTGTCGGATTCCCCTGGAACTGGAGTTCTCCTGGAATTGGAGTTACAGACGGTTCTCAGCCACCATGTGGGTGCTGGGGATCGAACCTAGGTCCTCTGCAAGAGCAGTCGGTGCTCTTAACCGCTGAGCCATCTCTCCAGCTCCAACAAGGTTTTTGGTTTTTTTTTTGTTTTGGGGGGGCAGTTTTTTTTTTTTGGTCTTTTCAAGACAGGGTCTCCCTATAGCCCCAGCTGTCCTGGAACTCATTCTGTAGACCAGGCTGGTCTTGAACTCACAAAGATCCGCCTGCCTCTGCCTCCTGAGTGCTAGGATTAAAGGCAGGCGCCACCACACCCAGCTCCAACAAGGTTATTTTTAAAAAAGAAAAAAATTTACCTTTGTTGAATTTGGGTAACAAACTCAACTAGAAACTTCTTGAGATTTGAATTTTCTGTAAAAACCACCTAGTCAGCCAAGAATGAAAGGGAATTACTAAATCCTATGGCAACAAACCTACCCAATAAACATGAACTCAGAGCTTCTGTAAAGAAGCTTCCATGGCTTTTACCTTTCATTTGTTTGTTTGTTTTGATGTTTGGTTTTGGTTTGGTTTTGTATTACTGAGAATCAAACCCAGGGCTTTGTAATTTTGGCAAGAGGTCTAACAGTGAGCAATTTCCCCAGCCCTAACTTTTTTAGATAAAACCTGTGTATGTGTGTGTAGGATGTGGGAAGGCCCAGCCCATTGTGGGTAGTATCACCCCTGGGTAGGTGGTTCTGTACTGGATAAGAAAGCAGATTGAGCATGGGCCGGGGAACAAGCCAGTAAGCAGTGTTCCTCCATGGCCTGTGCTTCTGCTCCTGCCTCCAGGTTCCTGCCCTGAGTTCCTACCTTGGGCTCCCTACGTGAACCATGACCTGGGAGATATGAGCTGAATAAGTCCTTTCCTCCCCAAGTTGGTATTGGTCAGAGTGTTTTGTCTCAGCAGTTAAAAAAAAAACTGGAACAGAGAGTTTCAGGCTAGCTGGGCTACAGGGAGACCCTGTCTCAAAAAGACAAATAATAATATTTAAAAATAAAAATTTTAGCTGGGTGTGGTGGCACGCTCCTTTAATCCCAGCACTCGGGAGGTAGAGGTGGGTGGATCTCTGTGAGTTCAAGGCCAGCCTGGTCTACAGAGTGAACTCCAGGACAGCTGGTACTAAAAGGGAGACCCTGCTTCAAAAATACCAGAAAAAAGGGAAAAAAAAAAAAAAAACTAAAAAAGAAAAAGAAAAATTTTTAAAGAAAATCATCTCTTTCCAGAAAATTGTCATTTGTTTTAAATCAATGTCTTACCCTTTTGAAATAATAACTTTACACATTTGTCTTTTTCAAGATTTTATTGTTTTTAATTATGTGTATGTGTGGGTGTGAGTGTAGGGCCCAAGGAGGCTAGAAGCATTGATGCTCCTGGAACTGGAGTTATAAGTAATTGTGAGCTATCTGACATGGATGCTGGGAATTGAACTTGGGTCCCTGTAAGAGCGGTAAGTGATCATAACCACTGAGTCATCTCTCTAGCCCCTCATTTGTCTTTTCCAAATTAGGATAGGTATTTTTCCTCTTCATTCTATTAAAAAGAAATCTTAAATTTATGATTTTGATGTTGCCAACTTATTTCTGCTAATCTTAAAATATTTTATTTATTATTTTTATTTTATGTGTATGAGTGTATTGCCTCCATTTATGTAAGTGCAGTAAAGTCATGCAATGCCTGAAGAGGTCGGAAGAGGGAATTAGAGCCCCTTGAACTAGTTACAGACAGGTGTTGGCCACTATGTGGCTGCTGGGATCTGAACCTGGGTCCTCTGCAAGAGCAGCCAGTGCTTTTAACTGCTGAGCCATCTCTCCAACCCCTCTGCTAATCTATTTTTACCATTTCTTTCCATCTACTTTTTTCCTCTTGTTTTGAGACAGAATCTCTCACTTCTAGGCCATGCTAGCCTGGAACTCACTATGTACCCCAAGTTGGCCCTGAACTGTCAGCAAGTCACCTTACTCTATGTTCAGGGGTTACAGGCATCAGCCACCACACACCTGGCGGCCCCCAGGGGAAACCAACACTGCTAAGACCTGGTCTTGAACTGCAGCCTCCAGAACTCTGAGAAAGTACGTTTCTGTTGTTTAAGCCACACAATCTGTCGTCCTTTATTATAGAACCAAAGGAAACTAATGCGCCTAGATGGTGAACATCATTTACTGACAACAGACCTAGGAAATGTCCAACTGGCTGTGTGACTATTCACATTGAACAGCCACAGATGGAGATCTGGGTGTAAGAACTGGAACTGGAGCCATGAGAATGAATTATACAACCTATGGGGAATGATAAGGGTAAAATAAGGACCAGGTATTGTGGTTCAGGCTTTTAATCACATAACTCAGGAGGCGGAGGCAAGTGAAGCTCTTGAGTTCAAGATCACGTTCAGGCCAGCCAGGGCTGCATAATGAGACCCTCTCTCAAAAAAACAAACAACACTTAAGGTCACAATGGACCCCTAGCAAACACTTCAAACTGCTCTCAGAAGAGATGCTTCTTGTTATAGTGAATCTATCATGTCTCTTCCACCCCTGAAGGCTCATGGTTTGGCCCCCAGATGGCAGAGCTACTAGGAGTAGTTGAAATGCTAGGAAGTGGAAAGCGAGAGCTGGCTGGAGGAAGGTACAGCCTATCCCAGGGCACTTCCTCTCACTCTCTGCTTCCCAGTTGCTGAGAAGAAATTCTGCTCACATGCCTCACCATGGCCCAAAAACAATGGAGTCACTACTCAGAGGCTGAAACCTCTGAGCCAAGCAGATCTTTACTACTCCTTTAACTTGACTTATCCCATCAATAGAAAGTAACTAACATATCCCTAAACAAAGTTTAGGTCAGGGAAACACAGGGAATGCCTGAGAGTGTTAGGGGTCATGAAAACTGAGAAACAACCAGAACAAGTATGCGCACCAGTTCTAGCTGCAACATAAAAATTAAGCTAGGCTGGGTGTGGTGGCACATGCCTTTAATCCTAGTACTCAGGAGACAGAGCCAGGCGGATCTCTGTGAGTTCAAGGCCAGCCTGGTCTACAGAGTGAGCTCTAGGCCAGCTGGAACTAAAGGGAAACCCTGTCTCAAAAATACCAAAAAATAAAATAAAATAAAATAAATAAATTAAAAAATTAAGCTAGAAGCTGCTAGGGTCAGCAAGTTAAAGATGAACAGTCTCCTTGACAAAAAAAGGGGGGTGGGAGGTGGCTGCTCAGAGGCAGGAGCCAGTGAAGAGGAAGCAGAGACAAAAAAGCAGACAAGTCTCAAGAAGCTTGGTTGTTAAAACACAAAGAGTGGAGGTAGAAGAGGACATCAGGTTAGGAAAGGATCTGCTGTAAGGTTGTAGCCCACCTAAGTCTGGGACTTCAGGAGGCCAACTGAAGCAGAAGTTCCAAGAAGTAATTATCCTGGAATGTGTTCCTGCAACCCAAGAAATGTTGCCGCAACATCCTGCAATCATACCTAACCAAAGACCAGAACCAGGCCTCAGTCTCCCTCGAGATGCTGCTACTGATACCAGTCACAGGTCCCAGTTTCCCTCGGGATGGTTCTACTGATACCAGTCACAGGTCCCAGTTTCCCTCGGGATGGTTCTACTGATCCCAGCCGCAGACCCACCTACACCCATTCCCCAATCTCCTTGCCCCACTTCCTTATGTGCCTGGGTATAAAACTGTCATTTGGGGTACATTCTAATGCTGGTCATCCTAACCCCAACACCGGCAGGCCAGCCGCCATGCCTAAAATAAACCCGACTTCCTTTTCATCAGAGTCCAACATTTTCTCCTCTCTGCACTGAGTCTCCCTTCAAAATGAACCTAACGTGAGAGTGATGCCTATTGGAAACAACAACAACAACAGAAAGGACTGCATCAAAGAACTGACTGAAACAGTAAACTTCTACTCAAAACAGTCAACTTCTCCATGGAGAATATTGAGAAAGACTGAGAAAGAGATAAATAGCATGTTTGCCAGTATGCATGAGCTCTGGAGGGGTGGGGGATGGGGGTGACACGGGTCTAGATTTGATAAAAAATATATGTATTAATTAATAAAATGAACCTAACGCTTAGGATGTAAGATTGTTATGGAAAACTGTTTTTGCCGGGCGTGGTGGTGCACACCTTTAATCCTAGCACTTGGGAGGCAGAGGCAGGCAGATCTTTGTGAGTTCAAAGCCAGCCTGGGGGGCTGGAGAGATGGCCTAGCGGTTAAGAGCGCCGACCGCTCTTGCAGAGGACCTGGGTTCGATCCCCAGCACCCATATGGTGGCTGAGAACCGTCTGTGACTCCAATTCCAGGAGAACTCCAGTTCCAGGGGATTCCGAGATCCTCTTCTGACCTCCGCGGCATTGCACGACACGGGTGCACAGACCTTCATGCAAAACAGTACATTCATACACATAAATAAAAAAAATAAAAAAATAAAGTTACATATTAAAAAAGAAAAAAAAAAAAAAAAGAAAAAAGCCAGCCTGGTCTACAGAGTAAGTTCCAGGACAGCTGGGGCTACAGGGAGACCCTGTCTCGAAAAGACCAAAAAAAATAAAATAAAATAAAAATAAAAGAAAGAAAGAAAAAAAGAAAACTGCATTTTCACATCTACTGTTTTCTATTTTCCCTATGAGGTAAGAAAGTATTATCATCCGCTGATAGTGAGAAAGGTGTGACAGAGCAAACCACTGTCAGAAAACTGGAACTTCCAGACAACTGCAGGGAATGAGAGCAAGCTGACACAGGACTCTGGCAAAACAGCTCTGAAGACCCAGTCAAGGTTGGAGAGAACAACTCTGTAGTGGGAAAACCACCACTGTTTTGATCAACAGCAAGAATGTGCTGGGAAGAATGCACACAGGACCCCAGGAGGAGAAAGCCTGCCTCATCTCCAGTGCCCGTCACTTACTTCCTTATTGATTTCTTCCTTAACTAAGGACAGCATCTCTCATCTCTAATAGTAAGACTCAATTTAATAAGAAATATATTAGCACTCACCTTTACTGTCACAAGGTCAAGTCATAGACAATGTACTTAGTAAATATAAGTTTAAAAGATCCACTTAGGCTGGGCATGGTAGCACATACCTTTAATCTTAGCACTCTGGGAGGCAGAGGCAGGTAGGTCTCTGTACATCCAGGCAGGATCTACTTACTGCTCTAAGGATGATATAAAGGATATATAAAATAAAATTTAAGGGGGCTGGAAAGATGGCTCAGCGGTTAAGAGCACTGATTGCTCTTGCAGAGGACCCAGCAGCAGTTAAGAGCACTGATTGCTCTTGCAGAGGACCCAGTTCAAGTCCCAGCACCCACATGGCTAAGAACCATCTTTAAGCCCAGCACGGTGATGCACACCTTTAATCCCAGGACTCAGGAGGCAGAGGCAGGTGGATTTCTGTGAGTTCCAGGCCAGCTGGGACTAAAGGGAGACCCTGTCTCAAAAATAAATAAATAAATAAATAAATAAATAAATAAATAAATAAATAAATAAAATTTAAATTTAAACATGTATTTAAACACAACTACATGTTTCTAGTAAAACATTTACTGCAGTCGTGAGATACTCATGCCTACACAAAGAATCCCCAGAAGACACAGGTGCCATCACAGACTGCCCAAAACACACTAGACTTGATACTCAAACTTCTAAATAGAATGATGGTTTCTTCAGTAAAACTCAACTAAATGCTGTTTTTTTTTTTTTAATAAAACTGTGAAAAAAAGGTCTTGGGTTATGAATAATGAATTGAGGTGTAAAAACTGAAACATTCCATTTCATTTCAGATGGCATCAGAGAGGAAGCAACTTAGATTATTACTCATTTTCTGTGACACAAAGGTTTGGGGAGGAGAATCCTGCTGGTGGTGGTGATCATCCAGGACTTAGAACAGCCTGTACTGGTTAGACCATCTCCTTAATTATCCTCCCTGCCAGGACGGAGACAGTAAAGAGCAGAGGAGAGTCTGGAGGCAAAAGTGCTTAGATAATGAAGGGACCTGGGCCAGAGTGCAGCTGACTGTGTTTAATGCCACAGTCTCTTCTTTCCCAAACAAGATGCCTCTGCAGGAGGGAAACTCCTCTCAGGATTTTGTTCATGTTATTGCTTGTTTGTCTTGAGACAAGGTCTCCCTGTGTGTGTGGTTCAGACTGGTTTCAAATTTGAGATGCTCCTGCCTATATCCTAAATTTTGGATTTCGGGATGCACTATCACACCCTGCAAAACCACACCCCACATCTGAGACCAGCTAAGAGTGTGCCAAGTGGGAACTGCAGGGTTCAGAGGGCAGGCCTCAACTACAGTCTCAAAGGAATAATGACCATTCTAATGGGGCCACTGTCCTCACAATTTTCAGAGCCCCTTCTCCCATAATCTATTTCCTTATCAAAGGTTGTCTGGGGTGGCTGTCAGTTAAAAGAGGAGCCTTCAGAGGAACAAGCAGGAAAGAGGTAAAACTGAGGGGTCAGGGCCAGGTGGAGGGCAGATTGTGAACTAGAATGTCATGCCAAGATGACACAGGACACTTGTGGTTAGGATCCTCTTTGTCACTTTCCAGAAGACCACTTTGAATTCTTACTTTCCTCCAATGTAAACTGAAAATAACTGTAATAACAGCCTAGCCAGTCTCAGAGGACTGGGAGGATTTTATGTCAGAACGTTTGGAAAGTACTTTACCAGTGTTATTACCAGCAGCACTTTCAAGAAAGCAGCAGAACTATGTAGATGATCCTTAGGACAACGGACAGTGGAAGCAGCCAAACCAAATGGCCACACATGGCATACAAACCACATTTCCTAACTGACTTTCCAGTGGGAAAAGCAAGGATGAACAGTAGCTTGCCTGTTGTGTACTCCTGACTTGGTTCTAGAAAGAATTGGGGGGGTGGGGGGAACACACGACAACATGAAGCTGGGAGATATCCTGCCTGTGCTGGCTAGCTTTAGTGTCAACTTGACATACCTGGGTTGAGGGAGCCTCAATTGGGGAATTGGCTCCATTGGATTGGCCTGTGGCCACATCTGTGGAGTATTGTCTTGATTGTTGAGCAGTGTAGGAGGGCCCAGCCCACAATGAGTGGTGCCACCCTGGGCAGGTTGTTGTGTACTGTATAAGAAGGCAGGCTGGGCATGAGCCAGGGGAGCAAGCCAGTAAACAGCATCCCCCATGGCCTGTGCTTCAGCTCCTGCCTCCAGGTTCCTGCCCTGAGTTCCTGCCTTGGGCTCCTAAGTGATGAACTGTGACCCAGGAGATGTAAGCTGAATAAACCTTTTCCTCCCCAAGTTGGTGTCGGTCAGAGTGTTTTGTCACAGCAATGGAAGACAAACTAGGGCACTGCCTTTCTTAGGATATTTGAGAAATATGTTTCCCAATACTTCAGAAAAATGTATCCCATTAGAACTATCAATACTGCAAGAGATTCAGTGGTAAAATCCATGTGGGCACAGGCTTTGTCCCCAAAATGCCTCCAAGAGCTTAGCAATGAATTTCCATTGAGGATTCTCAATTTCCATTGAGAATTTCCATTGAGGATACAGGGAGTGCCACATTTATTTAATAACAGAACCCCTTTTCCACAGAGCATGTGGTCTAGAGACTCATGAAACACTCTGAGAATCAAACTCTCTGATTGGGCATTACATGGGCACATGAACCAACATGAAAGGGAAACAAGAATACTTTAACATTGGATCAACCCATTTTATAGCCATGCTACTGAACAATATCACATTTCTCTGAACCACCCAAATTCCTGCCCTCCAAATCCACTGCTGCACAACCCCATACTACACTCCATAGCCACAGACATCAAATCTACACTTTTATTTTTGTTGTTGTTCTAAAATGTGCTTTTCCTCAATGAAGTTTAAAAATCAGTCCAGGACTTCCATCTCCCCTCATAAAAACAAAATACAACACACGCACAGACACACACACACCACCCTTTAACCAGGTGAAAAATCCCCGGCGATTAATCTATAACAAATATCCACACAAGGGGAGAAAAAAGCATGTTGAAATGTATTAGAATCAACCTGTACAAAAAAAAATTAAAATATAACCTGAAACTGTTCAAGTTCAGAAAATCTAGTCAAGTCCTTTTCTCTGGCCAGGAATATGGTGTCATCAGAGGGCTCTGGGTGACCAGCCAAGGAGGAGTGGGAAGGAAGAGACAGAAGCAGCAATGACCCTTCACCAGACTGAGTCTCGGCACCACTATTCCCACTGCAGCGGCAGCCAGGAGTCATAAAGATCTCAGGAGAGCAAATGTTGACAGACAACCCCAGTGGGCAGCTGGGTCTACATGCCAAGGCTATGCAGTCAGAGACAGCAGGAAAAGTGGCCAGTAGAGGACACCAAGCTGGGAGAAACAACTTCTGCCACCCACAGACCCCAAGCACCTTCCACTTGTACTCAGACACCAGAGGTTTGTCAGCCCAGCACTCTCAACTTGACGAGAGATCCGAGCTGGGCTTAAGAGGCTGAAAACCCGAAGGTTTAGTAAACAAAGCCCAGCGTCACATCCCTCCATGGCCTGAACTGGCGCTGCCAACAGACGGTAAGGCAGAAGAAGGGAAACAAAGCATGTGGCTACCTGGCTAGATGCCTGCACCATTGTGGGTACTGTGGTACATAGGGGTGGAGGACCAAGCCCCCTCCTTGCTCAGAGAGGATCCTCCTCCACAGTCATCCCTGGGGGCTGGATAAACTGCCTCCAGCTTAGGACCAGCCTGACAAAATGACATGGAGCAAAAGAATAACTGGAAGGGAGACAAGCCCGTACAGAGATGAGGACCTCCTAGAGGGAAGCCGGGCAGTGTCGGACCTGTTGGGATGGCATCCGTGGAGCCCCTGAGTCTGAAGGGAACTACTAGGGAAGGAGGCAAAGGAGGAGTGATCGCTTTTCTGCAATGGTACCAATAGGTAGGAAGTATTAGTGAGCGGGCGGGCAGGTCTGGAACTCACTGCAGGTAGAGAGGAGAGGAAATAGGCCCTCGGTGTCCCCTCCCCACCTGACCCAGGCCTGGTGAGTGCCAGCTGCCCCAGCCGGCCCTAGTGGCGGCTGGAGACCAGACCTTTCACTTTGGACATCTTCTTGGTAGGTTGCCTCTGCTCAGTATGAGGGGGACACTCCCGTTCAGCCAGCTGCTGCTCCATTTCCTGAGCCGAGGAAGATGCAGTAGCTTTGAGTGTCTTCTTGATGTTGGTAACCTAGAGGAAAAAAACAACTGGTGTGACCAGCCTGCACACACCTGAAACTCACCAAATCTTGTTCTCAGTATAAGGACCACCCAGAGAAGCAGCCCAATTCCTCTCAAGAAAATCTGAAATAATCTTCAAAAATCCAAAAGAAGACAAACAGCCTACTCATGGATGGAAGACATGAAAATAAGTTCAGCAAAACTGTGAAACTAGAGGCTGGAAAGATGGCTCAGAAAGTAGCACCTGTTGCTCCTGTGAAAGAGTTTGGTTCCCAACACCCATATCAAATGGCTTATAACTGCCTGTAACTCGAGTTCCTGGAGATCCGATACCCTCTTCTGTCCTCTACATACTCCCTCCACACACATACATAAATAAAAATTAGCTTAAAAAAAAAAGTGGAACCAAGGCTTTCTTGGTTCAAACATCTGACCAAGGTACAAGACAGAAGATGACAAAGTAATAATGGGCCTAGAAAAAGGAGGGGTGAAGTGAAGAAAATGTAGAAAAAGGCTGGGATGCAGCTCCATTTGTAGAGCACATCAACCCTGGGTTTGACTTCCAGCACTGCATAAACCAGGTGTGGTGGCCCACACCTGAAATCCCAGCACTTTGAAAGTGGAGGTAGGAGGATCATAAGTTCAAAGTCACCCTGTAACAGAGCAAGTCCAAGGGCCAGCCTGGGCTACATAAGACCCAATGTCAGAAAAAAATGAAAAGGTAAGAAAATAAGATCTGATGATCTCGCCTAGATTACATAGCAAGACCCTGCCACACATAACTACTATCACTCTACTATTTGCATATTTTCTTTAACTCAAAAATATTTTTTTTTGTATGTGTATGAATGTACTGTCTGCATGTAGGTTTGTTCACCCGTGTCGTGCAATGCTGCAGAGGTCAGAAGAGGGTCTCAGATTCCCCTGGAATTGGAGTTACAGACAGTTCTTAGCCGCCATGTGGGTGCTGGGGATCGAACCCGGGTCCTCTGCAAGAGCAGTCAGTGCTCTTAACCGCTAGGCTATCTCTCCAGCCCCTAACTCAAAAATATTTAAGCAATTTCTGATCATTTTCCCTTGTCAACACATATCCTCTATAAATAGTCTGTAATGTTTGAGTACTATCATATCACATGATAGTTTACAGTTTTTGTATGTGTTTTTTTATTTATTTTTGTGTGTGTATGAATGTACTATCTGCATATAGGTTTGTGCACCTGTGTCATGCAATGCCACAGAGGTCAGAAGAGGGTCTCGGATTCCCCTGGAACTGGAGTTCTCCTGGAATTGGACTTACGGATGGTTCTTAGCTGCCATGTGGGCGCTGGGGATCAAACCTGGGTCCTCTGCAAGAGCAGTCAGTGCTCTTTACCGCTAGGCTATCTCTCCAGCCCCTAGTTCATAGTTTTTTAAAAAAATAAATGTTTAAAGATGCATCGCTTCTGACCTCCATGGCATTGCATGACACGGGTACACAAACCTACATGCAGATAGTACATTCGTACACATAAAATAAATCAATAAATAAAAATTAAAAAAAAAACTCTAAAAAGAAAAATGTGGGTCTTAGCACTCTGGAGGCAGAGGCAGGCGCATCTCTATGAGTTCAAGGCCAGCCTGGTCTACAAAGCGAGTTCCAGGACAGCTCGGGCGACAGGGAGACCCTGTTTTAAAAAAAGACAAAATAATAATAATAGTCTTAAAAAAAATCAATACAATAAAAAGGCCACTTCAGGGTAAGATATTTGACTGTCAGTGATAGAAAGGCTTCCTCTGATGACTTCCCTCTTCTCTGAGGAGAAGCATGTTTGGTTTTCTAGAGCAAAAAAGGGGCTGTTAAAGAGTCCAATGGGGGGCTGGAGAGATGGCCTAGCGGTTAAGAGCGCCGACCCCTCTTACAGAGGACCCGGGTTCGATCCCCAGCACCTACATGGCGGCTGAGAACCGTCTGAAACTCCAAATCCAGGAGAACTCCAGTTCCAGGGGAATCCGACACCCTCTTCTGACCTCCGCGGCACTGCACGACACGGGTGCACAGACTTGCATGCAGACAGTACATTCATACACATAAATAAAATAAAAATAAAAATAAAAATAAAA
>VZQC01003012.1:1962842-2037049 GCA_009823505.1 Rhizomys pruinosus | reverse complement strand
CGGGGGGCTCAGAGAACGCCTGAAAAAAAAAAAAAAAAAAAAAAAAAAAAAAAAAAAAAAAAAAAAAAAAAAAAAAGAAACCAGAAGCTTAAGAAACTGACAGTTCAAATGCAGGCATAAAACAATGGCTATGAGAAAGAAGCTTTTCTCTAAGAGGAGAGGAGGTTGGGTCATCAGCAGATTCAACCTAACTAGATGGTGGGTGGTTATCTGTTGTCACTGTTATTTTGAAATGTGCCACACAGTGCTGTTCCAATCTATTGTAACTTATTACTGTTAGACTCCTTCTGATGGTAGATGTACAGAGGACAGCAGACTGGTTCAGGCAACACTGAACATGGTCTGAACGTGGTCTCTTAACTGCTGTTCCCAGTATCCTGCCAGACCAGAGCTGCCATGTCAAAAGCCCGGGTAGCCCACTTGGTGGTCATTCCTTTGATATCTCCAGTTCAGCAGTTGCTGGGGACTGATGAAGAATGTGGGGAAAGTGTAGGGCTTTCTACTCTGTTATAAGAGTGAAATTCATTGTTTGTTTGACTTTAAGTCCTATTTTAATGGCCTTAGAGAAAAAAATTAATAAATGTCATTTATGTACACATTTCATAAATAATATTCCAAAGTTTTCAAGTTTGACTGCTTTTAAGCATTAGAAAAAAGATTAAAGTTTTTTTGTGGGGTTTTTTTTTTTTTTTTGTATTTTTGAGACAGGATCTCCCTGTAGCCCACCTGGCCTGGAACTCTCTATGTAGACCAGCCTGGCCTTGAACTCACAGAGATCCACCTGCCTCTGCCTCCCAAGGATTAAAGGTGTGCGCCACCATGCCTGGAAAAGGACTAAAGTTTTAATAAGGAATAGCACATGACTCAAGTTTTGTTATTTTGCAGGCCTCTGACTTCTGAGGTGTGAAGTCCCACAATGAAATGGTGCCTGAAGAAGTTCGTCTGAAGGCTCCCCAAAGATGAAAAAATGTTAATGAAATAATACATTAGAAACTAACAAGTTTTAACTGAGTACAAGCAAGAATCTTGTTAATGCAGCTACTGCAGGGGAAAAAGGAAACGGGGGCTGGGGGGGTGGTAGAAAGCAGTGGCAAGATAAATTAGAATAGAAAACTGACAAAAGTTGACTAAAGAAAGGAAATTTCAGGGCTGGAGAGATGGCCTAGCAGTTAAGAGTGCCAACTGCTCTTACAGAGGACCCGGGTTCGATCCCCAGCACCCACATGGTGGCTGAAAACCGTCTGTAACTCCAGTTCCAGGGGAATCCGACACCCTCTTCTGACTTCTCCAGCATTGCACAACATGGGTACACAAACCTACATGCAGACAGTACATTCATACACATAAAAAAAAAAAAATTAAAAAAATTTTAAAGAAATCTTAATTAGCTTAAATGATAACTATGTGTATATAGTTTTACTGTTATTGTTTGATTTGGAAAGATATTAAATAAAACTTGTTAAATTAAAAGAAATGAAGTGTGGACGGAGTAAGCATGGCAGCATCTCCATGTTCTGAAGTGCCCCAGGTCCACCTGTTAATGTCCTGATACCCAGCAGGTGGCGCTAGTGAGAGGTACGTAGATAGTAATGGCTCTGGTGTAGTCAGGTGAGCCGGGAGGAGTCACGATTTAATGGAGGATGTGGAAAGTACAAAGTAGGGCCTGGTTGGAGGAAAAAGGTCTCTGAATGAGCTCTGGAAGGATGTATCCTGTCCCCAGTCCTTCCCTCATTCTTCCTGGGGGCCATGAGGTGCACAGCTTTCTCCTCAGCTCCCCAGGCCCTGGGCTGGTTAATTTTATCAATATGACAAACACTACATACACTTGGTAAGCAGGAACCTCACTGGAGGAAACAACTCCCTCTGACTGCACTTGGCTGTGTCTGTTAGGCGTTTTCTTGATTACTAATTGACATAGGAGAGCCTAGTCCACAGTGGGCAGTGTGCCATCCCTGGGGGGTGAAGTGATGGGTCAGTAGATAAAGTGCTTGCACGAGTGTGAGGACTGGGATTTGGATGCTAGAATTCACAAAAGATGAGCAGATGTGGCTGCCACCTATGACCCTGGAGGTCAGGGGACAAAGACAAGATCCCTAGGGCAAGCTGGGCAGCTTGACCATCCAGAAGTAGTAAGCTCTGGGTTTCTTGAGAGACCCTGCCTCAGTAAATAGAGTGTAGAGCGATTGAAGAACACAACACACATCAACTTCAGGCACACACGTGCAGACACAGATTCATTCCCACAGACCCAAACGCACTAGGAAAAAGCTAAGGGATTGAGTCAATCTGCGGAGAGCAGGTGGGGCCAAAGAACATATGGACAGGAGAGTGCTCACAGCGACCCCTGGGCCGTAGCAACAGGACACAACCTCCTCCAGCCCCATCCCCCATCCCCCGCTGCTCCTCTCTGCACATGCTTACCCAAACTCTGTGTGCTGGATAGCTTTAGTGTCAACTTGACACACCTGGTTGAGGAAGCCTCAATTGGGGAATTGGCTCCATTGGACTGGCCTGCGGCCATGTCTATATTGTCTTGATTGTTGAGCAATGTGGGAGGACCCAGCCCACTGTGGGTGGTGCCATCCCTGGGCAGGTTGTTATGTAGAATATAATAAGAAAGCAGGCTGGGCATGGGCCAGGTGAGCAAGCCAGTAAGCAGCGTTCTTCCATGGCCTATGCTTCAGCTCCTGCCTCCAGGTTCCTGCCCTGAGTTCCTACTGTGCACTCCCTCAGTGATGAACTGTGATCCAGGAGATGTGAGCTGAATAAACCCTTTCCTCCCCAAGTTGATGTTGGTCAGAGTGTTTTGTCACAGCAACGGAAGAGAAACTAAACACTCTGGTTCACCAAATCATTTTGTAAAGAATACCAGCATTGGGGGCTGGAGAGATGGCTCAGCAGTTAAGAGCACCGACTGCTCTTGCAGAGGATGAGGGTTTGATTCCCAGCACCCACATGGCAGCTAAGAACTGTCTTTAACTCCAGTTCCAGGGGAATCTGACGCCCTCTCTGACCTCCATGGCATTGCACAACATGGGTGCACAAACCTACATGCAGGCAGTACACTCATACACATAAAAAATTAATTAATTAATTAATTAATTAATTTAAAAATACCAGCATTTATTTGGGGTAGCAGAGCACTGCAATGGGACAGGTGCTCCATAGGGGCAGGATTTGTTTATTTGTTTGTTTATCTTTGTTTTCTTTTGTTTCCTGAGACAGGGTCTCCCTGACGCCCCAGCTGGCCTGGAACTCCATATGTAGATCAGGATGGCCTTGATCTCCCAGAGATCCCCCTGCCTCTGCCTCTCTAGGCCTGGGATTGCAGGTATGCCCCTGCAGGTACCAGCACACCACCACATGGGGCCCAGGCAGGATTTCAAAGGCAAAGCAAGGAAGATTACACCAGGTATCTGGAAGAATGATCCTTGGCCATGGAAAATAACAGCAAGAGGGACACCGGCCTGAGGCTGAACCGTGGGGGGCTGGGCAGACTTGCTACAGCAACATTTTTTCTATCAGTTCTAGCAGAGAGTTTATGGTACTTGACCTGAGACAATCGTTAATGAGGGCGAGCCACTCCTTAACCTCATGTATTTTTCATTCTGGTTGTTAGTATTTTATTCTAATAACTTCAAACCTCAGGAAACTTCCTACAGAAACATAGAGTCAAGGGTTCACACAGATGTCACAGACTAGGTCAGAGACAAAGTTATACCTCTAACCTACAGTGCCAGATTCGTACACTGGACGTCTGAGGCTGCTGGGTCCCCAAGCTTACTCTCCCTCCTGCCTCCCAGTCTCTGCTCCAGCCCTTGGTTTACTCCCGTGTTCTTCCCAGGTCTCAGGACCATTCCTGGGTTCCAGATCACTGGGGCCTCAGTGACCATTCCTGGCTGCTCAGCTCTGGAGTGAGCTGATGCCCTGCTAAGTACCTTGGCCCCCCATGGGACGGTGAAGGAAAGTGAGTCCCACTCAGCATCCCTGGGCCAAGGCCTCGTGGTGATCAGGACTTTCGGTAGCCCTGAGTGGGACTTGTCTCCTGGGAATGCCCCACTGCACTGGGCTGACCACCTGCGCCTTGTCCTGGATGCTAAGCCCGTGCTCGTGCAGAAGAGATAGAGTTCGGGTTGGGGCTGGGCAGGCATGGCCAGCCAGGGTGGCTTTCTTGCCTGCCCAGGTGGGCACCCCTTTTGCTCGTTTCGGGGTGTGCTCTGCTTCCTCTTCCCAAGATGAGGACCTTCATTTTCCTCCCGGGTTGCTTAGCTGTTTCCTCTTCCTCTGTTCACTCTCTTGGCAGATGGTTCCTGACCACACCCATGCAACTTAATTAAGTCCAGGGTTGTCTGAAGCTCCTAGAAGCTTCCATGGGAGAAAGTCAGCCTCCTGATAGGGGTCCCAGCAGGGCCCCAGGGGCAGCCTCCCTAGCTTCTACGCCCTGTTCACGGGACGACACCCTGTCAGCTCAGAAGAGCCAGGNAAAAAAAAAAAAAAAAAAAAAAAAAGAAAGGAAATTTCACTACTTAATAATTTGTCATGAGTGAATTTTTAAAATTTTATGTGTATGCATATTTTGCCTGCATGAAGTATATCACAAGAGTACAATGCCCATGGAAACCAGAAGAGGGCATCAGATCCTCTGAAACTGGAGTTATAGTTGTGGGTGCTTGAAACAGAACCTAAGTCCTCTACAAGAGAACAAGTGCTCTTAGAGCCATCTCTCTAGCCCATAATGTGAATTTTTATATTAAAATTTTCATTTATGGGCTGGCAAGACAACTTGGTAGGTCAAAGGTACTTGCTAATAAGCCTGACAACCTGAACTTTATTCTCCAGCCCCACATGGTACAGGAGAAAATTGACTCCTGTAGGTTGTCTGAGCTTCACACATGTCACATGTGCACCAATACACATACACAAAATAAACAGATATAAGAAAATTTTCATTTGAAAGACACACAGAGAAAAGAGACAAGATAGAGGTTGCTGGAGAGATGGTTCAGTGGGTGAGGGCACCTGCTGCCAAACCTGATGTTCAAACCCTGGGACCCACATGGAGGAGAGAGCTAAAACTCTTACAGGCTATCCTCTGACCTCTACATGCCCATTGTATATTCACAGACACATACAAAGTAAATGAATAAAAATGTGATTATCAATTGGGGATTTCCCAGGGCCACCTGAAGCACAGGTAGGAGCTGGGTGCTTCAGCCAGGCGGATTGTTTGGTTTGATTCATTAATAATATAAAATTAAAGGGAACAAAAAAAAAAAAAGAAAAAAAATGTGATTAAAAGATAGAGCAGCAACTGGGCATGGTGGCAGACACCTTTAATCCCAGCACTCCAGAGGCATAGGCAGACAGATCTCTGTGAGTTCAAGGCCAGCCTGGTCTACACAGTGAGTTCCAGGACAGCTGGGGCTACAGGGAAACCCTGTTTCAAAAACACACACGCAAAAAAGATAGAAGGGCTAGAGGGATGGCTCAGTGTTAAGAGCATTGGATGTTCTCGCAGAGGATCCAGGTTGGATTCCTAGCACTCATGTGGTGGTTAACAGCCATCTGTAACTCCAGTTTGAGGGGATCCAATGCCCTTTTCTGGCCTCTAAAGGCACTGCACACATGTGGTGCACTTACACATACGCAAAACACTCATACACATAAAATACTTTTAAAAAAGAAAGAGGGGCTGGAGAGATGGCCTAGCCGTTAAGAGCGCCAACTGCTCTTGCAGAGGACCCGGGTTCAATCCCCAGCACCCACATGGCAGCTGAGAATTGTCTATAACTCCAATTCCAGGAGAATTCCAGTTCCAGGGGAATCCGACACCCTCTTCTGACCTCTGTGGCATTGCACAACATGGGTGCACAAACCTACATGCAGGCAGTACATTCATATAAATAAATAAATTTTTTAAAATTTTATTTATTTCTGTATGTGTATGAATGTACTGTCTGCATGCAGGTTTGTGCACCTGTGTCGTGCAATGCCGCGGAGGTCAGAAGAAGGTCTCGGATTCCCCTGGAACTGGAGTTCTCCTGGAATTGGAGTTTCAGACGGTTCTCAGCCGCCATGTGGGTGCTGGGGATCGAACCTGGGTCCTCTGCAAGAGCGGTCGGAGCTCTTAACCGCTAGGCTATCTCTCCAGCCCCCATAAATAAATAATTTTTTAAAAAGATAGGAAGAGGGGAAAGGAGGGAGTAAAGAAAGAACACTTCTTGGGGTGCCTAGCATGTACAAGGCCTAGGATTGATTATCACCAAAAATAAAGTAAAAAGTTCTCTTTGGGAACTAGAAAGATGGCTCAGTGGTAAAGAGGACTGGAGTTTGATTCCCAGCACCTATGTCAGACAGTTCTCAACTCCCTGTAATTCCAACTCCTGGGGGCCTGAGTCCCTCTCTGACCTCCACGGGTACCAGCAAACACTCACACATACATATAAAAATTTTAAAGATATAATAAAGTTTTCATTTCAAAGCCTGTATTCACCAAACCAGTTCCTTTCCAAACAAATGACTGCCAGTCTCATTTAACAAAACAGGGTCTCCCTTTAGTCCCAGCTGGCCTGGAGCTCGCTATGTAGACCAGACTGGCCTTGAATTCACAGAGATCAGCCTGTCTCTGCCTCCTGAGTGCTGGGATTAAAGGCGTGTGCCACCACACCCAGCTACCAAAAATTTTTAAATAACCAGGAATAGTGGCAGCACCTATAATCCCAGCACCTAAGAGGCTAAGGCAAGAGGACTTGAATTTGGAAGTTAGCCTGAGCTACAGAGGAGTTGCAGGCTAGACTGTGCAACACAGTCCTGTCTCAGAAAACAAAACAAAAATATTTCCTTAAACCTTATTTAATCTTATTTCCTCAAGCTATCTGCTTAACGATTTTAATTAAACAACTAGCTTATACTAGTTTTCTAACCAATTCTTTCATTCAGTATATTTTAGATTTACTGACAGTCTCATAATCCCTACTAAGTAAAGAAAAAACATACAATCAAGCCCCAAATAATGGTTTTCTAGCTCCTGCACAGTTTCTGTAGCATAAAGGCATTACAAGCCTAAAAGACCTTAACTAGTATTTCTTATTTCACAGTGATCTCAAGTGACCTACATTAGGCTCTGGAATCAGGAGCAGCTATGGGTGAGCTAAGTGGTGAGTATCTGCCATGCCATCCAAGAGCACCTTCACCAGGGCAACATTCTTTGCTGGCCTCCTGGTAATAGCCCCTAGCACTCTGCTGTTTTATTCTTCAGCTGAACACATATTTGTTCTTTTCCGTGGTTTTTTTTTTTTTTTGGGGGGGGGGGGGGGGCTGGGGGGGGGTTGTACTTTGAAGGGATTCTTTTTTTTTATGTCTATGAGTGTTTTGCCTGGATGTATGTAAATTCACCACGTGCATATCTGGGTGCCCGTGGAAGCCAGGAAAGGTCTTCAGAGCCCCTGTAACTGGAGTTAAGGAGGTATCAGCCACCTGGATGCTGGGAACCAAACCCAGGTCCTCTGCAAGAGTAGTCAGTGCTCCTAACCAGAGCCATCTCTCCAGACCCACATTTGTTCTTTTCAAAACTCAATACTTCTTTTGTCATGTCCTTATATATGAACTCACAGGTTCTCATTGCAGTTCCCCAGAGGGACTAACATTAACCATACCAACTGGCTTAGCCTCTGCTTTCTGTCATCTACCATTACTCCCCACCATAATGTAGCTACCCCATTACAGTGAAACAATACTGAGAAGCCTTTGACAAAGCTTGGGCTATAACTCAGTTGGTAGAGTGCTTGCCTAGCATGTATGAAGCCCTGGGTTCAATCCCCTGGTACGACAGCCATTACTTGTAACCCTAGCACTTAGGAGGTGGAGACAAAAGGATCTAAATTCAAAGGCTACAAAGCACATTCACAGCCAGCCTTTGTCTGAAGATGGTTAGATAGAGATCTTTGGAGGAGGATCCAGCCAAATGCTTTTACAGATGAAAGTAGAAGCAAAGGCACCCTCCCTCTTCGTTCCAGAGCCTCTTTACTTCCTCAAGCAGTTTCCTCTACACCACTGGGTCAGCTGGACACATCTAACTCATCAAGTAAGACCATGGACAAATTTAAGTCCCCTACAGCAGTTATCACCTAGAAGCAAAATGTGAGGTGAGCACTAAGGAAGAGAAAATGGCTTCTTGGGAAAGTGTCTCTTTATACATAAGAAATGGGGCTTTTTCTTCCATAAAAACTCAGCTTGAGGGTGCTAGAGAGATGGCTCTGCAGTTGGAGTGCATACTGCTCTTGCAGAGGCCTGCACAGTGAGCAGGAGAACTGAGACCCACACACTGATCAGGGAGAGAATTGTGGCCCACACACTGGGTCCCAGAGGTGCTATGGCTATATTGCTGCTATTTGAACAGATAACTTAAGTGACAAAAGAAATACTAGGAGTCAACTAATTTAACTCATTCTTCAAGAAACCAGCCCACTTTACCACTTTTTACCACTGCGCTCCATGTCAACTTGCTTTCTGAGCAACAATTTCCTTCTCTTAACCCCCATGCTTAAAATCTGTATTAAAAATATCTTTTAGCCGGGTGTGGTGGCGCACGCCTTTAATCCCAGCACTGGGGAGGCAGAGGTAGGTAGATATCTGTTCAAGGCTAGGCTAGTCTATTTAGAGAGCTCTAGGCCAACAGCTGGGGCTACAAGGGAAGACCTTGTCTCAAAAAAACAAAAAACAAACCAACCAACCAACAAACAAATATATATAGTAAAAGAAGAGGCTCTGGAATGAAGAGGGAGGGTGCCTTGGCTTCTACTTTCTTCTTAAAAGATAGATATAGATATAGATATACATCTATCTATATCTATATCTATATCTATCTTTTAAGCCAGGCATTGCAGCACATACCTTTAATCTCAGCACTCAGGAGGCAGAGGCAGATGATCTCTGTGAGATGTAGGCAACCTGGTCTACATAGTGAGTTCCAGGCCAGTTGGGGCTACAGGGACAACCTGTCTCAAAAACAAACAAATGAACAAAACAAAACAATGTCTTTAATAAAAACCCAACTCTGCTTTTTAAAAAAAAAAAAAGTCAACTAGTGGGCTGAGGATAGAACAGTTGGCAATGTGCTTGTCTTGGAAGCACAAGAACCCTTGAACACACATTAAAAAATCTAGGCATGGTACAGCACCCACAGACACACAGACACACCCATCCACAAACATAAACATATATACAAATCCATACAGAGACAGAAACAGAGACAGAGACAGAGACAGAGAGACAGAGAAAGAGACTAGAGCTTTTTTCAAGAGGTTGACAGGCCTGAGTATAGACACTTTGAGGACTCAAGACTGGCTACCAGTTAAACCTATTTTGGCTTTGTGAACTTTAAGACTGCCCATTCCCCTCCAATTGACTACAAATACCTCCATAAACCTGTCTTCTTTGGCCTCAATATCAAGAGGCCCCTTCTGAGTTCCTTCCTCAAAGGGCTAGTTTGTAGGTTCTCTCTGCCCCGCCTACCCCCAAGTGACCTAGGGTTTGCAGAGCTTTTCAAAACATGGGCCTCAAGCCAACTATGGTGGGACACGCCATTAATCCCAGCACTTGGGAGGCAGAGTCAGGCAGCTCTCTGTGGGTTCAAACTCAATCTGGTCTACAACATATTGAATTCCAGGGCAGCTGGGGCTACTCCCTAGGGAAACCCTGTCTCAAAAAGACAAAAAAAAAAAAATAATGGACCTCAGGAATTTTTCAGTGGGCCTGCCTCTGCTGGCAAAAATAAAGCTTTATAGTATCAAAGAAGAGAAGCTTGCCAGGACCAAAAACTACCAGGATGGTGGGGAGGGGCAAGGTGGTAAAGCAAAGGCAGACAATACACAATAGACAGATGTGGTGACACATAACTGTAGTCCCAGCATTCCAGGTGTTGAGGCAAGAAGATAGTCTGAAACCAGCCTGGGCTGCAATTTTTTAAAAAAGAAGGAAAAAAAAAAAAAAGGCCAAACAAAAGGATAATAAGCTCATGGTTAGAAAAATGCTACAAAGAAGTTAGAAATAGTGAGAATTACTCTTAATGAGGTACCCAAGAGGCATGGTTTAAGCACACTGTAACAACGAACAAGCCTCAAGATTTGTCATCAGTTTAACTCCCGAGGGATTTTCTACATAATAAAAAAATAAAGCTTACTTTGTCTTATTACCTACATAAGTGGAACATAGCCTATTTTGTGAATGTATAACAATAGCTATATATTAACATTCCATAGAACACCAGACATGGGCACATTCAATTATAAAGAAAAAATAGATTCCAAAATCAAATGTAAATGAAGAGGGGCTTTGTGAAGCTTCAACTAACCATTCCTTTCCCTCCAGAGCACCTGCTCAGAGACAGCAAAAAGGTTCAGAATGTTACTGTTCTATTATATCTCCCCCAGGTATGCTGACTTATACCTAAATACTGTTATTTGTATAAAAGGCTAAAATGAGAGCATATTCTCAGGCAGTTTGTGACAGGGCTGACTGCACTCAGAGGGAGGCTCTGCAAGGCACAATTCACCAGAAAATGGTTATAAAGATTTGGAAGGAAAACATTAAGTTTCTCCCTCCAAGGACAACAATGTAATTTAAAGAGAAATTTAAAAAAAATTCACCTACTCAGTTAAAAAAAAAGGCTACAAATGTTAGGTAAAGCATAACAGAAGCAAAAACATGTGCAAGATATGACAGAATTACCTTTTTTCTTTGTAGGTCTTTTTTCTCTTCAAGTAGGTATATGGTGACACCTCATGTATGCCTCAGGCCAGGGACGATCAGCACCTACACTTGGTGCCAGACCATGAACTGGCTGAATGGAAAATGAACAAGGCTCTGAGCTCTGCCCAACCTCTTCCACATCAGTCTGTTCTAAGTTTTCTAGAAGACTATAAATTAACAGATTATTTTAACTGGTAGTAGAGGTGGCCTTGCCCTTTTCCTATTTTTTTTTTTTTAACTCAAATTTAAATCTTTTTTTTTTTTTTTGGTAGGTCTTTTTTTTTTTTTGAGACAGGGTCTCCCTGTAGTCCCAGCTGTCCTGGAACTCACTCTGTAGACCATGGTGGCCTTGAACTCACAAAGATCCGCCTGCCTCCACCTCCCAAGTGCTAGGATTAAAGGTGTGTGCCACCACGCCCGGCTCAAATTTAAATCTTTAATGGCCACTGGTAGCAGTATTAGGCTCTGACAGCCAAGGGTAGCTATATTTTCCAATAGGTCACACCTATAACAGATTTGCATGTAATCACTCTTCAAAATACACACGCGCGCGCGCACACACACACACACACACACACACACACACAAAGAGAGATAAAGAGAGGGGAACAAAAGAAGAAAGGGAAGGGGGGAGGGAAAGAGAAAGACAAAGAAAAGAAAAAGAAAAAGGAGGAAGGAAAAGAGAGAGAAAAAACAAAAGAGGCAAGATGGTAGCACATGCCATAATGCCAGCACTGAGTATACCAGGTCAGCCTAATCTATACAGGGAGTTCTAGACTGACTAAGGCTACATGGTGAGACCCAACTATGTTATTAAAAAAAAAAAAAGCAAACAAAAAATGGAGCAATGGAGCTTTGAGAGCATGGTGGTTACATCTATGATTCCAGCACTTGGAAGGCTGAGTTAGGAGAAACTTCAAGTTCAAAGCCAATCTGGGTTTTAAAAAGAGAAGGATCACAGGGGCCTGGAGAAATGGCTCAGCAATTAAGAGCACTGGCTGCTCTTGCAGATCTGGGTTCGATTCCCAGCACCTACATGGCAGCTAACAACCATTGGTAAATCCAATTCCTGGGAACCTGACAGTCTTTTCTCTCCTCCGCAGGCATTTAAATTTAAAAAAAAAATTTTTTGAAAGGATCACAATTAAACATTTACAGAGTATATATGTGTGTGTGTACACAAACACACACGCATACACACCCACACACGCACATATGGAGGGAACATGTTTAAACTTAGTTCTATCTAGCTGGGCAGTCTATGGACATTTAACATGTGTAGAATATTCAGCTCAATGCCTGACTACCTGTTTTGGGTAAGGCACAGAATGAGGAGCTTGTTTTACAAAGACAAATGAGACAGTTTCATTTTCAAGAACACAGGATTTCTCCAAATTTCAGATTCCTCTGTGAAGACAGGCACATCAACTCATTTCTTCTATTTCTTAGCTGGATTCTGGCCCCTTTCTGCCACATCCTTTTTATCTTTTGAGACAGGGTCTCCCTGTAGCCCCAGCTGTCCTTGAACTCACTCTGTAGACCAGGCTGGCCTTGAACTCACAAAGATCCGCCTGCCTCTGCCTCCCAAGTGCTAGGATTAAAGGCATGCGTCACCACGCCCGGCTTCTGCCACATTCTTTTTTTTTTTTTTTTTTTGTCCTTTTGAGACAGGGTCTCCCTTAGTCCCGCTGTCGGAACTCAACTCTGTAGACCAGGCTGGGCCTTGAACTCACAAAGAATCCCCTGCCTCTGCCTCCCGAGTGCTAGGATCTGCCACATTCTTACAACCTGATTCAGTCCAACTAATATTCAAGTCCCAGCCACACCAGGAAAGGACTTCTAATGGAAAAAACAGTGCTTTTGATTTTGATGGCTCCTTGTCCTATTAAAAGCATGGAGCCTGTGTCCCTCCAAGAGGATAAGAACACTTTGAACAGGGGGCTGGAGAGATGGCTCAGCAGTTAAGAGCACTGGCTGTTCTTGCAGAGGATCTAGGTTCAATTCCCAGCACCTACTTGATACCTAACAACTGTCTGTGAACTCTAGTTTTAGGGATTCGATGGCCTCTTCTGACTTCCACTGACATTGCATGACACAGGTGTACTTACATACATGCAGGCAATACATTCATACACATAAAAAACAGTATTAACAAAAAAATCGGGGGCTGGAGAGATGGCCTAGCGGTTGAGAGCGCTGACCGCTCTTACAGAGGACCCGGGTTCGATCCCCAGCACCCACATGGCGGCTGAGAACCGTCTGAAACTCCAACTCCAGGAGAACTCCAG
Source organism: Rhizomys pruinosus (assembly GCA_009823505.1). Lineage (NCBI taxonomy): Eukaryota > Metazoa > Chordata > Mammalia > Rodentia > Spalacidae > Rhizomys > Rhizomys pruinosus. Next base: position 2,024,012 of record VZQC01003012.1, on the reverse strand, counting down.
TTCCAGGGGAATCCGACACCCTCTTCTGACCTCCGCGGCATTGCACGACACGGGTGCACAAACCTACATGCAGTCAGTACACTCATACACATACAAAAATAAATAAAATAAAATTAAAAATTATTATTTAAAAAAAAAATCTTGAATAATCAGATATTACTAAAATCATACTCATAGCCTCATTTCCACTTCATCTACTAAATTTTCCCTTTTCATTGAATATGGAATAAATCATGCATTTTAGAAGTTTACAGTCAGGTGTGGTGGCTCATACCTGTAATCCCACCCCTTGGGAGGCTGAGGCAACAGGACTGATTGGAGGCTAGCCTGGACCACAGAGTCAGACCCTGTCTCAAAAACAAACAAAATGTTTATTATACCTATAGTCTGGAGAATAAAATGAACACTAAGCATCTACCACACCACTTAACAAGTAAATTATCAGGCCTTGAGGCCCACGTGCCCTTCCCTACCTGCAGCCTGCTCCAACCATAGCAATAACCACCATCCTTTTCAGGCAGTGCTGAGACTGATCCCCAGGAGTTTGAGCATGCTAGGTAAACACTCTACTGGTGAGCTACACCCCTTGCCTCACCATCTATCCATTTCTTTTAAGATTTATTTTTATTTTTAATTTTGTATATGAGGGGTAGGGGTACGTGCATTTGAATACAGGTGCCAGGAGAGGTCTGAAAGTCATAGGCTGGAAGAGGTCATTGAATCTCCTGGAGCTGTAGTTACAGCTAGCAACCAAACTCAGGTCTTCGCAAGAGCAGGACATGCTCTTTCTTAACTGCTGAGCCATCTCTTCAGCCAGCCTCTATCCACTTTTAAAACACATTCCCAAACTCATTTTCTTTTGCTCAACAGCTGCAAAGAACATGTAAACTGAAGAATTATAACATCTGTAATCCAAGCCTGCTCACCCTCTGCTATCAGGATCCACAAGGTAGACAGAGAGTACTCCTCTTTAGGAGCTGGGTCCTACTAACCTCTGAATTCCAGTATCAAACTCAAAGCCTTTTTAGGGGACTGTTCATTTCATTCACACCAAGACATATGACCAAAACAAAAATACAGTATTGGAGATGGCTCAGAGGTTAAGAGCACTAGCTGGTCTTTGCAGAGGACATGAATTCAGTTCCCGGCACCCGTAGGGTGGCTAACAACCCTCCATAACTCCAGTTCCAGGGGATCCAATGCCCTCTTCTGGCCTCCAGAGCCACTGCACACACAATGTTGTACTTACATACAGACAGGCAAAACACTCACATACATAAAATAAAAATAAATACATAAAAGAAAATTAAAACAAAAACACCACAAAGAAATATCTAGCCACACCCTGGAGAGAGAATTAAACATTCCCTTCCTCTTTACCTCTGCCTCCACCTGCTGCTGAGTCCGGTGGTGGTTTTCTTTGTACTGGTTGGCTCTCAGAACTTGCTGCTCAATGCCCAGCAGAACTGCTTCACAGCCATCACACCTGCAATGGACAAACACAGCCCCCAGCTGCAGAGAGGCCCAGGAAGCCCAACCCCAAGAAGCTCCTCCAAAGCCTCCCAGAAGTCTAAGGGACTTCCTTTAGCACCTCCTCTACCAGGGCTTCTGTCCTGTCCCTCCTTCCACATAAGTTTATCTAAATATGTAACAAGAGGGCAAAAATACAGTGGCTGTGGGTAGTTTCTTGGAATGCAGTTCTAATTTCCAACCTTTACTGCCCATAGGAAATAGTTTTACAGACTTCAAGACCCTATAGGTAACCCTTCCACAATAACAAAGTATCCTACTTTAGAGATTCCTCTTTCCTCAGAATTTGACACTATTTCCTAATTGCTATATCCTCACTTTTATTTGAAAATGTTCAGAACAAGCCAGGAATAATGACATCTAGATTTTTGTATGCCATACTGCTTTTACATGGGAGTGTTTTCTAAGTTTATTTTCATTTGATAGTTTTACAATTTTTTATAACCTGCTTTTTTGGGGGGGTCTTTTCGAGACAAGGTCTCCCTGTAGCCCCAGCTGTCCTGGAACTCACATTGTAGACCAGGCTGGCCTTGAACTCACAAAGATCCGCCTGCCTCTGCCTCCCGAGTGCTGTTAAAGGCGTGCACCACCATGCCTGGCTTATAACCTGCTTTTTTGTGATGTTGCAAATGAGAGAATGTAGGGGATTATCAGACCCCAGGAGATCAAATTTGGGTCATTCATAGCTGGTTTCCTTTACTTGGGGATAATGTAGAAATTCGGGGTGGGGGGGTGCTGTTTATTTATTTATTTATTGGTCTTTTCAAGACAGGGTCCCCGCCGGGCGTGGTGGTGCACGCCTTTAATCCTAGCACTTGGGAGGCAGAGGCAGGCGGATCTTTGTGAGTTCAAGGCCAGCCTGGTCTACAGAGTGAGTTCCAGGCCAGCTGGGGCTACAGGGAGACCCTGTGAAAAAGACCAAAAAAAAATCAAGACAGGGTCTCCCTGTAGCGCTAGCTGGCCTGGAACTCCCTATGTAGACCAAGCTGGCCTTGAACTCATAGAGATCCACCTGCCTTTGCCTCCCAAATGCTGAGATTAGAGGTGTGCTTTAAAAAGCCAGGGTAGGGGCTGAAGAGATGGCTCAGAGGTTAAGAGCACTGACTGCTCTTGCAGAGGACCTGGGTTCGAGTCCCAGTACCCACATGGTGGCTAAGAACCATCATTAATCCCAGTACCAGCGGAATCCAACACCCTCTCTGACCTCCATGGCACTGCACGACATTGCACAACACGGGTGCACCAACCTACATGCAGACAGTACAGTCACACACATAAAAATAATAAATAAATTTTTTAAAAAGCCAGGTTTTTTAAATTATTTTTATTTTATGTGTATATGTGTTTTGCCTGCAAATATATAAGTACACCAAGTGAGTACAATGCCTGCAGAGGCCAGAAGAGGGTCTCAAATCCCCTGGAACTGGAGTTGTGAATAGTTGTTAGCTACCATATGGGTACTGGGAATTGAACCCAGGTCCTTTGGAAAAACAGCAAATGTTCTTAACTACTGAGTCATCTCTCCACCCCGTTTTTTTTTTTTTTGGTCTTTTCGAGACAAGGTCTCCCTGTGGCCCTAGCTGTCCTGGAACTTGCTCTGTAGACCAGGCTGGCCTCGAACTCACAAAGATCCGCCTGCCTCTGCCTCCCAAGTGCTAGGATTAAAGGCGTGTGCCACCACACCCGGCTGTTTTTGTTTTTTTGTTCTTGTTTTTTAAATTCAAAGCTGCACATGGTGGCTTGCACTTTTAATCTCAAGAAAGGCGAAGGCTAGGATAAGATATATAGTTAGGTCCAGGACAGCCTAGGATACAGAGTGAGACCCTGTCTCAAAACAAAAAACCAAAAACAAAAAACAAAAAATCAAAGCAAATCTCCCTATCCCTCTGCAGAGAGCTAGCTACTCTGCCTTATAACCTACAGCATGCCATCCATGAGCTTGCCTGGAAAGGTTCTCCTCACTTCTGATAATGCTCTGCTCCTCAACTGGCCTCAGAAATTCCCTAAACTGCTCTGCTGTCATAAGCTTCAAATCATTTAAATACTTCAGTTACAAATCCTGGTAGAATGAATAACAGCTCTCATAAACATCAAATTCCACTAAAATGAGAATATACTCAAATATTTCAGTTCTTTTTACTTATTTGCTTATTTTTTGGTTTGTTTTGTTTTTTTGGCAGGAGTCTCCCTAGTCCCAGCCTGCCTAGAACTCACTATGGAGACCACGTAGCCCTTGATCTCACAGAGATCCCCATGCCTCTGCCTCATAATGCTTCTGGCCTCTGCCTCCTGAGAGCTGGGATTATAAGCATGTGTCACCATACCTGGCTGCCTAATTCTTTATGTACTAGGATGTAATCATCAAATACTCTATGCATTTATGTTCCAAATCAGAATACCCTGTTCTTTGCAGGATTCCTCACAATGTTTCAAAGCACCAGCTTAATATGCTGCTGACAACACTTAATGAGCTTGTGTTTGGAAGGTGCAGACTTAGTGCCATACAACTAGGATGCAAAGACTATCTGCATTTCCACCTGAGTTGTTTTTTGAGGGTTTTTTGTTTCTTTTTGGTTTTGGTCTTTTTTGAGACAGGGTCTCCCTGTAGCCCCAGCTTTCTTAGAACTCCCTCTATAGACCAGGCTGGCCTTGAACTCACAGAGATCCTTCTGCCTCTGCCTCCTGAGAGCTAGGATTAAAGGTGTGCACCACCACGCCCAGCTCTACCTGAGTTTTTTGCCTTTGTTTTGGTTTTGGTTTTTCAGACCAGGTCTCCCTATAGCTGCCCCAGCTGGCTTGGAACTCGTTATATAGACCAGGCTGGCCTTGAACTCACAGAGATCCTTCTGCCTCTGCCTCCTGAGAGCTAGGATTAAAGGTGTGCACCACCACGCCCAGCTCTACCTGAGTTTTTTGCCTTTGTTTTGGTTTTGGTTTTTCAGACCAGGTCTCCCTATAGCTGCCCCAGCTGGCTTGGAACTCGTTATATAGACTAGGCTGGCCTCAATCTTACAGAGATCCACCTGTCTCTGCCTACCAAGTGTTGGGACTAAAGGCATGGGGCTCACTGTCCTAAGGCCCCAGCTCCCTGGCACCCACAAGACCTACCCCAAAACTTTGGCTGACTTCTAGAGAGCACATTTTTTCAAGGAGAGCACAAAGGTCATGCTAGTTATCCCCCTCCTTCTATGAGCCTCACCATTCATTCAGGGTCTTGACAATATTACTGATATCTTTCTTTCGGATATCACGGCCAATGCAGAAATCTACTTCCAGCAGCTGGTTTCGCTGGTCCAGTTTGCCCTGGATGATGTCAGTGTACACAGCCTCGATTATAAGGTCTTCTAGTTCCCGGAGATTCCTCATATCCAGGTCCTTCAGCAGCACAGCGTAGGGGATACACTGTGGATAAGGTCATATGACAGTTATAAAAATCATTGGCAAGCATTACAAAAAGCAGGAATTACCCACACAGCCAGTAGCTGTCTCTGTGCTCAGGCAATACAGAGCAGTATAACTATCAATATCTAAGACAATAGGAGATGGATAAATTGTGGGATCTGTGAGACCCAAACAAAACCCTACAGCACCCAAGAAGGCACCCTCCTAGTTCTCTGCATCCTGAACTTCACCCAGCTAGCTTCCACACCCTGTAGCACACCATGAAGGATACTAAACATTCCTTCCAAAGGAAAGGGAAAATTCTCAGTCTGTGCCAGTCTGCCACCTTCTGGGAGCTTGCAGACTACATAAAATGCCAGGTGATCACAAACCTCCAATAAACACTGAAGATGCCTAGAACAGGGGTAGCAAAACAAAACACACTCACACACACACACACACACACACACACACACACACCTTGCAGGTCAACACATCCACTACCTACAGTGGCCAATGGAGTTAGCCAGCTTATAGGTTATACTGAAGTTTGAACTTGTTTCCTCAAACTATGGCAACCAGTATCAAATCTCCAAAAAGAGCCTTCATTGGGCTATACCAACACTTTGCATGACCCTAATAAAACAGAATATCTAAATATCTGTTTTCTGCAAATCTTCTGCAACATCAGAGCTACTTGAGAAATAAAACGATCAAATATGTAGAAACAGACAGGAGAAAGATGCACACCGAGAATAAAAACACAGAAAACCATATCTAGAAGGGTTTTCTACAGCTTAAAAACATACTCTTCAGCCGGGCATGGTGGCACATGCCTTTAATCCTAGCACTCGGGAGGCAGAGGCAGCAGGATCTTTGTGAGTTCAAGGCTAGCCTGGTCTACAGAGTGAGTTCCAGGACAGCCGGGGCTACAGGAGACCCTGTCTCAAAACGACCAAAAAAAAAAAAAAAAAAAAAAAATACTCTTCTAGGTAGGTGGGGATAAAAATGACAGGCTGAAGAAGGAAAAAAAGAGAAGAGCCACCCCACGCTTTACCAGGCTTGAAAAATCCATGACCAGGAAAAGAAAACGCTCTTGATGCCTTCGTTCCCCAAGAAAATACGGCTGCTCCCCCAAGAAAATACGGCTGCTTAGGCTGGGAGTACGGTGAAGTGGCAGAGTGTGTGCCAAGCATGCGTGAGCCACTGAGTTCCACTCCCCGAATTTAATCCTCAGGACAACAGGGGTGTGGGGGAGAAAGGGAGAAGCCTCTCACCTGAAATACCAGGCTGAGAACCATAAATTTGTGATTAGATCAATTTATTTCAACAACTGAAAAGACAATCAAGGAACAAATGTATAATGTTTATAACATAGAAGAACTGCAAAGGCAAACTTTTTTTAAGGAATACTCTCACAAAGACAGACATAGGTAAGAAACAGGCAGAGAGCCAAAGCCAACTATAAATTGATGAAGGCTGGACCCACTTTCTTAAAGGCTGTAGTCAACTGGCTGCAAGGCTTCATATCAGCTGAGGAAGAGAGCCTACAGGTATGATGTAATGGACTATTACTAGATAGGATCTAATGTTAGCATTTGAGAAAAAAAAAAAAAGGACATAAAAACAAAATTAGCATATGAGGCAAAAAAATCCAATCAATATAATTAAATCATAAAAATGCCCAAAGAGGCTAGCTAGGTATAGTGGTGCATACCTTTAGTTCCAGCACTCAGGAGGCAGAGGCATGCAGATCTCTGTGAGATCAAGGCCACTGTGGTCTACATAGCAAACTCCAGGCCAGCTGGGGGTTACAGGGAGTCCCTGTCTCAAAAAAAGACCAAACAAACAAACAAGCAAGCAAGCAAACAAAGAAATCCCAAAAGACAGATATTAGAAATTAAGTTCTCTGGGATACTGGTTGTGGCTCAGTGATAAAAGTTTTGTTAAGAAGGCAGAGGCAAATAGATCTCTGTGAGTTCAAGGCCACCCTGGTCTATATAGTAACTTCCAGGCCACATGGGGCTACAGGAAGACCCAGTCTCAAAAAAAGATAAAACAAACAAACAAAAAACAAACCTGGGCTGGAGAGATGGCCTAGCAGTTAAGAGCGCCGACTGCTCTTGCAGAGGAGCCGGGTTCGATCCCCAGCACCCACATGGTGGCTGAAAACCGTCTTTAACTCCAGTTCCAGGGGAATCCAACACCCTCTTCTGACCTCCGCGGCATTGCACAACACGGGTGCACAGACCTACATACAGACAGTACATTCATAAACCTACAAAATAAATAAAATTAAAAAAAAAAAAAAAAACGTAGGCTGGGTGTGGTGGCGCATGCCCTTAATCCCAGCACTTCGGAGACAGAGGCAGGCCAGCCTGGTACATAATGAGTTCCAAGACAGGTGAGGCTACAGGGAGACCCTGTCTCAAAAAAAAAACAAAAACAAAAAAACAGTATTTGCTAAGCCCTTTAGTTCAATCCCTAGTATCACAAAGTAAGTAAATAAAAATCTATCTCTCAGTAAGTCCAACAGGTTCCTCCTCCAGCATGAGCACAACGGGACTGTGCACTGGGTAATACAGGAAGTTGTTAGCTGACTACAAGATGCCTTGCTGATGGGGGCTGGAGAGATGGCCTAGCGGTTAAGAGCGCCGACCGCTCTTACAGAGGACCCGGGTTCGATCCCCAGCACCCACATGGCGGCCGAGACCCGTCTGAAACTCCAATTCCAGGAGAACTCCAGTTCCAGGGGAATCCGACACCCTCTTCTGACCTCCGCGGCATTGCACGTCACGGGTGCACAAACTTGCATGCAGACAGTACATTCATACACATACAGAAATAAATAAAAAAAAAAAATTAAAAAAAAAAAAAAGATGCCTTGCTGAGGCCAGGTACACACCTATAATCCCAGCATGTGAGAAGCTGAGGCAGGAGGATTGCCCTGAGTTTGAGACCAACCTGTGCTACGTAGTAAGTTTGAGGCTAGCCTAGGTGAAAGTCTGTCCCACTATAACAAAAACAAACAAAAAAGATATTGCTGTGTAAAAATACATATCTTGGGACCAGAGAGATGGCTCAGTGGTTAAGAGCACTGGCTATTCATGCAGTGGACCTGTACCTACATGGCAGCTAACAACCATCCACAACTCCAGGGGACCTAATGACCTCCTCTGGTCTCCACCACCCACTACACAACAAAGGTGCACTTAACATGCATGCAGAACACTCATACACATAAAAAGAAATCATGCCAGGCGTGGTGGCACACACCTTTAATCCTAGCACTTGGTAGCCAGAGGCCGGTGGATCTCTGTGAGTTCAAGGCCTGCCTGGTCTACAGAGTGAGTTTCAGGCCAGCTGGGGCTACAGGGAGACCCTGTCTCAAAAAGACCAAAAATAATAATAATAATAATAATAATCAAAAGAAGGCTTTGTTTTTGTTTTTGAACTCCAGGCCAGCTGGGACTAAAGGGAGACCCTGTCTCAAAAAGACAAAAAAAGGGCTGGAGAGATGGCCTAGTGGTTAAGAGCACCGACCACTCTTGCAGAGGACCTGGTTCGATCCCCAGCACCCACATGTCAGCCGAGAGCCGTCCGAAACTCCAATTCCAGGAGAACTCCAGTTCCAGGGGAATCTGACGCCCTCTCTGACCTCCGCGGCATTGCACGACGCGGGTGCACAAACCTGCATGCAGACAGTACATTCATACGCATACAGAAATAAATAAAATTTAAAAAAAAAAATTTTTTTTTAAAAGACAAAAAAAATCAAAAGAAGGTTTTGTTTTGTTTAGCACCACCATGCCTGGCACTAAAGATGGTTCTTAGCCACCATGTGGGTGCTGGGAATCGAACTCGGGTCCTCTGCAAGAGCAATCAGTGCTCTTAACTGCTGAGCCATCACTCCAGCCCCATAATTTTTTTTTTTTAAAGAAAGGTATGTAGCTGGGTGTGGTGGCACATGCCTTTAATCCTAGCACTCGGGAGGCAGAGGCAGGTGGATCTTTGTGAGTTCAAGGCCAGCCTGGTCTACAGAGTGAGTTCCAGGACAGCTGGGGCTACAGGGAGACCCTGCCTCGAAAAGACCAAAAAAAAAGTATGTATCTTTAAAAAGCATTTCAACAGCAGGCTCCCCTTAACATGGCAAAAATGCTTACTCTGCATGAAACCCTGCAGCATGCCAGAACAGAGACCTACTGAGTCAATCTCTGCAGGGCATGCTTTTCCACGACAGAATGGGTGATTACTATCTACAGCATTTTAATTGCTATTATATTTTTCTTTTTTCCACTACCAAATGAGACACCTGAATTGGGGTTCGGGTGAAGACAAGACAGACTGGGGACAGTACCTTCATTCTTGATGCCAAACTCACGATGGTAAGATGTCTCAGCTTGTTCTGCTGAGCTGTGCTCAGTTCTGGCAGGCTCTCCTTGTTGGCTGCTCAGTCCCACCCCCCACAAAATCAAGACAAAATAAAATTAGCATTTTTTTTTAATGATAAGTTCATCAACTCTCATACCAAATCTACCACTAAAATCACTGTCATGACTCAGCACTTACTCAATGAGCCAACATTCCAACAGCACCTCCAGCTTTCTCTGGAAGACCATGTCCTTCCAAAAAAGAATCTTTACACATAAGTTTAGTCTTCTGAAAGCCAGGCATGAGCAAACAAAATGACATGGTAATTATCTTAAGGGAATACTGTTTGTGCCTCTTGTGAAGCTCAATGAAGCTCAACAAATCTTCACTGAACATCTGTTATATGCAATGCATCCACCCGTCTTATACGGAATCAAAGATGAGTAAGACTCTGGGCTTTGTTGGAACTGCTGCACCACACGATTCCAGGAGCACCAACCACCAGGTAGTTATACAACTCTCACCCTGGTTTTGTTTTTTTGTTTTTGTGGGGTGTGTATGTGTGTTTTGGGGGATTGACAGAGAGTTTCATGTAAAACAGGCTGACCTAAAACTCACTATGTAGTAGAGGATGGCCTTGAACTCCTGATCCACGTGTTTCTGCCTCTGCCTCCTAAGTGCTGGGATTATAGGTGTGAGCCACCAAGCCTGGCTTCACTCTGACAATCTGAAGTTGCAACAGCTACAAATGCAAATGTAGAACTATCAGAAGAAAAATACAAACTATCAGAAAAGACAAGTAGTAGGGAAAAGAGGAGGCTAGAGAAGAAGGAGGAGACCAGAGGAAGAGGAGGAGGATTCCAGTGGAAGAGGAGGAGGAGACCAGAGGAAGAGGAGGAGGAGACCAGAGGAAGAGGAGGAGGAGACCAGAGGAAGAGGAGGAGGAGACCAGAGGAAGAGGACGAGGAGACCAGAGGAAGAGGAGGAGGAGACCAGAGGAAGAGGAGGAGGAGACCAGAGGAAGAGGAGGAGGAGTCCAGAGGAAGAGGATGAGGAGACCAGAGGAAGAGGAGGAGAAGACCAGAGGAAGAGGACGAGGAGTCCAGAGGAAGAGGATGAGGAGACCAGAGGAAGAGGAGGAGGAGACCAGAGGGAGGAGGAGGAGACCAGAGGAAGAGAACGAGGAGACCAGAGGAAGAGGACGAGGAGACCAGAGGAAGAGAACGAGGAGACCAGAGGAAGAGGACGAGGAGACCAGAGGAAGAGGATGAGGAGACCAGAGGAAGAGGATGAGGAGACCAGAGGAAGAGGAGGAGGAGACCAGAGGAAGAGGACGAGGAGACCAGAGGAAGAGGACGAGGAGACCAGAGGAAGAGGAGGAGAAGACCAGAGGAAGAGGATGGGGAAGAGGACGGGGAGACCAGAGGAAGAGGACGAGGAGACCAGAGGAAGAAGACGAGGAGAAGGCAAGTAAGCAACAATCCCATCTGGGAAGTGGAAGAGAGGAAAACAAAGGCTTCATGGAAGAGAAGTTTAAGATGAACCTTGAGGAATGGGCAAAAATTTTACTAATGATCACAGTAGCAGCTACATAAAGTGTATGCCAGAGCCAAATCTACCCAGACAGACACATTACAACTACCTGATGAGGGTCCACACAGCCTCAATTTCCTCAACCAGAATTCTGAACTCCAAAACAGAGTCCAAATGGATGTAGGTTTGTTTTTTCTTAAGCATGATGCTGAAATTCATTAGCCACTAGCCTGAAGTAAGGCTGGCTCTTTATTTTACTTGTGAAAATTCACTTGTGGCAAAATTATGGTTATGTTTGACTGTAGATATTGCCTACATCTCTCTGAGAATGTTATATAAAAAGGCACACATACCACACAACCTTTAAATTTTCTTGTGTGTGCGGGACTCATGTTTTGAAACAGGGTCTTCCTGTAGCAACAGGTAGCCTGGAACTTCCTATGTAGACCAGGCCTGCCTGGTCTTAGAGAGATCTGCTTGCTTCTGCCTCCTGAGTGCTAGGTAGACCAGGCTGGCTTTGAACTCAGAGAGATCCCCTGTATGAGAATAATGACTGCATGTATGTAAATGCACCTGTGTCATACAATGCACATGGAGGCCAGAAGGCTGCATTGGATACCCTGGAACTGGAATTACAGACATTGGTCAGCTACCATACGGGTGCTAGAAACCAAACCAGGGTTCTCTGCAACAGCAACTCTTAACCACTGAACCACCTCTTCATATAACCTTTATTTTTAATCTTGGGAGGGGTATGCACACATGTGGGATTCCCCTTGGAAGTCAGAAGTGTTGAATCCCCTGGACCTGCAGTTACAGGCAGTTGTGAGCCACCCAACATAGGTACTGGGAACTATACTCGGGTGCTCTGCAAGAGCAATACGTGCCCTCAACACTAAGGCATCTCTCTAGCCCCATATTACCTTTAAATCCCTAAAATTCTAAATTCTGAGAACATTTAGCTGAAGATGGACTCATTTTATAGATAAGGAAACTAAGATACATGCAATCATTTACTTTGATAAAAGACACACAACTAGTAGAAGCAGAGCTAGAATACAATGCAAGCAGTCTGCTTCCAGAATTTGTACACTTATAAAGTGAGGATAAAAACAAAATATACTCATCAGAACAAAGAGAAGGAGAAACATCATGTACCAAGACAAGGCAAACTGTTCTATCTGACAGCAGCCCAGAATAAGGAGAAATGGCCTGTGAGAAAGGAAGGAAATAGTAGGGGAGGTCCTCCACCACCAAAAAAGGATGGAGAGAGGGAGAAGGAGAAGAGAAGAAAGGAAAGAAAATGAAACTAGGAAGTCAGAAAAAAGTAGCTAGGAATAAGGTTAACATTTGGATATGCAGGTACCTCACTCCTGACATTTAATTTCTTTCATTTTTAATTTATCTTTATTTTATGTGTATGTGTGTTTTGTCTGTGTGTATGTAAGCAAATCACATGCATGTGAAGCCCAAAGAGGTCAGAACAGTGTGTGATCCCCTCAAACTGGAGCTACTGATGGTGTTAGCCTCCATGTGAGTGCTGGGAACCAAACCTGGGTCCTCTGGAAGAGCAGCCAGTGCTCTTAACCACTGAGCAATCTCTCCAGTCCCGATAGTTAAATTTTAAGTATTTTATTTACTACTATATGCTGTGTATTTGTGAATGTGAGCACTCATGCTGCCCCAAGTACGTGGAGGTCAAAGGACAACATTCAGGAGTCAGTTCTTTCCTTCTACCGTGGGTTGTAGGAATCAAACTCAAGTCGTCCGACTTTTACATCAAATGCTTTACCCACTGACCTATCTTGCCAGCCCACTCCTAATTTAATATTCTAATTTAAAACAATTCAAATGTGCTGGGAATGTAGCTCAATGGCATAGTGGTTTATTATGAAACAGTTAATGGGCATGATAGCATACACTTGTAATATCAACATTTGGGAGTTTGAGGCAGGAGGATACAGAGTTTGAAGCAAGCCTGAGCAACATATCAAGACTCTGACTAAAAAAAAAAAAAAAAACTAAAGAGAATTAAAATACAGATATGGACAAAGACTTGGGAAAGGAATGGTATGAAATTGCATGCACCATCTAATTATACCTTTATAACACATAACCAAGCATGAGAGAGAAACACCATATTGCTCTAGTAACCCCATGGTCTATAAATGATGGTTTTATGTATTCTCCAAATTCTCTTCAATATGGTAATACTATTTTGGTGACATATAAATTGGGCATAGTGACTCATCCCTATAATCTGAGCACTCAGGAAACTAAAGCAGGAGGATTTCTGAGTTCAAGACTGGCCTGGGAAACCCAGTGACCTTACCTTTAAAAAAAAAAAAAAAAAGCAAAACAAGAATAAAAGACTTTTTAAGCTTTTATTTATTTTGTGTGTGTGTATAGGCACACATGGAGGTCAGAGCACAGTTTGCAGGAATCAGTTTTCTCCTTCCCCCATGTAGGTGCCAACTGATCGAAAGTTGTTAGGATTACTGGCAGGCACCTTTGCTTCTGAGCCGTCTCACTAGCCCAAAAAATTCTGATGACATTTAAACATTAAAATATTTTCCAAGTTGAGAACCCTACATTACTAGGTCTCAAGAGTTTCACCTCAGGGGTTGGAGAGATGGCTCAGCAATTAACAGAACTGGCTGCTATTCCAGAGGACCCAGGTTTGGTTCCTACCACCCATGTGGTGTCCAACAATAGTCAGTAATTCCAGTTCCAGGGGATCCAATGGCTTCTTCTGGTCTCCGTGTGTTTGCACACATGATGCACTTACATATATGCAGGCAAAGCACTTATACATATAAAATAAAAATAAACATAAAAGCTGTCCACAGTGGTACATGCCTTTAATCCCAGAACTCAGGAGGCAGAGGCAGGTGGATCTGAGTTCAAAGCCAGCCTGGTCTACACAGCAAGTTCTAGGCTAGATGGGGTCACAAGGAGATTCTGTCTCTAAACAAACAAACAAATGTATAAATAATCCCATCTGAAAATTTTTTTTTAAAAGGCTCTGTTTTCAGGTGAATATACAGAATCCCCATTTTACACCTTAGGAAATTAAAAGGTTATCAAGGAAATCATTTTGTGGAGTAACCTACAAGGCACAGAAGTACAAGACAGATCAGCAATCTGCTCCGCCCAGACCCATACCTTATTTCTCAAAGCTCAACCATCCTACAAACAGCTCCATGTTGTTAAGATAAGTCTTTTTAAGCCGGGCGTGGTGGTGCTCGCCTTTAATCCTAGCACTTGGGAGGCAGAGGCAGGCGGATCTTTGTGAGTTCAAGGCGAGCCTGGTCTACAGAGTGAGTGCCAGGACAGCTGTGGCTACAGGGAGACCCTGTCTCCAAAAGACAAAAAAAAAAAAAAAAAAGAAGGTAAGTCTTTTGAAGGATCTTAATCAACTCACCTATGTAATCTGGGTATGTTCCATAGGCAAACAGGTTCAGCAACTGCAAATATGCAGCATTAGCTCCTTCTGCAAGCTGAGGAAGAAAAACAAAGTTGACCACACAATAAACTTCCACCAAATACTACAACATTGTAACAGAGGGCAGGTGACCAGGTACCAAAGATGCTACAGCCATTTATTCTGTACTGCTTGATTAGGTGGCCCCTGAAATCATTTCGAATTCTGTTTTTTAGAAATAAATTAAACAAGATCATTTAAGTCCCAAACTGAATTTTTCTTCCTCCCTCAGGAAGACATTTTGTATAACACATAACATGCTCACTTAGCGTGTTTGCTCCCTTTCCCCTTCTCTCCCTTCCCTCCCTTCCTCCCTCTGTCCCCCACCCCATTTTGGAGCTTTATGCACTAGAAGTCATTTGTTTTCTTAAGATTCCCCGTGTCTTCCATTCGTTGTGGTGCATACCTTTAATCCCAGCATTCGGGAGGCAGAAGCAGGCTAGGGCTCAAAAAAAGACCAAATATAAAAAAATAAATAAAATTAAAAATAAAATTAAAAAATCATTGAATCTTGGGGCCGGAGAGATGGCTCGGCATTTAAGAGCACTGGCTGTTCTTGCAGAGAACCCAGGATCAATTCTGAGCATCCACATGGCAGGTAACAATCATCTGTAACACCAGTTTCAGGGGATCTGATGCTCTCTTCTGACCTTTGAGGGCAATGCACAACACTGGCGTGCTTACATACATGCAGGGTATACACTCATACACATAAAAAAATAAAATATCGGGCTGGAGAGATAGCCTAGCGGTTAAGAGCGCCGACCACTCTTAAAGAGGACCCGGGTTCAATCCCCAGCACCCACATGGCGGCCGAGAACCGTCTGAAACTCCAATTCCAGGGGAATCCAACACCCTCTTCTGACCTCCGTGGCATTGCACGACACGGGTACACAAACTTGCATGCAGACAGTACATTGATACACATACAAAAATAAATAAATGCCGGGCGTGGTGGCGCACGCCTTTAATCCTAGCACTTGGGAGGCAGAGGCACGTGGATCTCTGTGAGTTCGAGGCCAGCCTGGTCTACAGAGTGAGTTCCAGGACAGCCGGAGCTACAGGGAGACCCTGTCTCAAAAAAAAGACCAAAAATAATAATAATAATAATAATAATAATAATAATAAATAAATAAATAAAATATTTAGAAAAAAATTAAAGTGAGGGCTGGGCATGGTGGTGCATGCCTTTAATCCCAGCAGTTGAGAGGTAGAGGGTGTATCCCTCTGAGTTTGAGACCAGCCTGGTCTACATGGAGAGTTCTAGGCCACCTAGGACAACACAGCGAGACCTGCCATGGGGGGAAAAAAATGAGGCTGAAAATGAGGCTCAATAGGTATAGTGTTTCCCTAGCATGCATGCAGGAAGCCCTAGGTTCAATCCCTAGCACCACATAAAATCATGTGTGGTTACATTCATGTAACCTCAGAACTCAGGAGATGGAGGCAGGAAGATCAAAAGTTCAACCTCAACCACACAGTGAGTTAGAGACCAGGCTGGGATACATGAGATCCTGTCTCGAAAAATTAAATTAATAATAATAATAACAACAACAACAACAACAGTAATAATAAAAGTGGCTCCCTTCTTAGCTCTGGCCATGGGAGGAAAAAAGAGCATCTGTGAGATGGTGACAGGGAACTATTCTAGTTTCCTGATTAAGAGAAATAAGCAGGCACTCAGTATTGAGCCCAATAACCCGAAGGCCCAGAGCTCAGGGAATGAGCTATAGGAGTGAAGATAGCAAGACAGAAGATAGCAAAGGCGGCATGGTAGCTGTGAAGCTGAGCCAGCCAACAAAAACCACCCAACACCACATCCAAACAACACCACCAAGTACACCAGGGCCACTCCTGGTAGCATAGCAAATGAGTAATAAGAAGTACCTCAGCCTAGATCTTTCTATGGTGACCATCACCATCCTGGACAGGCAGACACCTAGGATGGCAAAGGGAGCCCCACTAACACACCACAGTGTCCTGAGAACCACCTGCCAAGTTGTGAAAATGTTTGCACTTTTCTCAAACAAATAAAACAAGTGTCCACAGTGAGAAGCAGAGTTTGAGAAGTCGAAGTTGCTTTACATTTCTTTGTTCCTCCTATTTATTCCTCAACAAATCTTCTCATTTTTAAGGTAGGATGGCCCAAGACTAAATACAACAATCAAGCATTTATAACACTACTTTGCATCAAGATCATTTGGATTTTTTTACTACCTTTCAGACAACTAACGACAAACTCTAATTTTACCAAAGTTCAGGCGGAATACTGAATAAAAGGAGCCAATACATCATCCTTGATCTCTTTCCCCTACACCAATTCCCATCCCTCCAATAACAGGGTAACTCACAGGTCCACAGTACTTCAGCACTAAAATTCCCTGGAAACCTGGAGAATCAGAAAGGCTTAGCACAGAGAAAACAAAGAAACTTTGGAAACCACTCACCTCCTGAACATTGGCCAACTCCAGCAATTCTCCAAACACATACACTCCTGGAGCCTCCAGCACCTGGCTTATGAGAGCAGTGAGGGCTGAGCCACTGGTACCTTTGGCTAATAAAATAAACTGCTCCAGGAGGTTACTTGAGGGTTTCTGTTCACCTGCCATTCTCTGGCCTTGAAATCTGTCCAAAAGGAAAATGGGTAAGTCATTCTGCCTTCTTTCCAAAGTCTGTATTTAATGTTGGATCAGATACCAGAATGCTTTAATTTTACAGTGTTCGTAAAACAGTTTCTGATTCTAGATACAATGACCACTTTGTAAGATGGGCAGAATTCAGCCTAGAGTTAAAGGGATTTTGCCCTCAATTCTTAAAACACATCTTCTAAAAGACATCTCCCTATCTGTCCTTCTCACAGAAGCACCTCCTCCTAAGTCCTTAAAGTTGACCAGGATCTAAAGAAACACACGGGATTTTCCTAATTATGTATGTTTCCATCTATAGGCTCCAGTTAAGAGAGAGAGAATAGTCCCATACACAGAGACAATTTTTGTGTCATCGGAATCCCAAATACAGCCAGTCACAGATCAGAAACAAAAAGAAGAGACACACTTCATTCATTCAATCAAAAACTCCATTTAAGGGCTTCATAGTAAAATGGTATTTAGCATACTCAAGACTCTGGGTCTTGAAATGAAAACAAAAAAGTCATTTAAGCCTGAGAGGAAAAATAAACAACAATTCAAACTTAGAAAATACATTTTGTTTCAGAGAAATCCCTCTACTTGGCTTCCTATTGATATATATTTTACCAAACATGATGCCAGAACTTGTGCAAAACCTTAACAGAATTTAGGAGGGCAATACAGATACTGCATTGCCATCAAGACAGGTACAGAAGGGTTCCTCAGTTCTGTAGTGTATGTTAGGTATATATGGATTCTACAGGAGCCCCACATAAGACCTGTCTTCCTCAAATGTTACACATTTGAGACTGTGACAAAAACGTAAACTATGAGTGAAGCAAAGAACAGTACAAAGAACAGTTTGGTACAAGAGAAACTAAGTGTTCCTGTGGGGTTAGGCACAACACTCTCAGGATATTAGAAAAAATGTATGTCGCCTCAGGGTTACGTAAGAAGGTCCTGTCTATCAGAAAAAAGTGAAGGGCTAGGGAGCAAAGCGCTCTGAGGGAAGAGGAAAGCGGAGGAAGGGAAGTGAGAAGAGGAGAAGGGATGAAGAACGGGAGAAGATAAGTGATTAGGTTAGGAAAGGAAGAACAAAACCTGGTCCTTTCAAGTGGAAACACATGAAGAGCCAGATGGGGCTCTCAGGGCAGAGACTAAATGGAAGAAGCTAAGTGGAAAAGAGGTGGGGATGAGGAGAAAGTTCGGTCCCGCCCAAAGATCTCAGCCTCAAATGCAAAGCCTATGGGGGCAGAGTGTAAAAAGATGAGAGTCGTTTTCTACAGAAGAGGGAGGCTCCCGGGGGAAGCGGTTAGGGACCCAGTGGCAATGAATTCCAATCAGCGGAAGCACTATTTGAATGGGCCGGAGAGGGTCCAAGGGTGCAGCCGCTGCAGGAAGGGGCACCGCGAGGGCACCCACGGCGCAGAAGGTGAGAGTCGCAATGGACCGCGGGACCAATGGCTTGCTCCTGGCCGCGGCCCGGGGGTGAGGAGCCGCCGGGCGCGCTCTCCAGGGCGGGGGCGGGGCGGCGTGGTCCGCGCCTTTCCAGGCCGCAGGCAAGAAACCCCAAGTCCAGCCGAGTCCAGTACTTCAGCCCCGGCGCGGCCTGCGCTCTTGCCGTCCCCTACCTGTCCGCACCCACTTTCTGTCCTCTTCGTCGCGGGTCGGCCTCCCGGAGCCTGCCTGCAGGTTGTCAAGCGTCCATGATCAGCCCGGCGTCCGGCACTTTTCTGTCTCCGCCGACCCGTCACTAGTGCTGTTCCCCCGGAAGCCTCCCACCGCTACTCTAGAGTTCCACCCACACAAGGTTCCCCAGTCACTTTTACCACCTCCGCCTTTGAGTGAGACCAAGGGCGTGAGAAGAGGGTCCCCACCCGGCTCCAGACTCCGGAACAGGGTAGAAAGGCAAAAAACCCAAATGTCCAAAGGAAAACAATGTGGCCTGGGAGATTCTGGGGCCCTTATCATAGGAGCCGTGATCACCATCCTGGCCCAGAAAAAAACTTAAGCCAAAAAGCAACTACCATTCCATGTGCCGGGTGCTGTCCATTTTTATCTCATTGAATTCTCATAAAACTATGACCTGTATAAAACATTCCCATTTTCCAGGCATGCTAAAGCTAAAAGTTCAAGTCAATAAGTGGGAACGTTGGAATCCAGGCTCTCAGAAGCTAAAGACCATGTTCCTGACCTCTATTCCGGAAAAAAAAAAAATTTTTTTTTTTTGAGGCAGGGTTTCCCTTTAGTCCCAGCTGGCCTGGAGCTTGCTCTGTAGACCAAGCTGGCCTTGAACTCAACAGAAATCCGCCTGCCTCTGGCTCCCAATTGCTGGGATTAAAGGCGTGTGCCACCACACCCGCCAGAAAATTTTTTTTTTTTTTGTCTTTTCGAGACAGGGTCTCCCTGTAGTCCCAGCTGTCCTGGAACTCACTCCGTAGACCAGGCTGGCCTTGAACTCACAAAGATCCCTGCCTCTGCCTCCCAAGTGCTAGGATTAAAGGTGTGCGCCACCACGCCCGGCCAAATCACGGTTTTAAAAAATTTTCGGGCCGGGCTGTTGTGGCGCACACCTTTAATCCTAGCACTTGGGAGGCGAGCAGGCGGAGTCTCTTTGTGAGTTCAAGGCAGCCTTGTCTACGGCAGTGAGTTCCAGACCAGCTGGGACTACAGGGGAGACCCTGGTCTCGAAAAGACCAAAAAAAAAAAAAATACAAAAAAAAAAAAAAACCGATGATTTGGGCCAGTGAAAATGGTTCTGTGAGCAAAATATCATTTGTGCCATTGCATGTGGTGCCTTTGGAAGATGGTCAAGAACAGCCACAAAATTTAACACTTAAACTGACTTCTTGAGAGAATATGCCTCAGACTTTCATATCCTGAAAACAACAACAACAAAAGAGCCCTATTTACCTACCGTACATTAGGGTGCACAAATCAGAAAGGGTAGGTATGAAAGGGGCTATCACCAACCAATTCTTTTTTTTTTAGCATTGAGGAGATGGAGAGATGGCATGCATACCAGTTAAGAGCACTGTCTGCTTGCAGAGGACCAGTGTTTGGTTCCCAGCAACCATGTGGTAGCTAACAACCTTCTGTAACTCCAATTCCCAGGGACCCTCACAGGCACTTAATTAAATGCAGACAAAACACTCATCTACATAAAATAAAAATAAATAAATTTTAGTCGGATATGGTGGCACAGGCCTTTAATCTCAGCACTCAGGAAACAGAGGCAGGCAGATCTCTGTGAGATGGAAGCTAGCCTGGTCTGTATAGTGACTTCTGGGCCAGCTGGGGATACAGGGATGGGGAAGAGTCTGGGAATCCAAATGCCACTCAGTACAAATCTAAATACAACAAAATCTCCACCATGGGGAGCTCACAGTCCTTGGGAAGACATCTTTCCATATATCACAGGCGGAGGCCACAGGCACCTTGGGGGATCCAGTAAGGGTATCCTACGGAGAGGTGTTTTAGGGTAAGCATCTGGAGGGGGTGAGGCTTGAGTAGACTCTGGGAGCATAAGCAAGCAAATCACAAAGGGTGAAGGCAGATGCAAGAGTTTTCACTTTCTCTTACGGGCACTGAGTATGCTCAGGGTTTTTAGGCTGAGAAAAATTGTGATGACTGCCACTTTGTAATTATCATACAGGAACAGATTGGATGTAGAGAGCCCTGAAGGCAAGGAAACTCATGACTGGTTTACACTAGATTAGAGGCTGGGAGATCTTGAACAAAATTCATAGCAGTTGGAGATGAAAAAGAAAGAACACTATGGAAGACATTTAGAAGACATAGGGACCAGTTGCAAGATGAGGGGAGGAGGATACCTAGGTTTCTGGCTACAGAGGCTAGAGCTGCCTAAAGGTGCTACTAAGTGCATAGGACAGCAGAGGAAAGGGGGGAAATCCACGGGTGTAAGGAGAACAACTGAATGCAGTTTGGGTTCATAAGTATTCTGGCAGTGCTTCTGCTTTCTACAGATAGTCCTGGCTATAGTTAAAGCCATTCCCAGTGTGCTTTCTTTCTGTTCCTTCCATCTTGTCTCAACAACTCCCATCTCTTATGTCCAGCATGAGTGTTGTTCTTTTAATTTTTTTTGCAATGTTCTTCTCTGATATTTTCCTGTAAAAATTCTATGAACTCTATAGTCAAAGATTTCTTTCTTTCTTTATTTTTTTTTTTTTTTTTTTTTTTTGAGACAGGGTCTCCCTGTAGCCCCAGCTGTCCTGGAACTCGCTCTGTAGTCCAGGCTGGCCTTGAACTCACAAAGATCCACCTGCCTCTGCCTCCCAAGTGCTAGGATTAAAGGCGTGCACCACCAAGCCCGGCCTGGCAAGATTTCTTAATTTCTATGCAAAGAGCATTCTGTAAAGGAAAACACTAAACATTACATTAAAATTAAGATTTGGGGGTAGTAGGTGCTTAACCTGCTGCTTGCTTGCAGTATACTTAATAAATTTTTTCTTTTTTTAATTTATTATTTATTTTATGTGTATGAGTATACTGTCTGCATGTAGGTTGGTGCACCCGTGTTGTGCAATACCACGGAGGTCAGAAGAAGGCATTGGATTCCCCTGGAACTGGAGTTAAAGACAGTTCTTAGCCACCATGTGGGTGCTGGAAATCGAACCCAGGTTCTCTGCAAGAGCAGTCAGCGCTCTTAAACACTGAGCCATCTCTCCAGCCCCATAATTTTTTTTCTCTTTAAAAGAAATCTGACCAAGGGGGCTAGAGAGATGGCTCAGTGGTTAAGAGCACTCACTGCTCTTGCAGAGGACCTGGGTTCAATTCCCAGCATCCCATATAGTGGCTAATGATCATCTGCAACTCTTGTTCCAGGGGAATCTGACACCCTCTCCTGACCTCCATGGGCACTGCATGACACTGGTGCACTTATGTACATGCAGGCAAAACCCTCATTCACATAAAATTTAAAAAATAATATTTTTTTAATCTAGCCAAGTAGCTGGGCGTGGTGGCACATGCCTTTCATCCCAGCACTTGGGAGGCAGAGGCAGACAGACAGACCAGCCTGGTCTACATACTGAGTTCCAGGCCAGCTAATCACTACAGGAAGACCCTATCACAAAAAAAACAAACAAACCTGGGACTGTAGATCAGTGCTAAAATTCTTATGGGGCATAAGCAAGGTCCTGGATTTGATTCCCCAGCACTGAAACAACAGCAAAAAGGAGAGAATGTTTCAAAAGACACCAGAAGGGAAGGATGAAAGGAAAAGCCGCACCTTTGGAACAGACATTTGCAGAGCACATGTTGGACTAAGAAGTCTATAGTCAGACTATGTAAAGAACCACAAGTCAGAATAAATAAATAAATAAATGCCTAATTTTAAAAAGTGGTCAAAACACTTAAACAGGCACTGGACAAAAAGCACACTGAAATCAGCAATTAGCATGTGAAAAGGTAGTTAACATTAGAAAATTCTAAATAAATAGTGAAATACCACAATTAGTCAAAATGGCTAAAATCAAAAGACTGATGACAGACACCCAGCATTAACAAGAATGAGCAGCAACCAGAACACTCTCACATTGCTGGCAAAGGCCTAAAACCTACAGTCACTTTGGGAGACTGGCACTATCTCCTATCATGGGTCATAAGCATACCCTACAGGGTAACAATTTCTTTCCTAAAATCTGTGCAACATGTCCACAAAAAGCAGCATACAGTACGCTCATTTAAGAATGTGTCCATGTTGTGCTAAAACCCAGATACCCACCAACTTTAGAAGGGGTAAGTGGTGTGGTATAACCATACAACAGAATAGATTTGCCAACTGAAAAAAATGTTCAAATATAAAAGTTGAAAAAAAAAAAAAAGCTAAACATGGGCTGGAGAGATGGCCTAGCGGTTAAGAGCACCGACTGCTTTTGCAGAGGACCCAGATTCGATCCCCAGCGCCCACATGGCGGCTGAGAACCATCTGTAACTCCAATTCCAGGGGAACTCCAGTTCCAGGGGAATCCAAAGCCCTCTTCTGACCTCCGCGGCATTGCACGACGAGTGCACAGACCTACATGCAGACAATACATTCATACACATAAATAAATAAAAAATTTTTAAAAGCTAAACATGTACTACACACATTCAATATTTAGATGTTTTGCCATGAAATCTGAAGAGTGGTTGGTCACTCCAGATGTGAGGATGCAATATTGATTGGGAATGGACAAATGAAGTAAATGTTCTCTATCTTGATTTGGGTGGTAGTGATGGGTGTAAACAGGTGAAAATCGTTTTCTCATTGCATGCATACCTCAATAACAAAGACAACCAAGGATAAAACCTTTTTAACATAGAAAAAGAATCATACTTATCTTTCAAGTTGGAATGTCACTTCCTCCACATATTTTTGCCAGTCATTATCAGGACTATGGCCTTCTACACATGATCTTAACCCAAAGGCCAAAAAGTGATGCTCTATGGCATTTATCTTTAATTTTTTTTAATTTTTTATATGTTTGAGTGTTTTGGCTGCATGTAAGTGCACCCCTGTGTCCAATGCTCATGGAAGCCAGAAGAGGGCATCAGATCCCCTAGAACTAATGTTCCAGAGGGTTATTAGCTGGCATGTGGGTGCTGGCAACTGAACCCAGGTACTCTGAAACAGCACCCAGTGTCTTTAAGCATTAACCACTGAACTCTCTCCATTTCTCAGGCCCTTTGATGTCCTTTTTATTTTATTTTATTTTTTGTATTTTTGAGACAGGGTCTCCCTGCAGCCCCTGCTGGCCTGAAACTCACTCTGTAAACCAGGCTGGCCTTGAACTCACAGAGATCTGCCTGCCTGCCTCTGCCTCCCACCTTTTTTTCTTTTTTTATGTGTATGAGTGTACTGTCTGCATGTAGGTTGGTGCACCCGTGTTGTGCAATGCTGGGGAGGTCAGAAGAGGGTGTCAGATTCCCCTGGAACTTGAGTTAAAGACAGTTCTTAGCGCCATGTGGGTGCTGAGAATCGAACCTAGGTCCTCTGCAAGAGCAGTCAGCACTCTTAAACACCGAGCCATCTCTCCAGCCCTGATGTCCTTTTTTTTAAAATGTCATTTATCAATTCCATCTTGAATCTTCTTATCTCCCTAAATACTTATCTTCCAAATACTAGTGATCATGTCTTTCACCTAACTCAGTAACTAGCAAAAGATGAAAATGTTTGTTAAATTACATGAAAGAAAAAAAATTAGTTGGGTGATCAGATTAGAAGTTGGGAGGGCAATAAGAAACCCTAGGAAGGGACATAGACATCTCCAAGGAAACAGAGGGTTAAACCAATTTTACCTACTTTCTGAAAATCACATTAAATGTCACCTTGAATGACAAAGAAAAAAAAAGTCAAAACACCAAGACCTATCTAGACTGAGGATAAACAAAACTATCACACTTTTCATTTGCAGGAAATCGACCATAAAAAAATGCTTACCTATCCTCTGAAAGTTTCGACCCTAGTTGGGAAAACTGTTCATCAGGAGAAAAAAAAAAAATCACATTGTCATGCTGCTAAAAATATCCTCTCCCTAATATAGGGCGAAGAAACTAGACTGCAGGGCATAAACTTAAAGCCAAATTCTAACTGTCCCAACTTGCTGTGATATATGGCCGATCTCTTTGCTTCTGTGGGCCTCAATTTCCTCACATTTAAAAACAAAAGAATAAAGCAAAATAGATTGCGTTAGCAAATTATTTTAAGTCTCTTCCTGTACTGACATAGAGTTTACAATCGATAGCTCTCCCATTGCAACTACAGAATAGAAACCCATCAAAACACGTAAAATGTGCTCCAAACTAACGAGCAAGATTTGAGGAAGTCACTTTGTCCTACTATATTTCATGGTTTAATCGGTGTTTTTGTCAGTGGTTTGCAGTCTTACCAGGATTTGCAGGACACTTCCGAGTTCCATGCAAACAGAAGTTAACTCGAGGTGGGCTGTCATCTCTTCAGGGTGAAGGTACCTTCCCGCCTGGTTTCAAGTCCCCGGATTCAGAAACCAACCCTACGACCGGTTCCTAATTTGCGCACACTGAGAGGCACACTGGTGTCTTAAATTAGAAGCGGGGCGCAAAGCCTGCTGGGATTCGTAGTACTTGAACTCTAATGGTGTGCTGGGATCTGTTGTTGCCCATACGTCCTCGGATGCTGGGAAATGTAGTTTCCGCCACTTCACACAGGGCAGCCAGCCGCAGTCTCCAACAGCTAATGTACGTCGAACCTCCGAATGTTTCAAGCCATCTCTCCGCTGGGGCAAACTCTAGGCAACAACACGAATGCAAATTCTGTCCTATGGGACTTCTCGAGGAGGGCCTTTCCCACTGACTCTCTCCATGCTCCCGCGGAGCCGCTGAGCGTTACTATTAGCTGCTCGGCATGCCAATCGCCGAGGCTGGCTTGCCATTGGGTTGAGGGCGGGTGCTCCACGGCTAGAGGGAAGGAGAAGGGATCAGGAGCGGGAGCTGAGGGGAGGGAGAGATCGGTTCGGGTCTGGCCGTCGCAGCTGCTCGCCTGAGGTGTCCTGGCCGGGTTGCGGCTCCGTCCTCGCTTCCTGGCCACCATCTGCGAGGCCCGGCCGAGCCAGCGTGGGAGAGCAGCAGGCGGCGGCCGCCGCATCATGTCGGCCAAGGACGAGCGGGCCAAGGATATCCTGAGAGGTTTCAAACTGTATCCGCCCGGGAGCAGGGGCGGGGCCGGAGGACTCGGGAGGAGGTGGCGGCTAGGTGCGGAGCGGGACCTGGGGCCCGGGCGCCCGGTGGGTACCCGGGAAGAGGGCGACGAGAGGAGCAGGGAGGGAGCCGCGCGCCGGGCCCGGGAGGGACCAGAACGAAGGCGGGCACTGGGCTCCCTGAGGGAGGACGGGGACGTTGGCGGAGCCCCCGGGGGTGGGAGGCGGAGGAGCCCCGGGAGCGAGTGGGGAGAGTCGTCGGACGTCAGAGGCCGGGGGCCCGGAGGTCAGCAGGGGTTCGAGCTCCTGCCAAGCCCGGAGGCCAGGAAGGGGATGCGGCCCGCGTGCAAGGGCCGAGGGGGCGCGGTGCGCCGGACCCTTAGCCTACCCGGGAGAGTCTTTGGCGGGAAGCCCACCGGGGAGCAGGGGAAGGTGACTGAGCGAGTGACCTTGTGTGAGATAGATGCAGATGCTCTCAGGGACCCCACCCCACTCCACCGCACACCGGGTCTTGTTTCCACAACTTCTCTTCCTCACTTGTGGCTTCTTCCAGGAATGGAGTTAGTAGAAAAGTGGGAAAGGAGAGGCCCCACGTCGAACCCATCGTAACTCTTTCTTGCCCTTTTGGAGCATTGCATGGTCACTTTTCTCCTCAACCTCTTGGTTCTCTTTCCAGCAAGATGAGAAGCCTGGGGGGGAGGGGGTGGCCTTGAGGCACTTTAGTTTTTTGAATTGACCTGGCAAAAGTATGTTGTTCCTTGGCATTGGTGTGGTTAGCACCTAATTATGGTGGAGCTGTCCAGCAAGTGATTGTGTTAAAAACACCGTAGGATACAGTAAGGTGAATCAGTACCTCTACCGGACTTGATGTCGAATGCTTGGGTGATAGAGGCAAGAGATCAGGAATTCACATCATCCTCAGCCACATAGCAAGTTAGAGCCCAGCCCAGGCTACAGGAGACCCTGCCTCAAAAATAGGTAGAAAGGGGAAAGAGGGGGGAAGAAAGAAGCCATTGCCTGGGACCTGTTGTACTGCCAGTTTTCCAGCTTCTCTCAACATAGAGAGGAAGCTCTGTGCTTTGATGGCGTGTTTGTCACATAAGATGCAGATGCCGTGTATTCCAAGTTTATATTCTGCTGACCTTAATCTCTGTTTACACCCTTCTGTAGCGTATGGAATTTTCTTAAGTTCCTCTCTCAGTGAAATGAGATAACACAGAACTGGCCCCTGGAGGTTTAGTAAAACACTGTTCTCTGAGCAACCTGTTGCATCTTTACGATGTCCATTTCACCCCTGCCATTTTTAATTGCTTTGCTGCAGTTGGAAACCAGAGTGATCATAAATTTTAGTAGATATAGCCAGGTGTGATAGTTCATGCTCATAATCCCAGCATATGGTGTCCAAGGCAGGAAATTGTCATGAGTTTAAGAACAGCCTAGGCTATATATAGATAAGTTCCAGACCAGTCTAGGTGACAGAGTTAAGACTGTAAAAATAAAATAAAATTGTAGGAGTGGGCTGATAGGAATAGAATCCAAGCTACACTATCACCAAAAGGAAAAACAGGACTGGCAGTTTGGGGTCCACAAATGAGAGTCTTCAAAATGGAAACTGACCTGCCGTGCTTTATTTATTTAGAGGGCAAGCGAGCAAAGTTTATTGAGAAGTAAAAAAAACAGCTCCCATAGCCAGGAGGGGACATGAAAATGAGTTGCTGGAACAGGGCTTTTAACTCTTTCACATCAGTTAAGACCTTTAGCTCTGAATGACCAAGCTCTTAAGAGGTTCTGAGTTGCTTTCCACTTGAGGGGGGTCCTTACCCAGGATCCCCTGTCATCCTTCCTGTCTCAACACCTCCACCCTGGGCCACATTTGGCTGGGCCAAGACACAAAATGCACATCTGATCATGTAAACTTGGATTTCTTTGATTGTGGATGACTGAAAATATTTTCAGATGTTTGTCATTTGGGGTTTATTGCTCTATAGATGGTCTGTGTCCTTCCTTCTTTCCTTCCTTTCTTTTTTGGTACTGGGGATTGAACCCAGGACTCACTGCACCCTAGGCAAGCACTCTACCACCGAACCATACCTGCCACCTTACTGTCATGTTACTATTGTTCATTACATAGCCCTTTCATGGCTAAAGATCTTCCCTTGGCCTTCTACATAGATGGCACACACTTCCCTGAAATGTACATCCTTAGACTTTGTTGTATGTTTCTGACACATTAAAGTTTAAGATTTTTTTTTTTTTTTGGCTTTTTGAGACAGGGTCTCCCTGTAGCCCCAGCTGGCCTGGNGCCGACCGCTCTTACAGAGGACCCGGGTTCGATCCCCAGCACCCACATGGCGGCTGAGAACCGTCTGAAACTCCAATTCCAGGAGAACTCCAGTTCCAGGGGAATCCGAGACCCACTTCTGACCTCCGCGGCATTGCACGACACGAGTGCACAAACCTGCATGCAGACAGTACATTCATACACATACAGAAATAAATAAAATTAATAAAAAAAAAAATTTTTAAAAAAAAGAACAAATATGGAAAGGCCATAAAACAACCTGTGTCAGCCCACGGGGTGGGGAGCAGTGAATTAACCACTTCAGTAATGATATTAGTACAATCCGGAAATTTGGGGGGGGGAAATTTGACCTGGGCTGATTAAATTCTAAAGCACAGGGCTGGAGAGATGGCTCAGCGGTTAAGAGACTTCGATTCCTAGCACCCACATGGCAGCTAAGAACCGTCTTTAACTCCAATTCCAGGGGAATCCGATGCCCTCTTCTGACCTCTGCAGCATTGCAGGTCATGGATGTACAGACCTACATGCAGACAGTACACTCACACACATAATAAATAAATAAATTAATTAATTAATTAATTAATTAAATTCTGAAGCACAAGGGAAGAGTTACATAGACGTTATTATGGGAGCAATGCTCATCTTCTGGTTTCCTTTTTTGGCATTTGGGGAAAGAGAGCGAGAGCGAGAGAGAGAGAGAGAGAGAGAGAGAGAGAGAGAGAGATCTCACTGGTAAAGAGCACTTACTGACTGTTGTAGTTTGCTTCTCCATTGCTGTGACAAAACACTGACAAATACCAACTTGGGGAGGAAAGGGTTTATTTGTCTTACAACTTCTGGGTCACAGTTTATCACTCAGGGAATTCAAAGTAGGAACTTGAGCTGAAGCACAGGCCATGGAGAACACTGCTTACTGGCTTGCTCTCCTGACCCATGTTCCAACTGCTTTCTTATACAGCACAGGACCCCTGCCCAGGGGTGGCATTGCCCACAGTGGGCTGGGCCTTCCCACATCACTCAACAATCAAGAAAATGTCCTACAGACATGGGCACAGGCCAGTCCCGTGGAGGAAATTTCCCAATTGAGGTTCCCTCAACCCAGGTGTGTCAAGTTGACATTCCTAAAGCTATCCAGCACAATTGACCCCTTGTCAACTTGACACACAAAACATACTATTAAACCACAACCTTTCCATTTCTTGTCCCCAAAATATGTTAACATTAATATCACAACATGAGACAGTACTTTAAAAGCCCCACAGTCCTTAAAAAATCCAAACACTTAAAGTTCAGTCTCTTAACTGTGGGCTCCTATAAAATCAAAACCAAATACTATCTTATTTCAAAGGGAAGAATCAGGCACACCTAAGCAAAACCTAAGTCCAGCAAAGTAGCTCAAGGCTGGACATCTGGGATTCACTCACGATCTTCTGGGCTCCAAAGAATTTCAGCAGCTCCACTTCTCTGACTCTGCTGTCCACAGAACACACAGCTCATCTTTCAGGCCCAGGCCAGCTCCATTCCACATCCGCTCTCTTTGTAGTCATCCCATGGTCCTGCTATCCCCAAAATGCTGGGGTCTCCTCTGAAACTGAGGCTGCACCAATGGTCTCTTTTGACCTCTCCTGGTACAAAGCCTCAGCTTCTCTTTATGACCCATGTAGTCCTGGGGTCTTCACTACAAGGTGTACTCTCACAGTGCCAAGCCTCAGCTGCTCTCTGTGACTCCTTCACATTTCAACACCAGAACCATATAGGAGACTCTTACACATTACCAAGTCCCCAGTCCAGCTTGACATGGAGGGTCGGGCCCCCTCTGGACCACAGCTTCTGTGTGCTGACCCTGAGGAAATTCTTCCCAGAAGATTTCACCACAGTGATCTGGTCTCTTGTTACAGCTGATTTTAAAGCCCCAGCTAACCAGCATCAATTGTCCCGTTAAAACAAAGCTTTCACTTCAGATTCTAGTTTCTTGTTACTCACAGCTGATTTTTCAGCCCCAGCTGACCAGAACTCACAGAGTCTTAATTTAAAAGTATCATACAGCCTGGCGTGGTGGCGCACGCCTTTAATCCTAGCACTTGGGAGGCAGAGGCAGGCGGATCTTTGCAAGTTCAAGGCCAGCCTGGTCCACAGAGTGAGTTCCAGGACAGCTGGGGCTACAGGGAGACCCTGTCTCAAAAAGACCAAAAAAAAGAGTATCATACAAACAGCCCTGATGGTCTCTGCTTCCCTTTGGAGCTTCACAAGCCAGACCACCATTGTCTACAACTGTTTCATCATAACTGGCCAAGTTCCACAGCAACAAACTCTAAGCACTCAATGGCTTTTCCAGCCTAAAGTTCCAATGGCTTCCACAATCCTCCCCAACACCAAGATCAGGTCTGTCAAAGCAATAGCCCACTTTCTGGTACCAGTTTCTGTTCTAGTTTATCTTCAATTGCTGTGACAAAACACCCTTACCAATACCAATTTGGGGGAAGAAAGCATTTATTTATCTACATCTCCTGGGTCACAGTTCATCACTTAAGAGAACCCAAGATAAGAGCTCAGGGCAGGGGCTGGAGAGATGGCCTAGCGGTTAAGAGCACCGACTGCTCTTACAGAGGACCCGGGTTCGATCCCCAGCACCCACATGGCGGCCAAGAACCGTCTGAAGCTCCAATTCCAGGAGAACTCCAGCTCCAGGGGAATCCGAGACCCTCTTCTGACCTCCGCGGCGTTGCACGACACGGGTGCACAAACTTGCATGCAGACAGTACATTCATACACATACAGAAATAAATAAAATTAATAAAAANCTTAAAAAAAAAAAAAAAAGAGTCGTAGGGCAGGAGCCGGAGCAGAGCTGAAGCACAGGCATGGGAGGAATCTGTTGCTTACTGACTTGCTCCCCTGACCCATGCTCCAACTGCTTTCTTATACAATTACAGGACCACTACAGGGACTGCACTGCCACAGTAGCTTGGGCCTCCCACATCACCTAATTAAGAAAATGCCTACAGACATGGCCACATAGCAGTCCAATGGAGGAAATTTCCCAAATTGAGGTTCCCTATTCCCAGGGTGTGCGAAGTTGACACTAAAGCTATCCAGCAACAGTGCGTTCCAAGGGACCCAACGACAGTTCTCAATACCTATGCTTTTTTTTTTTAATACCTATTCTTGATGGCTAACAACCGTCTGTACTTCCACCTCTAGGGCATCCTACAGCCTCCGTGGCCACCAGCACTCCTGTATATCCAGGTAAGACAACCATGCCAAAACATTATTTCCCAAACACACAAACTTATAGGTTAAATCAATGTATACAAATCAAATAAATTTAATAATCCCACG
Source organism: Rhizomys pruinosus (assembly GCA_009823505.1). NCBI lineage: Eukaryota > Metazoa > Chordata > Mammalia > Rodentia > Spalacidae > Rhizomys > Rhizomys pruinosus. Next base: position 1,992,767 of record VZQC01003012.1, on the reverse strand, counting down.
CGCTAGAAAGCTAATGTGATGCGACTTGTAAGCAAGCACTACTCGTGTAAGATGGTGAAAGACCTTGTCATTTAATTGGTTTTTGCTTTTTTCGTATGAGGTACTTGTGGTGTCGCATAGATAAAGTAAAATTATTGTTATGATACTAGGGAGGGTAGAATGGACTCAGATTGTTAAAGACCATGGACCATTTTCTACCATAAATTAGTATACAGATTCAAATGCAATCCCGAATTAAAAATCCCTAAGAGTTTCTTCACAGACTTGGGAGAAAAAAAATCACTTTTAAGTCATATGGAATCGCTTAAAATTCACTTAATGAATTTCATAAAAAAACATCTTGGTACTGGCACAAAAAACGACCAGTTGACCAATGGAACAAAACTAAAGGTTGACTGCTCCACTATACCTCAGCCGAGTAAATTCCAATCCCCAGCACCCACCGTGTCAGCTAACAACCATTCGAAACTTCCAGTTTCAGGGAATTCTGACATGCCCTCTTCTGATTCCTCACCAGGCATATGTGCATAGCGTCGGCACATAACTTCACAATTACTGCAGATATTTTGATTACACACATAACAGTTAAAAGGAAAAAGTCATTATTAAAGAAGACATCAACGGAGTGGTGGAGCAGCACAGACCTATGTACAAATCCTTAGGCAATTCGAGAAGTAGATGCAGGCGGAGTCTGTGTGAAGTTACTGGACTACAGGCCAGTGTGGCCTGAGATAGCTAACTCACACCATAGATAGTCCGCGTTTATACCTCTACGAGCCCATGTAGCTCGCAACAATACAGGTGGCAGAACTCTAGAAATTTGCTCAATCAAGAAAGCCACTATTCAAACAAATAGAAAAAATCTCACTCAAAATATTATCTAGTTTTATGGTTTAATAATATAAATACATTAAAATTTATTGTCACTTATTAACAAAAAGAAACACATTATGTTCCCGTTGATTTTAGAAGACAGCTTGCAGCAACCTACGGCCTCCACAATTTGACATCGCCTACCCGTGTGTGTTTTCCATCTGACTTATTCTTTGTTATTTTGATGGAAAATATTTTATTTTATAATTTTATTGAAAAAGCTAAAGCGCGGGTATGCGCTGCTCAGCCTGGGGCCTAGCTTGGATTAAACGAAGACGACAGAAACCTGCATAATATCTGCCAAGACCCAGGTTTCGCTAAATCTCACAAACCGCACATGGTACACACGAGGTTGAACACATCTGCCAAAAACTCCCTCAAGTTGTCACGATGGAAGGAAACTCCAGTTAACGACAGAAGCGAAGGAATCTTAGCCGCTACGTCTAACCCTGACGCATACAGTACGCAATAGGGATAGCTCGATCCTACGAGATGCATGCACAGCCATGCAGTGCAAGGCATGCCAGAGGGTCAACATTACATAAAAAGCATTACAACAAAAACTCAAATAAAAAAAAAAAAGGACAAGAAAAGCAATGAAAGGCAAATGGGGATACTTGGGTTAATTTTTAGATGTCCTTGTACTCCTTGCTCTCTGGAGAGGCAATATATCATTGTGGTTAAGGGCTATCCTATATTACCTGCATCGGATTTCTAGTCTTGTGTGCCTGAGTGGAGTTTTCTGTAAATATCTTGCTCAGCTTTTCCTTAGGCAGTTGCATTGACACAGTGCACTTACATACATGCAGCATGAAGACGGTTCTTAGCCACTCATTGTGGGTTAGGTCGGACTATAGAAACGAGTAACCAATCTCGAGTCAGAGAGCAGATCAGATAGCTCGATATAAAACGCACCTGGATAGTCGTCGAGCGAGACACTGTTCATTGTTGATCGATTGACCTCTTCGACCAAAGCATATCAAATTTTTTCTTCAGGTGATTATGTAAACTCTTGTTTATTATTATTACTTTAACTCTCATAATGATACGAATGGAATCATCTCAAGATAGAAACTACAATTGACTGACATCTGGAATAAAGCGTGTGTGGTAGTAGCACGAGGTGTTACAGAGACTTCACAAATGAGGGAATAAAAGAAGGGTGGTGATGCTGACAACTAGATGTCGATGGTATACAAGAAGTGATCAAGCAGTATGTTATAGCATTATACAGGAGTTACCAATGCAAGTGAAAGCCACTTTAAGATATTCATCTCACTTCCAATAAGACTACCTATATCAGAGAGGTTAAAACAAAATAGAGTCGGATGTATTCACCTTAATAGCCTGGAGTGAGCGCTCTGTGGATGATGGAGTGTGAGCGGACAATCAATCTCACAACGCCTGGGGGTTCATGGAAATTGAAAACGCGGGTAACAAGCAATTGTCCTTCAGTGCTGCTTATTAGCGTGATCGTGGTGAAGACCTCATAAATAGATCCATCAGAACCCACTCGATCGCCCTACACACTTGGACCCAGTTCATTATTACTACTACATGAAGTGGGTAGAATAAGAATACCAGCCTCAGGAGCTGAGCTACTAATCTACGTAAGAACGAATAACATGTCTACAGCCTAAGTTTTGGCCTAGGGTTGCTAGGGCTCTCGCATTGCCCTTTCATACTTTACATGGCGAAGGAAAGGCAGGAGGCGCTAGGAGGATACCACTCGTAGAGATCTCCAGGCGTAGCCCTGTGTTCTACTGCCAGTATTCGAGCAGGAGCCATAGATGAGGAACATAAGTTGATGGACCCTGTCTTAAAAAACAAATAACAACAATAAAAAACAAAAACGCAACAATATGGAGTGTGTTTATTAAATCTTTATTCATATTTAATTTGGTGTATGTAGTAGAATAGAGTGTAATTGGTACCTTGTTTGGGATGGGTAGGGATCTGGGATGCAGCCCATATCTGTGGCGCCAATCTGTGGAGGTCAGAAGAGGGTCTCCGATCCCGGGAACTGGAGTTTCTGAATTGGAGTTACCGCTAGTACGCCTTGGTTACATTAGCCGGCACGTCGGATGCTTGAGCCGTGAAAGCCTGGCTTACCGAGGGACCTCCCGCTCTTTTGGATCCCAGCACCCACAATGGCGCATAGAGTTCTCTATAGAGTACTTGATATTGCTCATAATTTTTTTTTAATTTTATTTATTTCTGTATGTGTATAAATGTACTGTCTGCATGGAGGTCTGTGCATCCCTGTCGTGCAATGCCACGGAGGTCAGAAAAGGGTGTCGGATTCCCCTGGAACTGGAGTTCTCCTGGAATTGGAGTTTCAGACGGTTCTCAGCAGCCACGTGGGTGCTGGGGATTGAACCCGGGTCCTCTGTAAGAGCAGTCAGCACTCTTAACCGCTAAGCCATCTCTCCAGCCCCAATGCTCATAATTTTTTTTTTTTTTGTCTTTTTGAGACAGGGTTTCCCTGTAGCCACAGCTGTCCTGGAACTCACTCTGTAGACAAGGCTGGCCTTGAACTCACAAAGATCCACCTGCCTTTGGCTCCCAAGTGCTAGGATTAAAGGTGTGCACCACCACGCCCGGCTATTTATTCTTTATGTTTGTGAAGTACTGTCGCATGCAGGTCTGTGCACCTGTGTTGTGCAATGCTGTGGAGGTCAGAAGAGGGCATCGGATTCCCCTGGAACTGGAGTTAAAGATGGTTCTCAGCCGCCATGTGGGTGCTGGGGATTGAACCCGGGTCCTCTGCAAGAGCAGTCGGTGCTCCTAATCTCTAGGCCATCTCTCCAGTTCCGGTAGTGCTCATAATTTATATGTAATTGCTATAGAGCATAGGCACCCTGGATAAGACCATAGATTCAGATGGGGCTACCTTCAACCTTATGATCTTCAGCACAACACTCATACTCTGTGCTCCAGTTTTTATAATGCATATTCTCAGAGGACTGTTACAAGAATTAGATGAAATTTAAATTTAGTATAGTACCCAACACATATTAAGTGATCAATTTCTTTGGTGTTTTGAGTTTTGTTTTGGTTTGTTGTTGGTTTTTTTTTTTTTTGCGTTTTTTGTTTCTTTTGCTGTTGTTTTGTTTGTTTGTTTGTTTGTTTTGCTGTTTTTCGAGACAGAGTCTCCCTGTAGTCCCACCTAGCCTGGAATTTACTGCGCAGACCAGCCTGGCCTTGAACTCACAGAGATCTGGCTCCCTCTGCCTCCTGAGTGCTGGGATTAAGAGTGTGCCAGCACACCTGCCAGTAAGTAACCAATATTAACTGAAGTTATTCAGCCTGTTAATAATGATGATAATAACAGTAGTGGCCAGAGATGTCATTCAGCTAGTACAGTGCTTGCCTGGCATGCATGATGCCCTGAGTTTGTTTCATTGCTACATGAGGGGCTGGAGAGATGGCCTAGCGGTTAAGAGCGCCGACCGCTCTTACAGAGGACCCGGGTTCGATCCCCAGCACCCACATGGCGGCTGAGAACCGTCTGAAGCTCCAATTCCAGGAGAACTCCAGTTCCAGGGGAATCTGAGACCCTCTTCTGACCTCCGCGGCATTGCACGACACGGGTGCACAGACTTGCGTGCAGACAGTACACTCATACACATACAGAAATAAAAAAAATAATAAATAAAAAAAATAAATAAATAAATAAAAAATCATTGCTACATGAATCAGGTATGATGGCACAATCCTTTAATAAGCCCCAGTGCTTGGGGGGGTGGAGGCAGGAGAATCAGCAGCTCAGGGTCATCTCAGCTACATGCTCAGTTCAAGATCACCCTGTGATACATGAGACCCTGTCTCAAAAAAGTACTGATAGGGGCTAGAGAGATGGCTCAGCAGTTAAGAGCACTGGCTGCTCTTCCAGAGGACCCAGGCTCAGTTCCCAACACCACCATGAGAGCTAAAAACCACCCATAATTCCAGTTCTAGAGGATCCAATGCCCTCTTCTGGCCTTGTAGGAATTGCATGCATGTGATCCACTTACATACATACATACATACATACATACATGCATACATACAGAATAAACATACACACAAAATTAAAATATTTTTAAGTAATAATACAGTTACCATAACTGTATTATTTTTCTGGAATATAAGCATTGTCTTTATATTACATTTCTTCTGAGCAACTATAGCATCTAAAGAAATAATTTAGTTAACAGGCATTATCTAAAAATGCCATTCCAGTTGATGGCAGATTAATGGGGAAGGGAAATAAAAGGAAGAAGCAGTTTGATGTGTGTTTCTGAAAGCGCCTTTCACCTGTTTCCTTACTTTTCTTCCCATAGTTTGGTCTTGAAGCATTATATCCTCTTTCTCATAGTACTTTGATCTCTGACTTTGCTTTTAGTCAAAAATAATTGTTTTGGGACAGAGAGGTGATGCAGCCTTTAAAGGCTAAGGCTAACAACCAAAATGTCAAAAATAGTTGTCTTGCAGCTGGGCATGATGGCACAGGCCTTTAATCCCAGCCCTTGGGAGGCAGAGGCAGAAAGAATTCTGTGAGATCAGGGCCAGCCTGGTCTATGTAGCAAGTTCCAGGCCAGCTAGGGCTACAGGGAAACCCTGTCCAAAAAACTAAAAATAAAATAAATGCCTTAGCCTAGGGAATATATCTCAGTAGAGCACTTGCCTCACATTCGCAAGGTCCTGGATTCAATCCCTAGCACCAAAGAAAAAGTCTTTACATCTATTAATTCCTTGTTAAGAATAGTAGACTGTTAGCCAGGTATGAGAGCTCCCACCTGTAATCTCAGCATCTGGGAGGCTAAGGATTGCTGCAGGTTCAAGGTCAGCCTGAGCTACATAGTGAGACCCTGTCTCAAAAAAAAAAAAAAAAAAAAGTAGACTGTTCAACTTTTCTTGAATGTCAATATTAACATTGTTAGTGTTGCCAAAAATAATTGCTTTTTCCAAGTTTGCTTTTTTATTATTTTTATTTTTGTGCATGTATGAGTGTATTGTCCACCTGTATGTAAGTGTACCCATGTCATACAGTGCCCATGGAGGTCAGAAAAGGACATCAGATTCCCCTGGAACTGGGATTACAGATGTTGTTAACACATGTGTGTTCTGGGAATCAAACCCAGGTCCTCTGCAAGAGCAGCCAGTTCTCTTAACTGCTGAGCCATCTCTCCAGCCCCTTGTTTGTTTTTTGAGACAAGGTCTCCCTGTAGCCCCATCTGGCCAGGAACTTGCTATATAGACCAGACTGGCCTTGATTTCACAGAAATTTACCTGCCTTTGCCTCTCTAGTGCTAGAACTACTCTGACTAAAACGAATGTTTTATCTGTTAAGCTCTTGAAGAGCAGCTACAATACACTACCATTCAGTCAGTGAGCACTGACCACAAATTGTCTCTTAGGTTCCATCTGGATCTTGGTGGCAGCTCATTTCCTCACACTCTGAGAAATTGTTAAGCTGAGTGGATTAAGATGAATGCCATGTAATATTGATTCTATCACTTAGTTTTCTGTGTGTGTATGTGTGTGTTCATTGTGCAAATACACGCTTGGTCGTGCATGGAGATGCCACAGGTCAGTCAGCCTCCTTGTTCCTTAGGAACTGTTCACCTTGAGGAATTTTTCATTGGTGGTGATTTGCTTTGTTGTCGTTGTTGTTGTTTGAAACAGGGTCTCACTGTGTAGTACTGGGTAGCCTGGAACTTGCTGTGTAGACCAGGCTGGCCTCAAACTTATAGAGATCGACCTCCCTTTGCTTCCCAAGTGCTGTGATCAAAGTTGTATACCACCATGCCTTGCACGCATGCTTGTGTGTGTGTGTGTGTGTGTGTGTGTTGTTAATTTTGAAACTGGAAAGAAAGTCAGATATATTTTCTTACAGCTAAATATCTATAATGATCTTAGTGGCCTGAACTAAAGCTCTCTGCTTATAGCAAAGGTGACAGTCTCACTACACAGCCAGGCATAAGACCTCATTAGTCTACAGTGCTGGCATTGCACGACACGGGTGCACAAACTTGCATGCAGACAGTACACTCATACACATACAGAAATAAATAAAATTAATAAAAAATTTTTTTTTAAAAAAAGAAAAAGAAATACAAGACTCAGAGGAAGAATACAGGGCAGAGTGGAGCTGGTGCAGAGAAGCACACTTATACATTCAGTAATTGGGAAACTTGAATTGCATTTTGCTTAAAGGATGGAAAGAGTTAAGCAAAAAACATGAGTGTTCTAAAGTTTAAATTTAAAAAAAAAATCTGTTCTGAGGGCTGGTAAGATGACTCATCAGGTAAAGGCACATGCTGTCAAACCTGATGACCTGAGTTCAATCCCCAGGACCCACATGGCAGAAGGAGAGAACTGACTCACAAAAATTGTCCTCTGACTTTCTGACTTGTGCATGTGTCATCGCAGGCATGCACAGGCATGTGCAAACATACACACACACGCACACCACACACACACACACACACACACACACGCACACACACACACACACGTGAGTAAATATAGTAGAAAAAAACCAGCTCTCCTAGTGGCGCCATTTGAGGTGCCACATGTATGAGTGGAGGAAGGGCAAAAAAGCATAGAAAATTAAAAAAAAAAAACCCTCTTCTAAACTGGACTTGATGGAAAAAAAAAAAAAAAACCCTCTTCTAAACTGGACTTGATGGAACATGCCTATAATCTGAGCACTTGGAAAGCGGAGGCAGGAAGGAGCAGTTCAAGGTCAGCCTCAACTGTGTAGTGATTCATGGTCTAACTAGAACTACATGAGACCCTGTTTCGGAGTCCAGTTCTAAAAAGGAAGAGTTAAGTTTGTGGAGTATGATTCACAGATGAAATACAAGACTCGGGCTGGAGAGATGGCCTAGTGGTTAAGAGCACCGACCGCTCTTACAGAGGACCCGGGTTCGATCCCCAGAACCCACATGGCGGCCGAGAACCGTCTGAAACTCCAGTTCCAGGAGAACTCCAGTTCCAGGGAAATCCGACACCCTCTTCTGACCTCCGCTGGCATTGCACGACATGGGTGCACAAACTTGCATGCAGACAGTACACTCATACACATACAGAAATAAATAAAATTAATAAAAAAAATTAAAAAAAAAAAGAAAAAAGAAATACAAGACTCAGAGGAAGAATTTATAGGGGAAAGAGTTTAGCCTGGTTTCCAACAGTTAGTAACCTGGGGGTGGGGGGGAAAAAAGACATTTTCCTGAAAGTATTTTAAGCAGCAGATGGATACTTATCCTAAGAATTTTGCAGATGAAAATTGTCTGCATCAAATGTGTATGTATTAGAGCCAATGACCTCCAGAAGTTCTCTGAAATCCTTTCCAATATTGTGGGTCTTTGACTTAATGACTTTTCTTAGTTGGCAAGGACTCTTCCTAGCAAGTTTGTTGTTGTTGTTGTTGTTATTGTTTTGGTTGAGGTTTTTTTTTTTTTTAGCTTTATTAGGGTTTTGGGGGGGGCAGTTGAGACAAGGTCTCCCTGTAGCCCCAGCTGGCCAGGAATGCACTATGTAGACCAAGCTGCCCTGGAACTTAATATGTAGCCAAGATTGGCTTTGAACTCCTGATCCTCATGCCTCTACCTCGCAAATTCTGGAATTACAGATATATGCCACCACGCCTGGCTTGTTTTTTTTGTTTGTTTGTTTTTTGGTGTTTTCGAGATAGGGTCTCCCTGTAGCCCCAGCTGTCCTGGAACTCGCTCTGTAGACCAGGCTGGCCTTGAACTCACAAAGATCCGCCTGCCTCTGCCTCCCATGTGCTAGGACTAAAGGAGTGCGCTACCACGCCCGGCTTTGTTTTAATTTTTTAAGTTAGCACACACAAAGCTAATATAGTGGTACAGACTTTAAATCCTAGCACTTGGGAGGCCAATACAGGTAGATCACTGTGACATGGAGGCCAGTTTGGTCTACATAGTAAGATCCAGACCAGCCAGGATTACATAGTGAGACACTGTTTCAAAAAAAAAAAAGTTAGGGTACATAATAAGGGATTTCATTAAGGCACATTTATATATAAATGTCCTCCTTCCTTCCTTAAGATCACTTTCATCCCTTTCATGATCCCTTTTCTACTTCCATGACTAGTATATGCGCACACATGAGCACACACACACACACACACACACACACAGTCTAGATTTCACATGAGAGAAAATGTGGTTATTTGTCCTGCTGAGACTGGCTTATTTGGCTTAATATAATTATCTCCATTTCTTGCAAATGTCATGATTTCATTTTTCTTTATGGCTTACTAAAACCCTATTGTGTAGCCAGGCATGGTGGCTGTGCTCAATAGCTTTAGTGTCAACTTGACACACCTGGGTTGAGGGAGCCTCAGTTGGGGAATTGGCTCCATTGGATTGGCCTGTGGCCACATCTGTGGAGTATTGTCTTGATGGTTGAGCAGTGTGGGGGGGCAGCCCACAATGAGTAGTGCCACCCTGCAGGTGGTTGTGTACGGTATAAGAAGGCAGGCTGGGCATGAGCAAGCAAGCAAGCCAGTGAACAGCACTCCTCCATGGCCTGTGCTTCAGCTCCTGCCTCCAGGTTCCTGCCCTGAGTTCTTGCCTTGGGCTCCCTAACTGATGAACTGTGACCCAGGAGATGTAAGCTGAATAAACCCTTTCCTCCCCAAGTTGGTGTTGGTCAGAGTGTTTTGTCACAGCAATGGAAAACAAACTAGAACAGTGGGGCACGCCTTTAATCCTAGCACTTGGGAGGCAGAGGTAGGCGGATCTTTGTGAGTTCAAGGCCAGCCTGGTCTACAGAGTGAGTTCAAGGACAGCTGGGACTACAGGGAGACCCTGTGGGGGGGGGGCTATTGTGTATATGTATCACTTTTTTTCTTTTTTGGTCTTTTTGAGACAGGGTCTCCCTGTAGCTCTGGCTGTCCTGGAACTCACTCTGTAGACCAGGCTGGCCTCAAACTCACAGAGATCCGCATGCCTCTGCCTCCCAAGTGCTAGGATTAAAGGCGTGCGCCACCATGCCCGGCATTCATTTATTTCTGTATGTGTGTCAATGTACTGTCTGCATGCAAGTCTGTGCAACCGTGTCATGCAATGCCGTGGAGGTCAGAAGAGGGTGTCAGATTCCCCTGGAACTGGAGTTCTCCTGGAATTGGAGTTTCAGATGGTTCTCGGCCGCCATGTGGGTGCTGGGGATCGAACCCGGGTCCTCTGTAAGAGCGGTCAGCGCTCTTAACCGCTAGGCCATCTCTCCAGCCCCCATGTATCACATTTTTTATCCATTCTTCTGTTGGTGGATATCTAGACTGATTCCCTTTCTTGGCTATTGGGATAGTACATTAATAAACAGATGTGCAAGCATCTCTGCCATATGTTGGCTGAAATCTTCAGCTATACACTAAGGAGTAATGTAGCTAGATCATATGGTATATCTAGTTTTAATTTTTTGAGGAATCTTCATACTGATTTCCATACTGAGTTCACCAATTTACATTTTCCAGGGAATATTTTTGTTGAGATTTTCTTTTTTTTCTTTTTTGAGACAGTCTTATTGTGTAACCCTGGCTTGACTGAAACTTACTCTGTAGACCCCAGGCCAGCCTCGAACTTGCTGTGATCCTCCTGCTTCTGACTTCCGGGTGCTGATACTACAGATTATCTGTCACCATACCTGAAAAACTTTTTTTATGATATGATGTAATTAAAGCATATGGCCTCGTTTCATTTTTTTTTTCTTAAAATAACTCTACTTAGACACTCACTCTTAATAAAATACTTTATTTGATGCATTGTGTTACTCTGATTCAGAGGGAATCCAGTCATTGACTCAAAATTTAGATGAATTCTACAGCACTAAACCAAAATAGCTCTAATATAAATATCTCTGTAAATAACTACAAGAAGAAAGGAGGATGTTCTATATGCTATTCCTGTCATGTTTTTTCAGGTTTTCGTGGTAGTTTGATACTTTATTCTGTTATCACAAACAGCCCTAGATAGTATTGTCCTTACTTTATAGTTGAAGGAATTGAGAATTACAGAGATTGTCACTGAGACAAAGGAGAGCCTTAAGTTTTTTGGGTTTTGGTTTTGGTATTTTTTTTTTTGAGACAAGGTCTCCCTTCAGTCCCAGCTGGCTTGGAGCTTGCTCTGTAGACCAGGCTGGCCTTGAACTCACAGAGATCTGCCTGCTTCTGCCTCCCGAGTGCTGGGATTAAAGGCGTGTGCCACCACCCCGGGCTTGGTTTTTAATTTTTATTTTTTATTAATTTTTTTTATTTATTTCTGTATGTGTATGAATGTACTGTCTACATGCAAGTCTGTGCACCCGTGTCGTGCAACGCTGCGGAGGTGAGAAGAGGGTCTCGGATTCCCCTGGAACTGGAGTTCTCCTGGAATTGGAGCTTCAGACGGTTCTCAGCCGCCATGTGGGTGCTGGGGATCAAACCCGGGTCCTCTGTAAGAGCGGTCGGCGCTCTTAACCGCTAGGCCATCTCTCCAGCCCCTGGTTTTTAATTTTATGTGTATGTTTTACCTGCATATATGTAGGTGCACCTGTGTCATTGAGTTACAGGTGGTTGTGAGCCACCCGACATGGGTGTTGAGAATCATACTGGAAGAGCAGTATGCACTCTTAACCACTCAGCCATCTCTCCAGCCCTGGAATCTTTTTAATCATTTGTGAAAAATATCAAGTAAAAGTATATTGTGGCTAAGTTTTGGAACCAACTCCAGTATTCTGTTCCAGAATATTAAGTGTATTTAAGGTTTGTTTTTAAAATTCCTTTAAGTATGGATTGAGATAAGACTCTGACAGACCATTTTCTATAATTTTCTGATTTAAAAAAATTAGTGATTAGCCGGGCGTGGTGGCACACGCCTTTAATCCTAGCACTTGGGAGGCAGAGGCAGGCGGATCTTTGTGAGTTCAAGGCCAGCCTGGTCTACGGAGTGAGTTCCAGGCCAGCTGGGACTAAGGGAAGACCATTCTGAAAAGGACCCAAAAAAAAAAAAAAAAAAAAAAATTTAGGTGGGAAAGGATGACTGCTTTGGCAAGTCACTGTCTGTCACATGAAAGACTAGAGAAAAGGAGCTGAGCCTGAGACTGCCATGGGACTAGAAGTTAAAAATAAGGTCTTGCGAGGCTGGAGAGATGGCCTAGCGGTTAAGAGCGCCGACCGCTCTTGCAGAGGACCCGGGTTCGATCCCCAGCACCCACATGGTGGCCGAGAACTGTCTGAAACTCCAATTCCAGAGAACTCCAGTTCCAGGGGAATCCGACACCCTTCTTCTGACCTCCGCGGCATTGCACGACACGGTGCACAGACTTGCATGCAGACAGTACATTCATACACATACAGAAATAAATAAAATAATTTAAAAAATTTTAAAAAAAATAAGGTCTTGGGGCTAGAGAGATGGCCTAGTGGAGTTAAGAACGCACCGACCTCATCTTAGCGGAGGACCCAGGTTCGATCCCCCAGCACCACCAACATGGCAACTGAGAACCATCTTTAACTCCATTTCCGAGGGAATCCGATGGCCCTTTTTCTATGACCTCCATGGCATTGCACGACATGGGTGCACAGACTACAGATGCAGACAGTACATTCATACACATAGAAAATAAAAAAAATGTTTAAAAATGTTTGAAAATGAAAATCTTATCCAGGCATGGTGGTGCATGCCTTTAATCCTAGCACTTGGGAGTCAGAGGCAGGTGGATACTTTGTGAGTTCAAGGCCTGGCCTGGCTCTACCATGGTGAACTCCAGGCCAACTGGACTAAACGGCAGACGTCAAAAAAAAAACAACACAAAAAACAAAAAAACAAAAGCAGTCTTAATTCTAATTCAAAAAAGGTATACAGTCCAAATTTCTTCTGAGACCACGGCTAATCTCTTTAACTGTAAGCTCCTGTAAAATCAAAAGACAAATCTTACATATTCCCAACTCACAAATGGAACCTAAATAAAGCACATCCCATTCTAGGGGTGCGCAAAGGAGGGGAGAGGCAAGGAAAAAAATTTAAACTGGGGACCAAAAACAAGGGACGAAAACCAGGCAAGCAAACCAAAAACACCCAAAAGGTTCTGTAAGCTCCACGTGCAAAATTTGGGACTTGGAAACTTTCCCCCAAAAGCTTAGATGACTCAGCTTCTTCCAGCTTTAGCTTGCAACATACATCTTTCTTTAGGCTGGGACCGCTCCCTGTATTGAAAAGCTCTCCTTGGTAAAATATTCACAGCTCTGGCATCTCGATGTTTTCTTGGGGTCTCCCACTGCCAAAACATCTCACATTCACAGCTTCATGCATGGCTATCAGGGCCTTCTTTATGCGAAGGGACACCCCTGCTGCACGGTCTGACCGGCTCTCCTCTGAAACCGTGGAGGAAGAACTGAAGACCCCTTCACTCTTTCAAACTTCATGCCTCTAAAAGCCAGCACCAAATGAATGAAACTGCCGAGTTTGGCTGCAAGTTTGGGATAGACCCTGGCTATTTTCAACCACATTTGCAACTTTTCTCTGCCCTGAACTTGTTGGAGCAGAAAACCCTTTCAGTATTTTCCTTTCAAAAGTTGGAGGACTTAGCTGGGTGTGTCTTCCCTGAAGAAAGTTTCAGTGTTTACTTGAAATCCAGCCTCCTTAATCACTTTAATCTACGTTTTTCCATGTTTACTTGTAAATAGCTAGGCCTCTCCTTAATCACTTTTATCTCCTTATCAAAAGGAACCTCTCCTTCACATGCCTTGGCCCCACTTTAATCTTCCTTAGTGCAGTTTCAGATCAAACTGTACAATTCTGCATTTCTTTCTTGCCCCATCTGCTCTTCTTCACTGTAAATGCTGTACAATATTCACCATTAATAGCCATGCCACCATTTCTACATTAGGTCTATCTTGAAATATCCTCCGCCCAAGACATTAGTCCATTGCTTTTCAACTATAGCATCAGGCAAGCATTATGGGCTGTGGGCAAACTTGCTGCCAGACTCTTTATCAAAAATATTCCCAGTTGCTGCCTAAGACTTTATTTTCTACTGGATCACATTTTTGATAGCAATGACTTTTCTTTCCAGGCTTCTCTAGAATGGCCTCTTTAGCTCTGTCTTACAGTAGTCAACAGCTTTCCAGCCCAAAGGTTTCCATAGTCCTTCCCACATGTTCTCCAAACATCCACATGTTGGTCAGGTTCTTCACAGCAACAGCCACTCTCTGTACAAATAACTATAGTCACTTTTTCTGTTGCTGTGAATTAAAACCAACCATGAGCAAGGGAACTTATAAAAGGAAGAGTTTATTTGAGCTTACAATTGACGGTTCCTAGGGAATAGTAGTCCATTGTGGCGGGAGGCATGTGGCCGGGGCTGGAGCAAGCAAGCCAAGCGTACTCTCGCAATGAAGCATATGAAGCAGAGACGGGGCGGGGGGGAGGGAGAGAGAGAGAGAGAGAGAGACTGCAGACCACGAGGCTTGTTAAACTCACTAAACCCGCCCCCAATGATGTACTTCCCTCCAAGAACAGTGCCACCAACTGGAGACAAAATGTCTGAATACTTGAAGCCTATGCGGGGACACTCTCATTCAAAGCATCACAACATGTAATCCCATTACTCAGGCCAAGGCAGTTTGAGACCAGCTTGGTCCACATAGCAAATTCTCAGCCATCCACAGGTACATAGTTAAGTCTCTGTCTCAAAACAACAACAAGGGGGGGAGGGGCTAGAAAGAGTGCTCAGTGGTAAACAGCACTTGTTGCTATTTCAGCAGATGAGAGTTCAGTTCCTAGCATCCATATAGGAAGGCACACAACTGCCTATAACTTCACATCCAGAGGATCTAATGCCCTCTTCTGGTCTGTGCAGGCACACACACACATGTGGACACACACACACGCATGCACGCACACACACGCATGCACGCACACACACACACAAATAAAAACTTTTTTATGTGTATGAATGTAGTGTCTGCATGTAGGTTTGTGCACCCGTGTCGTGCAATGCTGCAGAGGTCAGAAGAGGGTGTCGGATTCCCCTAGAACTGGAGTTCTCCTGGAATTGGAGTTACAGATGGTTCTCAGCCACCATGTGGGTGCTGGGGATCAAACCCGGATCCTCTGCAAGAGCAGTCGGTGCTCTTAACCGCTAGGCCATCTCTCTAGCCCCACAAATAAAAACTTTTTAAAATACAGGAAAAAAGAGTTTCAAAATGAAACAGGACCTGAGGGCTGAGGAGATGGCTCATCCTATGCAAGCATAAGGACCTATGTTCAGATCTCCAGCATCTATACAAAAGCCAGGTGTAGCAGTACTCACCTGTAATCCTGGCTCTGGAGAGACAGAGGCAGGAGGAGCCTGGGGTTTTGCTAGCAAGCAAATCTAGCCAATTAGTGAGCTCCAGAGAGTTCAGTGAGAGGTTATCTCAGAAAACAAAATGGAGGGGCTGGAGAGATGGCTCAACAGTTAAGAACACTGGCAGAAGACCCAGGTTTGAATTCCAGAACCCACATGGTGGCTGAAACCAACCATCCTTAACTCCCGTTCCAGGGGATTTGACATCCTCTTCTGTCCTCCACCACATGGGTACACTTACATACATGCAGGCAATACACACATACACATAAAATTAAAATAATAAAATATTAAAAAGAAAGTGGAGAAACAATTGGGGAAGATAACCCATTATTGACCTCTGACCTCTGCTAACATACCCCCACAGAGAAGGTTTTTGTATAAGGGAAATGGAGAGAATAGCAATTAGGATACAGTGTAAGTGTACATTCTTAAGTTCAGTAGAAACCCAGAGGAATTATTAGTGCTGGGGGCGTTGTGGAAGGCTTCAGAATTATCATTTGAATAGAATCTTGAAGATGAGTAGGTGTTGAAGAGTTGACTCTTTTGGATACTGAGGAGTAATAGGAAAGTGATGGCATGAACGATAAGGGAGGAGAGTGTTTCAGGAGTGAGCTAGAGTCAAAGGAAGAACTAGAATCACAAGTCCTTGGGCTTCTGGAAATTTAACTCAATGAATATTTGAGACTGTACTGAGAGTCCTGTGATAATTTATCATTAGTAATCCTATTTTTGTTTAGTTTTTTGAAACAGGAACTCACTGTTATAGACCAGGTTTGCCTCAAACTCAGAGCCTCTCAAAAAAAAACTTATAGAAGGAAGCGTTTATTTGACTTACATTTCAGAGAGATCAGAGTCCATATTGGCAAGGGAGGCATGGTGGCAGAGGTGGCATGAGCAGAAAGCCAACTGATCACATCTTCCAGCAGGCACAGGAAGCAGAGAGCAATTAGAAGTCTGGCAATGCTTAAAAATTCTCAAAGCCTAGCCGGGCGTGGTGGCGCACACCTTTAATCCTAGCACTTGGGAGGCAGAGACAGGCGGATCTTTGTGAGTTCAAGGCCAGCCTGGTCTACAGAGTGAGTTCCAGGACAGCTGGGGCTATAGGGAGACCCTGTCTTGAAAACACCAAAAAAAAAATCTCAAAGCCTGCCTGCAGGTGCTTCCTCTAGCAAGGCCACATCTCCTAAAACCGCCCCAAACACCACCACCAGCTGGTGACAAAATGTCTGTATACTTGGAGCCTATGGGGGACACATATTCAAACCACCACATATACTCTGCCAATACTAGAAGATGGATAATAGAGGAACTAAAGTCAGCAAAAATACTGTTATTCAAGAAATCAGGGACCAGGCATGGTGATGTACGCCTTTAATCCCAGCACTCAGGAGGCAGAAGCAGGCAGATCTCTGTGAGTTTGAGGCCAACCTGGTCTACATAGTGAGTTCCAGCTGGGGTTGCAGGGAGACTCTGTCTCAAAAAGACCCAAAATGAAGAACGAGGAGGAGGAGGAGGAGGAGGAGGAGGAGGAGGAGGAGGAGGAGGAGGAGGAGGTAGAATAATCATCATTATTGGGTGATAGCAAAATTTAAGAAGAGTAGCTTGAATGAGTGAAAATTCATTGAAGACTGGTGGGTATGGTAGCACAAGCCTTTAAACCTAGCATTCAGGAGGTGGACCCCTTAAGTTTGAGGCCAGCTTGGTCTACATAGAGTTTCAGGGCTACATAGTGAGACACTGTCTCAATAAAAAGACTGGTAGATGTGGGGTGGGAAGCTCAGTGGTGCTAAGCAGGCACAATGCTGGGATTCCATCCCTAGCACTAAAGAAAATAAGAGTCAGTTGAATTCTGGAAATCACCTTCTCAGTTGTCCAATTTTGTGAGCATAATTTATTATTTGTAAAGCAAGGATTGTTTGCTCCTTCTAATTTACAGAGATATGAAATTTGAGCAAAGTAATATATGCCATTCCACTTTAAAAAATGATAACTTGGGCCGGGCATGATGGCACATGCTTTTAATACAAGCTTTTAATACCAGCACTTGGGAGGCAGAGGCAGGGTTTTCTCTGCGAGTTAAAGGCCAGGCTGGTTTACGTAGTGAGTTCCAGGCCAGCAGGGGCTACAGGAAGACTCTGTCTCAAAAACACACACAAAAAAAATTAATTAATTAATTAATTAAGTGCATTGTACTTGCCATTGTTTTTATTTTTGTTTTTGTTTGGTCTTTTCGAGACAGGGTCTCCCTGCGGCCCCAGCTTTCCTGGAACTTGCTCTGTAGACCAGGCTGGCCTCAAACTCACAAAGATCCGCCTGCCTCTGCCTCCCAAGTGCTAGGATTAAAGGCGTGCGCCACCACTCCTGGCTGTACTTGTTATTGTATTATTACAGTCATTTGTTTAACTTTAAAGTTTAGAATTGCATTTGGAAATTTATAAGTTTCATGTTTCAGTATGCCAGAAAAGCCAGAGACTTGATTCTCTTTTGTTCTTTTTGAGACAGGGTCTTGCTGCAGCCCTAGCTGGACTCACTTTGTAGACCAGGCTGGCCTTGAATTCACAGAGATCTATCTGCCTGGCTCTGCCTCAAGTGCTGAGATTAAAGGTGTACGCCAGCCATCACACCTGGCTCTTGAGTCTCTTCTCTCTCTCTCTCTCTCTTCCTCCCTCTCGCTTTTTTTTTTTTTTTTTTTTGGCTTTTTGAGACAGGTTTTTTTTTTTATTTTTTTTGAGACAGGATCTCCCTTTAGTCTCAGCTGGCCTGGAGCTCACAAGACCAGGCTGGCCTTGAACTCAGAGATCCACCTGCCTCTGCCTCCCAACCGCTGGGATTAAAGCCACGAGCCACCATGCCCAGCTTTGATTCTCTTTTATACTATCTTAAATATCAGAAAGCCTGTTCATGATTCTGGGAAATAATTGGCCATCAGAGTAACAGCAGAACTCCCAAATCATTGTTCACTTTCCATGTATTTATTTATTCTTTAGTTATTTAAGGGGCAAGACAGGGCTAGCCTAGACCTAACAGCATTCTTCCTGCCTCAACTTTCCAAGTGCTATAATGGCGGTTGTGAGCCACCACACCCAACTCTCCTTTTATTTTTTTAAAAGGTTTAATTTAAGGTAGTTGATTTCCCTCCCAATACTTATATAGCTTCTTGTTTTTAATTAGGTAAAATTCAGGAATCTCTGAATGTAGATTTTGATGGTATTCAAGGACATATTTTAGTGTGAAAGAAATAGTGACGTTTTAGCAAGTATGCCTCCTGAAGGGGCCTTATGTCATCTCTCCTCTGTCAGGAGGTGGTGGGAAGCACATAGGCAAAGGGAGTCTCAGAATTCTTTTGAATATATCTCTTTTTTTAATCTTTTATTTATTTATTTATTTATTTATTTATTTATTTATGTGTATAAATGTACTGTCTGCATGTAGGTTTGTGCACCTGTGTCCTGCAATGCCTCGGAGGTCAGAAGAGGGTGTCAGATTCCCCTGGAACTGGAGTTCTCCTGGAATTGGAGTTTCAGACGGTTCTCAGCCGCCATGTGGGTGCTGGGGATCGAACCGGGGTCCTCTGTAAAAGCGGTCGGCACTCTTAACCACTAGGCCACCTCTCCAGCCCTTGAATATATCTCTTTCAGCTTGTCTCAGACTAGTTTCATGTGCATAACTGCACATCGATAGAATAATGGACCTTCTAGAAAGAGGAAGGTTTGTTTCATTGTTTGACTTTGCTAGTGAGAAGACTGTGTTATATTTCAAATGGTGATCTCTTTCTCAT
Organism: Rhizomys pruinosus; assembly: GCA_009823505.1. Lineage (NCBI taxonomy): Eukaryota > Metazoa > Chordata > Mammalia > Rodentia > Spalacidae > Rhizomys > Rhizomys pruinosus. The sequence continues at coordinate 1,973,767 of VZQC01003012.1, read as the reverse complement.
TACTAAATTACTTGCCTACAGTGTTTCCCAGGCCAGCTTGGATTCTGATTGTCCCCTTTCCAAGCACAGCAACATTGCCAGGGCCAGAGTATTATTTCACATTGATATCACCACTGATTACAGTGCTGCATATTAAGTTTCATAGATGCTGAAGCCTGGGTTCTCAGGGACTCATATGTATTCTCTCACCTTGTCTCCTATAAATGGGAACATGACTGGAAAGTTATTGACTAGAGAAATCAGTTTAAATATCTTTGAATTAGAATTTGTTCTGAAGAATGTACTGAAAGATCTACACTGCAGATCTATACTGCATAGCAAATGTTAGCACAGAAGCCACATAGGAGAGCTGTGACAGAGTGATATTTAAGAATTAATGAGGCCGGGCATGGTGGCAAATGCCTTTAATCCTAGCACTTGGGAGGCAGAGGCAGGTGGATCTCAGGATTTGAGAGCTCCAATTGCTCTTGCAGAGGACCCGGGTTCGATCCCCAGCACCCACATGGCAGCTGAGAACCGTCTGAAACTTCAATTCCAGGAGAACTCCAGTTCCAGAGGAATCCGACACCCTCTTCTGACCTCTGCGGCATTGCATGACACGGGTGCAAGGACTTACATGCAGACAGTACATTTATACACATACAAAAATAAATAAAATAAAATTTTTTAAAAATTTAAAAAAATAATAAATAAGCAACAAAAAAGAATTAATGAAGGAGGGTATGAGAGGAACAGGGATTTAGAAAGTGAACCAGAAAGGAAAAGGTTGAGAGGAGTAAAATCGTAAAGGTAGAGAAGAAAGAAACACCACAACCCGAAGCTAAGAGAAGCAGAGCAAAGCAAGGCACTGCTAGAGTGCATATGCTCAGGAGCCCACCAAATAGAAGCTCCCTTTGTTCAGTCTTAGGCATTTCAGCTGCTTCTACTACCCAAAAGGAATGAGAACAGAGAGGTTTCCTTTATACTAGTGACCTTGATATTGAAGCTTCACCTCATATTGCATTGGTCTGCCATGGCAGACATTAGCATATATCATTATATGCTTAGTCAGCCATTTTGCCTGAAAAATCTCACCTTGAAATTGCTCAGAGCCACATGCCCATATATAATTTACAAGTACTCTGCCAACTCATGAATTCGAACTTAATGCAGAAGACGCTTTTAAGTTCTAATGTGTTTTTACCCACAATTGCGCTGACTGATTTAGCTCTTCTCCTTAGGGACAGTGGGGGTTTGGGTTCTATTAGTTTTTTTGCTGAGCACCAGCCCTGATTTTCTTTTTTTTTTTTTTTTTAATTTTTGTTTTTGAGTTTTTTTTTTGTTTTTTGTTTTTTTCCCCTTGTTTGTGAAATGCCCGGGGGGGGGGGGGGGGTGGTGTTCCCCGGGAGGGGGGGTGCTCCNAATACTTTCCAAACATGAGATGCCTTCATATATCAGCTAGAAACCAACAGAGAGAGAATCCTGTACTACACTACTGAGCTCAACTTTTTTACTACTGAGAAGACCACAAACCAGATCTTTCATAAGACAAAAAAAAAAAATTTATAGTTAAGTAAAAAAAGCTGAAGTGGTGTTTCCACTAAGGAAATAATATTCAAAAGGTCAGCCAGCTTTAATCACCACAAAGACTAGCATTTAAACATTTGAGTTTAAATGTTTCAAAATAATGATCTCCTTTTAGTATTGATGTGTGTTTGATGATAAAAAAGTACATTTGTCCTGTTTTTCACCCTGAATAAGACCATGTAATTAATTTTAATTCCAAGGTCCAAGGGGATCCGAATTTAAAATCTGTGTGTTTTTTTTTATTTTTGCCTCTTTTCAAGACAGGGTCCTCCCTGTAGCTCCAGCTTTCCCGGAACTCACACGCTTTGTAGACCAACCAGGCTGGCCTGAACTCACAAAGATCTGCCCTGCCTCTGCTCCAAGTGCTAGGAGTAAAGGTGGGCAGTGGACCACCACGCCCAGCAAGAAGCATCTCTTATTCTGTCCATGTTGACTACCTTCCCTGTTTGGTGGTATAGTATCTGAACTTTAGTGGCTATAATGCTTTTCCTGTCTGTTCTTTAAGAGTATTTTTGTTCCAGAAACACAAAGCTACTCAGAGTTTGATTTCAGGGCCCATAGCTTTGGTCTCAGAAAAAGACCGTGAATTCTAGGGCTTGGAAATTCATAAGTCGTCAGATCCTGAACGACCAATACCTCCTGAACCTGAGATAACGCATGGGGAGTGGTCCGGACATAGCTCTCCTGGGTGTAGGTTGGTACAGACTTGGCCCTAGATCGAACGTCATTAATTAACTCCTAGGCTGGCCCTAATCATAGCAGTGTTACCCCGGCCTCACGGGCAGCCCCCAATGCGGATTATAAGTGTGAGCTCTACCCTGCCTGGATGGTTTTCCTTCTTCTCTTCTCTTTCTATCTTTTTTGTTTTTTTTTTTTTTTTTTGTCTTTTCGAGACAGGGTGTCCCTGTAGTCCCAGCTGTCCTGGAACTCTGTAGACCAGGCTGGCCTGAAACTCACTCTGTAGACCAGGCTGGCCTTGAACTCACAAAGATCCGCCTGCCTCTGCCTCCCAAGCGCTAGGATTAAAGGCATGCGCCACCACACCCAGCCTTCTTTCTCTTTTTTAAATAAGTACCAATCCTACCAACTCAGAAATAGTGATCTACTTGTAAAGCTGTTCTGGAGGGGGCATGTACCACAGTGGTAGAGCAGATGTCTAGGATGTATGAGGCCCTGGGTCCCACCCTCCAGAACTGCAGACAAACTTCAGAAATGTAAAGGTTTTATATGTGCACATGCACACACATGGTAGATATGTGGGAGGGCATCCATGCTACAGCACTCAAAGACACGATGTCACATATAGCCCAGGATGACCTGAAACTCCCTAGGTAGCCCAAGCCAACTTCAAACTTAAGATCCTCCTAAGATCCTCCTGCCACAGCCTTCTGAGTGCTAGATGTCAAGCATGTTTCACAACTGGCAATCATAGCTTTGGGGGAACAGAATGCAAGTGGGTTTGAACATGATTTCACTGTGTTGCTTTGCCTGGCCCAGAAATCATTGTCCAAGGCTGGCCTTAAATTCCAAGCAGTCCTTTTGCCTCAGGCTCCCAAGTGCTGGGGTTACAGCCATGAGCCACCATGTGTGGATTGTTTTTTTTAATTATGACCTTGCAACACTACTTTTAAAAATTTTTTTTTTATGTGTATAAATGTACTGTCTGCATGTAGGTTGATGCACCCGTGTCGTGCAATGCCTCGGAGGTCAGAAGAGGGCATCGGATTCCCCTGGAACTGGAGTTAAAGAGGATTTTCAGCCACCATGTGGATGCTGGGGATCGAACCCAGGTCCTCCACAAGAGCAGTTGGCACTCTTAACCGCTAGGCCATCTCTCCAGCCCCAGATTTTTTTTTTTTTTTTAAGAAATAATAAGGCATGGGGTTGGAGAGATGGCCTAGTGGTTAAAAGCACGACTGCTCTTGCAGAGGACCCAGGTTCGATTCCCAGCACCCACATGGTGGCTAAGAACCGTCTTTAACTCAAGTTCCAGGGGAATCCAACGCCCTCTTCTGACCTCCATGGCATTGTAGGACACGGGTGCACCAACCTACATGCAGAGACAGTACACTCATACACATAAAAAATAAAAATTTTTAAAAAAGAAATAAGGCACTTAAATGAAAGACTTAAGGAGCAGTGCATATTGTATTAACTCATGACAAGACAAACTCCCTTGAGCAGTGTTTATCTTAACCTGAAACTGTAGCCCTATCTGCTTGGCTATCTGGTCTGGGTAGGCGAACTAGGCAGAAGACACTTGGGTATATAGCACAGGACTGAAAGGTGATACAGTTAGTGAGTGGGCATTCAGCCTCAGAGGCATGCTTTAGATACTGATCCTTATCTTATCTCACAAGACCTGATCACTGGCAAAGCAAAGATGGTACTTTGTACAAACCACCATTATAGACAAAGCTTCTCCCATTGCATTGTAATTTTTTTTACCTGGTGGTTTCCCTACCTGGAGGAGACTCTAAGAACCATAGAGAGAGCATGTCTTATTATCATAGTATGTCTTAGCCCTGAGTCCAACATTAAGTGTGTAAATGCTGGACAAATAAAATGTCCAACTAAGCCTTGTTAGATATTCCAACACTGCTTGGTCAGATTCAGATCTGAATTTATATTGCCTTTTTTTATACCAACCATCATGTTTTTATACCAGTTACTATCACCAATAATTTAACAACTGTAAAGTAGATAGCTATTCTGGACATTCGAGAGGAAAAAGTGGAAGAAAATAATTGTAAAACTTTTAATCTAAAATTATATCAAAACTTTGGCATTATTTTTTTTAAGTCTTTTTGAGACAGGATCTCCCTTTAGTCCCAGCTGGCCTGGAGCTTGCTCTATAGACCAGGCTGGCCTTGAACTCACAGAGATCTGCCTGCCTCTGCCCCCCAGTGCTGGGATTAAAAGTATACACTACCACACAAGGACCTGGCATTAAATTTTTAGACTGTTTTTTTCTTTTCTTTTCTCTTTGGAAACAGTCTCCCCTGCTGCCCAGGCTGCCCTGTTCCCGCAGCAGTCTCCCCTGCTGCCTAGGCTGCCCGGTTCCTGCAGCAGTCTTCAGCCTCCCCAAGTGCTGCCATCACAGGCACGTGCCCCTTATCCAGCTTTAAGGGTTTATTTTGTTTTCTCTTTTGCTATTCTTGTTTTTCCACTTGGTTTTTCCTCTCAGTTTTCTGTGTTCTTTTTCTGAGACAGGGTCTGAACTATGGCCCAGGTTAGCTTGGAACTTCTAGCAATCCTGCCTTAGCTTCCCAAGTACTGGAAATACAGTCATAAGCCACCACACCTACTTTAAACCAAATTTACATTTATGTTTAAAATGATAACATGCTTTGGTGGATGTGGATACACTGTTCTGTCAGCATAGTGCCTTCACAAGGAAGTAAGAGAAGAAAAATAAGGAATATTTTCTCTGGCTACTGACACTAAAATAGTAAATGGATGAGGCGATAAGGCATATGCTTGGGTTTTTTTTTAGATGCTAATGAAGTTGCTGCCCCAAACCATTAGCCAGAAATTGTCTGTACCAGGCATGTTGACTCACACTTGTAATCTTAGCACTTAGGAGGAAGAGGAAGGAAGATTGATGTAAGTTCAAGACCAGGCTGATCTAAAGATCTAGGCTAGCCATGACTAAATAGTAAGACTCTGTGGGGAAGGGGTAGGGAGATAAAGAAAAGAAAAAAAATTATTTATAGGCTTTATGCTAATGAATGGTAGGTTTCATTGGTGGCCTTGGAGCTGAAGCCCAGTTTACCTTTTTTTTTTATATGTGTATGAGTGTACTGTCTGCATGTAGGTTGGTGCACCCATGTCGTGCAATGCCACAGAGGTCAGAAGAGGGCATCGGATTCCCCTGGAACTGGAGTTCTCCTGGAATTGGAGTTACAGATGGTTCTTAGCCACCATGTGGGTGCTGGGGATCGAACCTGGGTCCTCTGCAAGAGCAGTCAGTGCTCTTAACCGCTAGGCTATCTTTCCAGCCCCCCCCTTTTTTTTTTTTTAATTTACTGATCTACTTCTTAGACACTCATCAGTAAGCCTTGCTTTCTGGTTGCTTAACCTGAAGGGGAGGTCTGATCAACCCTTTTGACTTGCCCTCTGATGTTCAGTTGTAGTTCAGTGCATATTTGAGTGTCATTATGTGTTGAGTACCGAGAAGAGAAAGATAATAAAACAACGTCAGTGGAATTTGATTTGCAAACTTAGACACAGTATACTGGTAAGAGTACTACAGTGCTTCAGACAGTGGTCAGGTGCAGAGCTGCACTGGATGCCAGAGCCTGTGCTCCGTGTCTTTCTCTAGTAATCTTCATCTGCTATCTTGACCTTCACCCCAGGCTTAGAGCAGCTTCTTAACCTGTTGGCCTCCCTCCTGTTCCCTGTGGTGTTTTTTTGTTTTGTTTTGTTTTGTTTCTTCACAAAATTCTCCTCTTGTTCTTGTTTTGTTTTTAACCTTTTTGAGACAGGGTCTCCCTGTAGCCCAAGCTGGCCTGAAACTCCCTATGTAAACCAGGCTGGCCTCCTCTTGTCCTTTTAACATATTAGTTACTTATTTAAAAAAATAAAAAAGAAAAGAAAAGTTGAGGCTGGAGAGATGACTCAGTGGTTGAGAGCACTGGCGAGGACCCAGGTTCAATTCCCAGCACGTACATGGCAGCTAACAACTATCCGAAACTCCAGTTCCTGGAGATCCAACACCTCTTCTGACCTCTGTAGCCATTGTATGACATGGGTGCACTTACCTACATGCAGGCAGCATAGTCATACACATAAAAGAATAGAAAAAGATGGGGCTGAAGAGATGGCTCAGCAGTTGAAGAGCACATACTGCTCTAGCAGGGGACCCAGGTTCCATTCCCACCACCCATGTGCCAGCTAAGAACTGTCTTTAAGCCAGGCATGGTGGCACACACCTTTAATCCTAGCGTTCAGGAGGCAGAGGCAGGCAGATCTCTGTGAGTTCAAGGCCGGCCTGGTCTACAGAGTGAGTTCCAGGCCAGCTGGGGCTATAGGGAGACCCTATCTCAAAAAGAAAAGAGGCCAGGTATAGTAGTACATGCCTTTAATCCCAGCACTTGGGAGGCAGAGGCGGGTGAACCTTTCTGAGTTCAAAGTCACCCTGGTCTACATAGTGACTTCATGTTGGCACACACCTTTAATCTCAGCATTTGGAGAGTCAGAGGCAGGCAGATCTCTATGAGTTCAGGGACAGCCTGGTCTACATAGCAAGTTCCAGGGCAGCTGGGGCTACAGGGAAACCCTATCTCAAGAAGACCAAAATTAATTAATTAAATAACTAATTAATTCTTAAAAAGTTAATATTTTCTCTTGGGCCAAGATGATTCAGCAGGTAAAGGCACTTGCTACCAAGCCTGAGGATCTGAGTTCAATCCCCTGGACCCACACAGTAGAGAGCTGAGTATTATGGCATACACCTTTAATTCCAGCACTAGGGAGGCAGAGGCAAGTGGATCTCTGTGAGTTCAAGGGTAGCCAGAACTACATAGTGAGACCCCACCTAAAAAAATAAATTTTTTTAAATAAGCGAAAAAATAGTAGGAGAGAACCAACCTTTGCAAGTTGTCCTCTGACCTCCAGTCATGTGCCATGGCATGTATACACACACAAAAATTAATATTCTCTCAACCTATTTACACAGCCTAAACTATATGTTCCTCAGAAGTATGTGTGAGTATGTACACTAACATACTAGATTGACCTTATCAAGAGCAGAAAAGTCTTTTTCTTCCTGTTACCTAGAACAATACTGCCCAAAATTTATTGCTGGATAAAAATCAAGTTTTTACTCCTTTTTATTTATTTTTTTTTTTGGGGGGGGGTCTTTTCGAGACAGGGTCTCCCTGTAGTCCCAGCTGTCCTGGAACTCACTCTGTAGACCAGGCTGGCCTTGAACTCACAAAGATCTGACTGCCTCTATCTCCCGAGTGCTAGGATTAAAGGCGTGCGCCACCACGCCTGGCTATTATTATTTTATTTTATGTGTATGAGTGTATTGCCTGCATGTGTGTAAGTGCACTATTGTCATGCAGTGCCTCTGGAGGCCAAAAGAGGGTATCAGATTCCCCTGGAACTGGAATTACGGACGGTTGTTAGCTGCCATGTGGGTCCTAGGAATCAAACCCAGACCCTTTTTTTTTTTTGTATTTTTTGGTCTTTTTCGAGACACGAATGGTCTCGACCTGTAGCCCCACTGTCCTGAACTCTCTGTAGACCAGGCTGTGCCTTGAACTCACAAAGAACCGCCTGCCGCTGCCTCCCAAGACCAGGATTAAAGGTGGTGCGCCACCACGCCCGTCAACCAAACCCTTGTAAAAGTAATAGTCAAGTGGCTCTTAACTGTTGAGCAATCTCTCCAGCCCCCAAGTGTGGGGAGCAGGTGTGGCAACAGTCCCAAGAAGGCACCTGAGACTTTAGCAAAGTTTTTATGACTAACACCTGAGTCTTATGATAAACACCTGATTCCCTCCTACTCAAAGTAAAGCCACGCTCACTGATTGAGCTGTGCAGGTGCACCCCTGTATACAAGATCAGGCCAGATGATACCAATAGCCCAGCCACGCAACCTGGGCTGTGAAGGTGGATAAATAGAGGGACTTTCTAGATAGAGGGAGATAGACTCACTCTCTCCTTTCTAGTCTGAGAGAGAAGCTTGCTTGCCTGAGGAGTTCTGACTAGACTTACCTGCCTAAATAATAAACAGCTTTGAGAAGAACGAGCGAGAGGTGCTTTGTTGCTGCGGCTTCATACGAGTGTCATACAAGGGTTTCATACACCCAAGTTTTTACTTCTTGTACTTTGCTTTTTTTTAATTAATTTTATTTATTTATTTTTTTTTTTTTTATTTTATTTTTTTTTTTTTTTTTGGGTTTTTTCGAGACAGGGTCCTTCTGTAGCCTCAGCTGACCTGGAACTCAATTCTGTAGACCAGCTGGCCTTGAGCCACAAACAAAGATCTGCCTTGCTTCTGCCCTCCTGAGTCTAGGATGTTTGTGAGTTCAAGACCAACCTTGTCTACATAGCGAGTTTTCAGGCCGGCTGGAGCACAGGGAGACCTGTATCAAAAAGCAAAAAAAAGATCCACATCCGGCAAGATGCGTTCCTCCTAGATGTTCTTTTCTTATTTCCTCTGTATCTTCTCAGATGATTATACAAAAAGGTAAGAAGTCTTTTTTACCAAAAACTGTTATCAAGAAAATCTCTGTCAATTTTTTCAGTTGTTTTGTTTTTGCAAATATCAGGAAAGGCATTTATTGGGAACCAGGATTAGAAGAAAGAAAAGGGTAAAAAGTCCCTTATCACCATTTCCTCCATTATGTTAAGAAATTTCCCACGTGACAAGGACAGTGGGGGGGGGGTGCCCATTTCCTGGAAGCGGCAGGTCTACCTCAAGCAGAATACACATGAGGTTTAGAACACTCAGTTCCCCAGTCGCCAGTAGTTCTGTCACCACAAAATATCTCACTGTTTATAAAACAGTCCATTTCAGAGTTTTAGACGTATTCACAAAAAGAATTTTTCATATTGTTATTACTAGAAAATAATTATATCTACCATTTAAACAAAGAATAAGCCTGGAAGTGGCATATCAGCATTTATCTTTTTTTTAATTTTTTAAATTTTTATGTTTGTATTGTAATGAATGTACTGTCCTTGCAATGTAGGTGTCTGTGCATCCGTGTTCGTGCAATGCCGCGGAGGTTCAGAAGAGGGTCCTGCGAGTCCACCTGGAACTGGAGTTCTCCTGGAATTGGAGTTACAGACAGGTTCTAGCACCAGGTGGGTGCTGGGTCAAACCCAGGTTCCTACGGCAAGAGCAGTCGGTGCTCGTAAGAAACTGCTAGCGTATCTCCCAGCACGACAGCTTTTATCTTTGAGAAAGTTCTCTGGGATAGAAAGGCAGATAGGAATATTGCAAATACATACATCTTTGCTCGCTTCACAGCACATATACTAAAGTATTGGAACAATACAGAGAAAATTAGCATGGCCCCTGGGCAATACATACATCCTAAAACGTTTGGATGATTTCCAGTTCTTTTCTTTAGTATTACTGAGATTATCATGGTTAGCATTTGTTCTAGAATTCAACCAAAATAGGGCAGATAGAACTAGGTATTATGATTGTAGAAAAACAAATACTTTCCAAACATGAGATGCCTTCATATATCAGCTAGAAACCAACAGAGAGAGAATCCTGTACTACACTACTGAGNTTATATGTGTATGAGTGTACTGTCTGCATGTAGGTTGGTGCACCCATGTCGTGCAATGCCACAGAGGTCAGAAGAGGGCATCGGATTCCCCTGGAACTGGAGTTAAAGACGGTTCTCAGCCGCCATGTGGATGCTGGGAATCAAACCTGGGTCCTCTGCAAGAGCCATCTCTCCAGCCCCCTTACCTTTTATTATATTTTTTCAAATTATGTATATGAATGTTCTGCTTTAAGTGCACCACATGTGTACAGTGCCCATGGAGGCCAGAAGAGAGCATTGGATCCTTTGGAACTGGAGTTATAGATGGTTGTTAGCCACAATGTGTTTGCTGAACCTGGGTTTTCTGGAAGAACTACAAGTGTTCTTACCCACTGAGTCATCTCTCCAGCCCCCGCCTTTTATATTAAAATGGTTTCTGAGTCCCTTGATCTCCTATGAGTTTTAGGGTCAGTTTGCAGTTTCTATAAAGAAGCCAGCTGGGACTTTTGAAAAGGGGTACATTAGATCTATAGATTAAGTTAGGGAATATTGTCATCTTAATGTCAAGTACAACTAGTGAGTGTATTTATTAGTTTTCTGTGTCTCTGTGACAAAACTCACAAACATGAGAGTAAAGATGTACTTCACCTCACAGTTCTAGAGGTTTTCAGTCCATAATAACAAGGAAGCCATGACAGCTGGATCTTGAGGTGTCAGCTGTTTGCATGATACAAACCAAGAATCACAGAGCTAGTCTGGAACCAGGGTGGGTATCACCTTCCAAGGCCCATCCCCTAGTGATCTACTTCTACCAGCCAGGCCTTCATCTCCTAAAAGGTCCACAGCCTTCAAAATAGCACCACAAGCTGGGAACCAAAGGTTCAAAATATGTACCAGTGGAGGATTCAAATTTCAGATTCCAGCATGTGGCCTCTAAAACATCCTAGTGGTTAGAGACACCTAAGGGCACTGACATACTTATTTCACAAGTAGATGAAACTTGTTCTCTTTCATAGCCTTAAAGCCTTTAATTTCTCCTAAAAAAAAAATTTACTTTTTTATTCTGTTTTGTTTTATGGTTTTCTTTTTTTTTTTTGGGGGGGGGGGCTCTTTTTGAGACAGGGT
>VZQC01003012.1:1889084-1938917 GCA_009823505.1 Rhizomys pruinosus | reverse complement strand
GCACATGTGAGCTCTATCAGCTCGGACCTTGCACATGTGAGCTCTATCAGCTCGGACCTTGCACATGTGAGCTCTATCAGCTCGGACCTTGCACATGTGAGCTCTATCAGCTCGGACCTTGCACATGTGAGCTCTATCAGCTCAGACCTTGCACATGTGAGCTCTATCAGCTCGGACCTTGCACATGTGAGCTCTATCAGCTCGGACCTTGCACATGTGAGCTCTATCAGCTCGGACCTCTCCCGGATGTTGACCATCTTTCCTTGACTGCCTCTTTTCTTAGATAGCAGTAATTTTCTTTTTCTTTGTCCATCTTTTTGGAAGAAAAAAAAATCCTTTTTTTCCATCGAATTTTCATGTTTTTTTTTCCTTCTCCCCAAGGTATGATAACATAATCACAACATAAGACAGTACAACCTTAAAAGCCCTGCAATTCTTAAAAAACCCAAACACTTAAAAGTTCACATTTTATTAAAAGTCTTTTAACTGTGGGCTCCTGTAAAATCCAAAACAAGTACTATCTTATTTCAAAGAGAAGAATCGGGCCCACCTAAGCAAAACCTAAGTCCAGCAAAGTAGCTCAAATCTGGACATGTGGGATTCACTCACAATCTTCTGGGCTCCTAAGGGTTTCGGCAGCTCCACTTCTCTGATTCTGCCGTCCACAGCACACACAGTTTATCGCACAGGTCCAGGCCAACTCCATTCCACACTTGCTGCTACTTTTAGTGGTCGTCCCATGGTCCTGGCATCTCCAAAAAGCTGGAGTCTCCACTGAAACTGAGGCAGCACCTTCACCAATGGTCTCTTCTGACCTCTTCTGGTACAACGCCTCACCTTTTCTTCATGACCCCTGCAATCCTGGGGTCTTCACTGCAACCAAGGTGTACTTTCACCAATGGTCTTTCCTGGCCTCTCAATGCCAAAGCTCAGCTGCTCTCTGTGACCCCTTCACATTTCAACACCAGAACCATATAGGAGACTCTTACACATTACCAAGTCCTGCTTCCAGCTTGACATGGAGGGTTGGGCCACCCTCTGGACCACAGCTTCTATGTGCTGACCCTGAGGAAATTCTTCCCACAAGATTTCACCACAGTGATGATTACAGCTGATTTTTCAGCCCCAGCTAACCAGCATCAGTTGTCCCAGTAAAACAAAGGCCAGCTGACCAGAACCTACAGATTCTTAATTTAAAAGTATCATGCAGATTTGAGATCTCCTGAGCCCAGCGGCAGGAAGAGGGGAAGACAGGTAGGAACTGGGTGCCTTGGCAAGCTGATTGCTGATCGTTTGGTCCTGCTGTCTTTGGTTTGATTGGCCTTTGTGGCTGTGAGGTTGGAGTTATCCCCCCAGCTGGGATTAAAGGTGTGGTCTTTGGCTTGATTAGATCTAGTGGCTGTGGGGGCGGAGTTATCCTCCCAGCCGGTATTAAAGGCACGCTTGTGTGACTCTTGAGATTTGAGATCTCTTGAGCCCAGCGGCAGGAAGAGGGGAAGACAGGTAGGAACTGGGTGCCTTGGCGAGCTGATTGCTGATCGTTTGGTCCTGCTGTCTTTGGTTTGATTGGCCTTTGTGGCTGTGAGGTTGGAGTTATCCCCCCAGCTGGGATTAAAGGTGTGGTCTTTGGCTTGATTAGATCTAGTGGCTGTGGGGGCGGAGTTATCCTCCCAGCCGGTATTAAAGGCACGCTTGTGTGACTCTTGAGATTTGAGATCTCTTGAGCCCAGCGGCAGGAAGAGGGGAAGACAGGTAGGAACTGGGTGCCTTGGCGAGCTGATTGCTGATCGTTTGGTCCTGCTGTCTTTGGTTTGATTGGCCTTTGTGGCTGTGAGGTTGGAGTTATCCCCCCAGCTGGGATTAAAGGTGTGGTCTTTGGCTTGATTAGATCTAGTGGCTGTGGGGGCGGAGTTATCCTCCCAGCCGGTATTAAAGGCACGCTTGTGTGACTCTTGAGATTTGAGATCTCTTGAGCCCAGCGGCAGGAAGAGGGGAAGACAGGTAGGAACTGGGTGCCTTGGCGAGCTGATTGCTGATCGTTTGGTCCTGCTGTCTTTGGTTTGATTGGCCTTTGTGGCTGTGAGGTTGGAGTTATCCCCCCAGCTGGGATTAAAGGTGTGGTCTTTGGCTTGATTAGATCTAGTGGCTGTGGGGGCGGAGTTATCCTCCCAGCCGGTATTAAAGGCACGCTTGTGTGACTCTTGAGATTTGAGATCTCTTGAGCCCAGCGGCAGGAAGAGGGGAAGACAGGTAGGAACTGGGTGCCTTGGCGAGCTGATTGCTGATCGTTTGGTCCTGCTGTCTTTGGTTTGATTGGCCTTTGTGGCTGTGAGGTTGGAGTTATCCCCCCAGCTGGGATTAAAGGTGTGGTCTTTGGCTTGATTAGATCTAGTGGCTGTGGGGGCGGAGTTATCCTCCCAGCCGGTATTAAAGGCACGCTTGTGTGACTCTTGAGATTTGAGATCTCTTGAGCCCAGCGGCAGGAAGAGGGGAAGACAGGTAGGAACTGGGTGCCTTGGCGAGCTGATTGCTGATCGTTTGGTCCTGCTGTCTTTGGTTTGATTGGCCTTTGTGGCTGTGAGGTTGGAGTTATCCCCCCAGCTGGGATTAAAGGTGTGGTCTTTGGCTTGATTAGATCTAGTGGCTGTGGGGGCGGAGTTATCCTCCCAGCCGGTATTAAAGGCACGCTTGTGTGACTCTTGAGATTTGAGATCTCTTGAGCCCAGCGGCAGGAAGAGGGGAAGACAGGTAGGAACTGGGTGCCTTGGCGAGCTGATTGCTGATCGTTTGGTCCTGCTGTCTTTGGTTTGATTGGCCTTTGTGGCTGTGAGGTTGGAGTTATCCCCCCAGCTGGGATTAAAGGTGTGGTCTTTGGCTTGATTAGATCTAGTGGCTGTGGGGGCGGAGTTATCCTCCCAGCCGGTATTAAAGGCACGCTTGTGTGACTCTTGAGATTTGAGATCTCTTGAGCCCAGCGGCAGGAAGAGGGGAAGACAGGTAGGAACTGGGTGCCTTGGCGAGCTGATTGCTGATCGTTTGGTCCTGCTGTCTTTGGTTTGATTGGCCTTTGTGGCTGTGAGGTTGGAGTTATCCCCCCAGCTGGGATTAAAGGTGTGGTCTTTGGCTTGATTAGATCTAGTGGCTGTGGGGGCGGAGTTATCCTCCCAGCCGGTATTAAAGGCACGCTTGTGTGACTCTTGAGATTTGAGATCTCTTGAGCCCAGCGGCAGGAAGAGGGGAAGACAGGTAGGAACTGGGTGCCTTGGCGAGCTGATTGCTGATCGTTTGGTCCTGCTGTCTTTGGTTTGATTGGCCTTTGTGGCTGTGAGGTTGGAGTTATCCCCCCAGCTGGGATTAAAGGTGTGGTCTTTGGCTTGATTAGATCTAGTGGCTGTGGGGGCGGAGTTATCCTCCCAGCCGGTATTAAAGGCACGCTTGTGTGACTCTTGAGATTTGAGATCTCTTGAGCCCAGCGGCAGGAAGAGGGGAAGACAGGTAGGAACTGGGTGCCTTGGCGAGCTGATTGCTGATCGTTTGGTCCTGCTGTCTTTGGTTTGATTGGCCTTTGTGGCTGTGAGGTTGGAGTTATCCCCCCAGCTGGGATTAAAGGTGTGGTCTTTGGCTTGATTAGATCTAGTGGCTGTGGGGGCGGAGTTATCCTCCCAGCCGGTATTAAAGGCACGCTTGTGTGACTCTTGAGATTTGAGATCTCTTGAGCCCAGCGGCAGGAAGAGGGGAAGACAGGTAGGAACTGGGTGCCTTGGCGAGCTGATTGCTGATCGTTTGGTCCTGCTGTCTTTGGTTTGATTGGCCTTTGTGGCTGTGAGGTTGGAGTTATCCCCCCAGCTGGGATTAAAGGTGTGGTCTTTGGCTTGATTAGATCTAGTGGCTGTGGGGGCGGAGTTATCCTCCCAGCCGGTATTAAAGGCACGCTTGTGTGACTCTTGAGATTTGAGATCTCTTGAGCCCAGCGGCAGGAAGAGGGGAAGACAGGTAGGAACTGGGTGCCTTGGCGAGCTGATTGCTGATCGTNCGAGTGGATAGAGAAAATGTGGTACATCTACACAATGGAGTTCTATGCAGCAGTAAAGAAAGACGACATCACGAGCTTTGCAGGAAAATGGCTGGAGCTAGAGGACATCATGCTGAGTGAAGTAACACAGTCCCAGAAAAACAAACGACGAATGGTATCCCTCATCTGTGGATGCTAGTGCCAATTACCCAGTTGTAAGTATTTCTTGTGTAGGGCCCCCTGAGCTTCTGTACAAAGCAGTTGGACATAATGCATTTTGGAAACAACAACAACAACAGAAAATACTGCATCAAAGAACTGACTGAAACAGTGAACTTCTGCTCAAAACAGTCAACGTCCCCATGGAAAATATTGAGAAAGACTAAGAGATGGAAAGCATGTTTGGCAGAATGCACGAGCTCTGACGGGGTGGGGGAATGAGCGGGAACACGGGTCTAGATTTGTTAAAAATAAATAAATACAATAAAAAAAAATAAAAAATAAAAAAAATAAAAGTATCATGCAAACACACTGGTAGTCTCTGCTTCCCCTTGAAGCTTCACAAGCCAGGTCTCCATCATCTAGAACTGTTTCAGCATGACTGGTCCTAGTTCCACAGCAACAAACTCTAGGTGCTCAATGACTTTTCCAGCCCAAAATTCCAAACACTTCCAAAATCCTCCCCCAAAACACCAACGTCAGGTCTGTCATGGCAATAGCCCACTCTCTGGTACCAATTTCTGTTCTAGTTTCCTTTCGATTGCTGTGACAAAACACTATGACCAATTCCAACTTGGGGGGAAAGGGTTGGTTTGGCTCACATCTCCTGGGTCATCATAGTTCATCACTGAGGGAGCCCACCATAGGAACTCAGGGCAGGAACCTGGAGGCAGGAGCTGAAGCACAGGCCATGAAGGAACACTGCTTACTGGCTTGTTCTCATGTTTCTTTTTTGAGACAGTCTTGTCATGTGGGTCAGGCTGGCCTCTAATTCACTGTGTAGCCCAAGCTGTCCTCAAATTCAATAGATTGACAGATGATTTTGACTCCTGATCTACCTCCTAAGCACTGGGATTACAAACCTATTCCAACAGGCCTGGTCTCTGTTCTCTTTGATTCTCGTTATTAGAAGTTGGACCTCTTAGACTATTTTCTCCACTTTTTGCCTTTTTATATTATATTTTTACCTGGGCATGGTGGTGCACACTTTTAATCCCAGCACTTAGAGGCAGAGGCAGGTGGATCGCTGTGGGTTCCAGGCCAGCCTGGTTTACATATTGAGTTCCAGGCCAGCTGAAGCTACAGGGAGACCCTGTTTCAAAAAAGACCAAAAAATAAAATAAAATTACATTTTTAAATTAATGTGCATGTGTGTGCGCGCATATGTGAGTATACAAAAGTCAGAGGGATCTCCTTCAATATATATGTCTTGGGTTGAACTCAGGTTGTAAGACTTGGTAAGCATCTGACCAGCTGACCCATCTCTAGTTCTACTTTTCTATCTTGCCATTTTTCTAGCCTTTTTTGTTGTTGTTACTACTGTCTCACTTATTGTATCAAACACAGGATAGAAAATATAAACATTTAGGGCCAGGAATGGTGGCACACACCTTTAATCCTAGCACTTGGGAAGCAGAGACAGGTGGATCTTTGTGAGTTCAATGCCAGCCTGATCTACAGAGCAAGTTCCAGGACAGCTGGGGCTATAGGGAGACCCTCTCGAAAAGACAAAAAAAAAAAAAGTAAACATTTAAGTTAAAAGCTATTTTTGACTAGAGAAAATCAGCTAAAATATGCAAAATTATATAAAGCATTTAGCATTTAATGTGTTATGTCTCTTTTGAATATTTTTAATTTTTATTTATGTGTACATGTGGGATGTGTGTGTAAGTGTAAACATGAAGTCAGAAGACTTTGGATCCCCTGGAAGCTAGAATTTGAGGTGCTTGTGAACCACCTAATATAGGTACTGAGAATTGAAGTCCTGTCCTCTGCAAGGTAGGAAGTGCTCTTTTTTTTTTTTTTTTTAACAAATCTAGACCTGTGTTCCTGCTCATTCCCCCACCCCGCCAGAGCTCATGCATTCTGCCAGACATGCTTTCCATCTCTTAGTCATTCTCAATATTTTCCATGGGGAAGTTGACTGTTTTGAGCAGAAGTTCACTGTTTCAGTCAGTTCTTTGATGCAGTCTTTTCTGTTGTTGTTGTTGTTGTTTCCAAAATGCGTTATGCCCAACTGCTTTGGACAAAAGCTCAGGGGGCCCTATACAAGAAATACTTACAATTGGGTAATTGGCACTAGCATCCACAGATGAGGGATACCATTCGTCGTTCGTTTTCTGGGACTGTGTTACTTCATCAGCATGTGTTCCTCTAACTCCAGCCTTTCCTGCTAAAGCTGTGACTGTCGTCTTTCTTTACTGCTGCATAGAACTCCATTGTGTCGATGGACCACATTTTCTTTATACACTCGTCAGTTGAGGGGGCATTTAGGTTGGTTCCAGCTCCTTTGCCTATGTGAAGAGAGCTGCAATTAAAACATGCCGTTGCATGTATCTCTGTCTGTGGCGATTAAGTCTTGAGAGAAGTGCTCTTAACGCTTGATTCATTTCTCTTTTTTTTCCTTTTTAATTTTTTTTTTTTTTCCTGTCTTTCAAGACAGGGTCTCCCTGTAGCCCCAGTGTCTTGGACCTCCACTCTGTAGACAAGCTGGCCTTGAACTCACAAAGATCTGCCTGCCTCTGCCTCCTAAGTGTTAGGATAAAAGGCGTGCACCACCATTGCCCGTTTATTATTATTTTTATTTTGTATGGTCTTGAGTGTACTGTCTGCATTTAGGCTTTGTGCACCCATGTCGGCAGTGCCCGTGGAGGTCAGAAGAGGCGTCAGATTTCTCTGTAACTGGAGTAAAGACGGGTTCTGGTGCCATGTGGGTGCTGGATCGAACCCAGGTCCTTGCAAAGCAGTTGGTGCCTCTTAACCGTTGAGCCATCTATCCAGCCCCTTGTCTCTTTTTTTTTTTTTTTTTTTTTTAGTTTTTAGAGTTTATTAGTTCCTTAGATATGTGCACACGTGGCCACAGCAGAGCAAGTCAATACAGACTCTTTACTCCTTTTGCTTTTTGCCAGCACCAACACTGGCCTTTGCAGTCCCTCTGACCTCCATTCTGTTATTGTGCTCCTTCCACTGTTTTCTAGAGGTCTTTTTCTTTTAAACGTTTTGTTAAAAGCTTGCCTTTGGGGGGGGGTCTTTTTGAGACAGGGTGTCCCTATAGCTCCCGGCTGTTGTAAAACTCACTATGTAGACAGGCTGTCCTTGAACTCACAAACTCACAGAGATCTGCCTGCCTCTGCCTCCCAAGTGCTAGGATTAAAGGTGTGTGCCACAGCTAAAAGCTTTCCTTTTATCTATATCTCTTTTTTTCTCTTAAATTGGCTTTTTGTCATTGTTTTGGTCTATTTTTTCATAATAAATACCTTCTTAAATTTCTGATGATTCTTGACTGTCAAATGTGTCTGTATGTGTGTGGATGTGTACACAGATGCACACATGCAAAAACACAAGTGTAGGTCAGAGGACGTCTTTTGGGAGTTCTTCCATCCTATTCTCCAATGGGATCTGAAGCTGGAACTCCAGTTCTCCTGCTTGTGCTAACAAGAACTTTTACCTGCTGAGCCATCTTTCCAACCCTTGGCTGTCTTCTCACATTTTAAAAGCAGGGCACTGGGTTAAAAGCCCTGACTGCTCTTGTAGAGGACCCAGGTTCGATTCCCAGCACCCATATGGCAGCTAAGAACCGTCTTTAAGCCAGGCGTCGTGGCCCACACCTTTAATCCTAACACTCAAGCAGAGGCAGGTGGATCTCTGAGTTCAAAGCCAGCCTAGTCTATAGAGTGAGTTCCAGGACAGCCGGGACCCTGTCTCAAGAAAAAAAGGGGGGGCACTAAAAAGCTGTTTGAGATGGTAGTTCTGTGCTAGTGAGTGAAGCTTATGGACTGTAGTCTTCACTATAGCAGTATCTGCATGAGTCAGTTCTTTTTTTTTTTTTTTGTCTTTTTGAGACAGGTCTCCCTGTACCCAGCTCTCTGGAGACTCACTATGTAGACCCAGGTGGCCTTGAACTCACAAAAGATCTGCCTGCCTCAGCCTCCCCAAGTCTAGGATTAAAGGCATGCGACCACCACACCCAGCATGAGCAGTTCTGTGAAGGTACCTCTGATAGCTGATCCTTTAGGTTTTTTTAGTACCTCAGCTGATCAAATTTCTTTTGCCAATTTTTAAGTTTTCTTCACAGGTTTTTTCTATACATTCATATATTTTGTGTTGTTGTCATGTTGTGTTGGTGTCTTAATTGTTTTATTTGATTTTTATTGTTTGTTTGTGTATATGTCTTAATATCTCCTTTTTCATATCGTTGTTGTTTTCTTGTTATACTCTTCTAGCTCCTCTTGTTGTTTCTTTGTTGTCCACTTTCTTATATAATTTCTTATTGTATATGTCGTGTCCTTTTGTGTCATATGGTGTTGGTGCTTCTGCTAATCGCCTTTTTATCTTATGTCATCTCTATGTTGGTATTGTCTATTTGTGTTGTGTATTGTTTACTCTCTGTGTTCTCTCTTGATGATTTAGTAACTTATATTATAAATAATTAATTAATATATAATAGATATTTTTAATTGTGTGATTTGGCTCGCTGTTTCTTTTTTTTTTTTTTTTTACTTCCCAGTGCTAGAGAGCCCAGAGCCTTGAAATTGCTGGACAACCACTCTACCACTGAGCTCCATCCCAGTCCTTGTCTTTGGATTCTTATGATATAGGATGATGTTGATTAAAATATCACCAATGAAAAAAAATAAAAATTAAAAAATTTTAAAAATAAATAAATAAAATAAAATATCACCAATAATGGGGCTGGAGAGATGGCTCAGTGGTTAAGAGCATGGCTGCTCTTACAAAAGACCTGGGTTCAGTTACAGAAGATCCCACAGCCCCAGCTGTCCTAGAATTCTGTTCATTCTGCAACAAAAGTTGATATGCACATAGTGAGTCCCCCTAGACTGCAAAGTAGGGAGTCACTTTCAGAGCCTTATTTTTCCTTAAATCATAATAATCAGAAATTGGATGAACCTTCGGGATGCTGAGACAGGGAAGATACTCTGGCAAGGAACAGAAGACCTGTCTGTCCCTGGTGTGGAGCATGAAGGTATTTCTAGCCCCTTGTGTTCACAGGCTCTGCCCAATGAAAAGCAGACCCTGTCTGGCATCAGGGAACTAAATTAATACACACCTAATGGGCAGTTGAACCCCAAAGGCCCTGCATACAAATCTACACATCAACATTGCTTGTTCTTGTTTTACATTTCTCTTTCTTTTACTCACTTCCCTGAATCCATTTTATGCTCAAATTTTAGCATTGGAACATACCCAAGTCTGGATGTAAGGGCACATACCTGTAATCCGAGAATTTGGGAGGTTGAAACAGGAGATCAGGTATTCAAGGCCAGCCTCAGCTATATAGTAAGTTCAAAGCCAGCCTGGACTACATGAAATCCTGTTTCAAAAAAATTAAAACAAGGCTGGAGAGATGCCCATGTTTGATTTCTAGCACCCACTACCTCTTTGGGCATGGCACAGCACAGGTACTGTTATACACATGCAGGTAGAATACTCATACACATAAAATAATAAATAAATAATTGTGTTTTTTGAGACAGGGTCTCCCTGAAGCCCCAGGTGTCCTGAACTCACTATATAGACCAGGCTGCCTTGAACTCCCAGAGATCTGCCTGCCTCTGCCTCCCAAGTGCTCGGATTAAAGCCGTGAGCCATCATCCCTGGCTAATATTTTTAATTAAAACAGAACCCAATCGCTTCTCAGCCTTTTGGCTAAGATCAAGTGTAGTATCTGTTCTTATCAGTTTAATATCTGATACATCCTCTATCCGAGGACAATATATTAAATGGATTTTTGGAAATAGGAGTTGGAATAGGAGCTTGCTCCGTCCGCTCCATGCATCGACCTGGTATTGCAGTACCTCCAGGAATGGTGCACCAAAAAAATAAATAAATAAAAATAAATAAATAAAAAATAAAACAGAACCCAAAAGACATAAACTAAGATTTCAACTTTTTCCAAAAGAAAATTTACATTTTTATCTCTCTGGAGAAAAAAAGAAGGTAAAGAATTATAGTCAATATAACAGAAAGCACAGAGTAGAGATGGGGTGCTCACACAGCCTGTGCCTGCCACGAGCAGCAAGGTGAGTCCCATATCTGGTGTTCCTTGAAAGCCCATCACACACATTGACCCATTAGAGATTGCTGACTTAACTGGAATATAATACAGTTACCAAGTCATTTTCTGAAATTTAATATACCTGACAAGTTCTCTAAGCCAGAAGCTCCCAGGAATCCAAAGTATCACAGTCCTGTGGCTTTCATTTAGAATGGTACCAGTATTTCTGGCTTTCATTTGGAATGGTACCAGTATTTCTGGCTTTCATTTAGAATGGTACCAGTATTTCTTTTTCTCTTATCAGCCCGTGTGCCCAAGAAGATCCTCAAGTGCAAGGCAGTGTCTCGAGAACTGAACTTTTCTTCAGCAGAGCAAATGGAAAAATTCCGCCTGGAACAAAAAGTTTACTTCAAAGGCCAATGCCTGGAAGGTATTCTGCTACTCTGATGCCTGAAAACAGAGCTTAGAGTGGTTGGGACGAAAGGGAAAACAGTGTTTTGAAAATGTTCATTCAGTTGGTAATAGGATTCCTTCTTTCTGCAACATTGGGGAAATAAAACAAGGCTGGGTACATAGGGGTTCTGACACTGCACACTGGAAGCTGGGGTGCCTGTGCCTGGTTTGGTATTGATGTGATACTACAATGTAACCTTGGAGGAAGTACCTGTGATCAAGTACAATACTGAGCTGTACCTACAGCATCATAAGACATGTCTGGTACAGTCACCTTAGAGCTAAGATTCCAAGTGAAAAAGCCTATCTCTGTTTTAGGTCATGTCCATGCTACTTTTTTTTTTTTTTAATTTTTTTTTTTAATTTTATTTATTTCCGTATGTGTATGAATGTATTGTTTGCATGCAAGTCTGTGCACCCGTGACGTGCAATGCCGCGGAGGTCAGAAGAGGGCGTCAGACTCCCCTGGAACTGGAGTTCTCCTGGAATTGGAGTTTCAGACGGCTCTCGGCCGCCATGTGGGTGCTGGGGATCGAACCCGGGTCCTCTGCAAGAGCGGTCGGCGCTCTTAACCGCTAGGCCATCGCTCCAGCCCCCCATGCTACTTTTAAGAAATACTGATCCTGCCGGGCGTGGTGGCACACGCCTTTAATCCTAGCACTTGGGAGGCAGAAGCTGGTGGATCTTTGTGAGTTCAAGGCCAGCCTGGTCTACAGAGTGAGTTCCAGGACAGCTAAGGCTACTGGGAGACCCTGTCTCAAAAAGACAAAAAAAAAAAAAAAAAGAAATACTGCTCCTTAAAAAATAAAATACTGCTCCTCTTGTGGCCTGCTTGCCCCCATAAAAGTAAGAAGTAACCCTCGTAGAACAATTCAGAAGATAGCTTGTAGATGTGTCCATGTCCTTTCTTATACTTTTGGCTAAGAGGTTTCTGATAGGTTCCTTCTGTGGTTCTGGGGTAGGAAAAGGCTCACTCTAAAGGAGGGGGACAAATAGCCTGTGGTCCTCCCATGCCCACAGATAGCACCCTGCTTACTGGCTTTTCCTTCTTCCTTCAGAGTGGTTCTTCGAGTTTGGCTTTGTGATCCCTAACTCCACAAATACCTGGCAGTCCTTGATAGAGGCAGCACCCGAGTCCCAGATGATGCCAGCCAGCGTCCTAACGTGAGTGAGGTCCCAGGAAATCTTGAAGTGTGTCTCAAAACAGGTGTTCCAGGCAGGTGTGACTCCTGGTCCCATTCACAGGCAGAGAACTCAGGGAAGTAAGAGTGCCCAGGAGCTGTGGACAGGTTACTGACTTTTGTCCTCTGACAAACAGCAGAAAGAATAAATTTCCAGTTCACAGTACTTGTCTTCTCGAGCAGTAATAAACCTTACTTTGCTGAGCCTTAATCTTTTGTCTTTAAACAATTGAATGATTCTCTTACAGAGACAGAGTGAAGGTAAAAAATGAGCCAATGTAGAAAGGAACTGGTACAACTTAGATACTAAATCTAGCAACTTTCTTCCCACCCAACTGCTTTCCTTGGGGCTCTGTACATTGGAGCACAACACAATCTGCTGAAGTGCTAATTCTGTCTTGGAGGATAATGTTTAGGTATAGATTTTCAGAGACTGACCTATAATTTATTTATTTATTTATTTATTTATTTATTTGTTTGTTTGTTTGTTTATTTTTGGTCTTTTTGAGACAGGGTCTCCCTGTGGCTCCGGCTATCCTGGAACTCACTTTGCAGACCAGGCTGGCCTTGAACTCACAGAGATCCGCCTGCCTCTGCCTCCCAAGTGCTGGGATTAAAGGCTTGCGCCTCCATGCCTGGCCCTGACCTATAATTTAATAACTATATTTCTCAATCAAAGAGTAGTTTATTTGTCTTGTGAAAAAACACTGTCAGAGGCTGGTGAGATGGCTCAACAGGTAAAAATGCTTGCCAGTACAAACCTGAAAAACTGAGTTTGATTCCCAGAATCCACACTAGAAGAAGAGAACTGTCTCCCTGAAAGTTGTCCTGTGACCTTCACATATGCACCATAGCACACACCATGTACTTACACACACACACACACACACACACACACACACACACTACTACTACTACTACTAATAATAATAATAATAAGCCAGGTGTGGTGGTGCACGCCTTTATTCCTAGCACTCGGGAGGCAGAGGCAGGCAGATCTCTGTGAGTTCAAGGTCAGCCTGGTCCCTAGAGCCAGTTCTAGGACAGCTGGGGCTACAGGGAGACCCTGTCTCGAAAAGACCAAAATAATAATAATAGTACCATTGAAACTTTTTATTTGGTAGTGTTGGGCATGGAACTCATAAATGCAAGGTAAGTTCTCTACAACTGAGCTACAATCCCTAGTCCTACTGAAACATTTGAAAGACATATCTTCTCCCTAAAGAAAATAGGTAAGTAGGTGGGCATTATTGACCATGCTTTAAAATTTTTTATTGTTATTATTATTATTATTATTATTGAGCCGGGCATGGTGGTGCACGCTTTTAATCCTAGCACTTGGGAGGCAGAGGCAGGTGGATCTTTGTGAGTTCAAGGCCAGCCTGGTCTACAGAGTGAGTTCCAGGACAGCTGGGGCTACAGGGAGACCCTGTCTTGAAAAGACCCAAAAAAAAAAAAAGTTTCAAAAATAAGAGTTGAGACCTATAGGCAACTATGTAATATCAGATCATCTGTCTCCACAGGTCCTTTATGAAAACCACATCATATAATCCAATATAGAGAGATGTTATTTATGTTTTGAGGGGGGCATTTGTTTAGGGGGATTCTTTTTTCTTTTTTGGGGGGGTCTGTTGGAGACAGGGTCTTCCTGTAACCCCAGCTGGCCTTGAATTCACAGAGACCCACCCACCTCTGCCTCCTGAGTGCTGGGATTAAATGCCTGTGTCACCAGACTTGGCTATGTTTTAAGTTTGTTTTGTTTTGTTTTGTTTTAATTTTATTTATTTTTGTATGTGTATGAATGTACTGTCTGCATGTAGGTTTGTGCGTCCATGTTGTGCAATGCTGCAGAGGTCAGAAGACGGTGTTAGATTCCCCTGGAACTGGAGTTAAGGATGGTTCTCAGCTGCCATGTGGGTGCTGGGAATCAAACCCAGGTCCTCTGCAAGAGCAGTTGGCTCTCTTAACTGCTAGGCCATCTCTCCAGCCCTGTTTTAAGTTTTTATAGTTTTATTTTTTTGTTGTTTGGGGAGGGGCTAATATTTTTATTTTTTCGAGTTAGGGTCTTACTATGTAGCACTGGCTGGCCTAAAACTTGCTATGTAGACCAGGATAGCCTCAAACTCACAGAGATCTATCTGCCTCTGCCTCCTGAGTGCTGGGGTAGGCCTGTGTCACCACACCTAGCCCTGTAGTTAGTTTGCTTGCTTGTTTTTTCTTTAATAGATTGTTATTTTGGGTCTGGGTCTCACTATGTAGCTCAATTTCATTCCTCTAGACTTAGCCTCCTGAATGCTGGAATTAGAAGCATGTGCCACTACCACCAGCTGTTTCATAGTTTTTTTTTATGTGTTTGAATGTACTGTCTGCATGTAGGTTTGTGCACCCGTGTCCTGCAATGCCACAAAGGTCAGAAGAGGGTGTCGGATTCCCCTGGAACTGGAGTTCTCCTGGAATTGGAGTTACAGACGGTTCTCAGCCATCATGTGGGTGCTGGGGATCGAACCCGGGTCCTCTGCAAGAGCGGTCGAAGCTCTTAACCACTAGGCCATCCCTCCAGCCCCCATAGATTTATTATTATTATTATTATTAGTCTTTTTGAGACTGGAATACTAGGATTATCAGTGTATGCCACCACACCCAGCTTTAATAGATTTTTAAATTATAATAATATCTTTGTGTGTGTGTGTGTGTGTGTGTGTGTGTGTGTGCGCGCGCGCGCGCGCGCGCACATGGGAGAGTAGTTACAGTGAAACATAACTGCTGGTTATGGGCTGGAAAGGTGGCCTAGCGGTTAAGAGTGCCGACCGCTCTTACAGATGACCCGGGTTCAATCCCCAGCACCCACATGGCGGCTGAAACCTTTTTTTTTTTTTATTATTTTTTTCTGTAGGTGGAATAATGTACTGTCAATGCATGCACGTTGGGCACCGTTCTGCAATGCCGTGGAGGGCCAGAACGAAAGGGTGTCGACCCCGGGACTGGAGTTTTTCCTGGAATTGGAGTTTTCGGACGTTTCTCGGCCGCCAGTGGTGTGCGGTATCGAACCCTGGTCCTCCTTGTAAGAGTGGTCCGGTGCTCTTATATGCTAGGCCATCTCTCCCGCCCTGAAACTTGTACCCCGTTACTCCAGATTCCAGGGTATTTTGATCCACTTCGGACCCCTGCGCAGACTGCACACAACGAGCGCATCAACCTACTGCAGACGGTAGCTTCATACCAATAACAAAAAAAATAACATTTTTAAAATGGTAAAAAAAATAAAAGTATGGGCTGGGTGCCCGGGCAATGGTCAGGGGCAGACTAGCCTTTAATCTGAGCACTCGGGAGCCAGAGGCAAGCATCCTTTGGAATTCAGCCAGCCGGGTCCAGAGTGAGTTCCAGGACAGCTGGGGCTTACAGGGAGACCTTGTCTTTAAAAACAAACAAACCAACCCCAAAGCAATAAAAGATAAAAAAAATAAGAAATATATAATAACGTGAGCTGTTAATACTTACATATGATTTAGATTTTTACATCATTTATTACTTTGATTTTTGTATGTGTATGAAATGTACCGTCTGCATGTTGTTTGTGCACCTTTTCCCATAGCAGTCGTGTCGTGGATGTCAGAATCAGGGTGTTGGGATTCCCCCTGGGGAACTGAATTAAGAACAACGGGATTCATCAGTGCCATGGTGAGTGCTGGGAATCAAATCGGTCCCTCTGCAAGAGCAGTACGGCACACTTTTTTTTTTTTTTTTTAATTTTATTTATTTCTGTCGTGTGTAGGATGTCTGTCTGCATGCAATTCCTGTGCAACCCGTCGTTGTGCCATGTAGGCCGCGGAGGTCAGAAGAGGGTCCTCGGATATCCCCTGGAAACTGAGTTCTCCTGGAATGGAGTTTCAGACAGTTCTCGGCGCTCCTGGCCGCCTGTTTTGGTGGCTGGATCGAACCCGGTCCCTCTGTAGAGCAGTCGGCACTCTTAAGATAATAACCAGTAGGCTAATCTCTCGCAGCCCCACACTGAGTGTTTGTATTATCACAGACTAAAATCAGTAAATCTTTGCTAATACCTTTGTGTTCTATCCCATCTTCTTTTTTTTTTTTTTTTATTTTGGTCTTTTGTCTTTTTGGAGACAGGGTCTCCTGTAGCCCCAACTGTCCATGGAACTCCGATGTAGAACAGCTGGCCTTGATCTCACAGAGAATATGCCGCCTCTGCCTCCTAAGTGCTAGGATTAAAGGTTTGTGCCACCACGCCTGGCCCCTACAGACTCTTTTGCTGTTAATTTTGTTTTGGTTTTTTTTTTTTTTTTTTTCTTGTTCAGACAATGCCTCCCTGTAGCCCCAGCTGTCCTGGAATTCACTCTGTAGACCAGGCTGGCCTTGAACTCACAAAGATCTGCCTGCCTCTGCCTCCCAAGTGCTAGGATTAAAGGCGTGCGCCACCACACCCGGCCCATCTTACTTTTTAGATTTCCCCCAAAAAACAATACTTAATCTTTGAGGACCCAGCTCATTAGTGAGGCTGGATTGTGGTAGTGTGCACCTGCAGTTTCAGCACTTGGGAAGCACACACAGGAGGATCACACGTTCAAGGCCATCCTCAGCTATATAGCAAGTCCCAGGTCAATCTGGGCTGATGACACCAAGAATTATTTGGTAAAGCCACAATGTTCCATTTTACAAATGCAAACACTGCCAGGGTCGTGGCTTAGTGGTGACATTCTTGCCTGGCAACCACAGGTCCAGGGATCAATCTCTGGCATTGCCATAAAAGAATAGGGCCCTGAGATGATCACCTAACCATGCAAAAAAATAAAAGAAAATCAGAGCCTCACAATACAGGTACGTCATTTAAGGTTCTTTGGTTATAAGCCACAGAAGCCAAATCTGGCTAATAGAACTGAGTTAGAGTAAATGCAGACCTGGGCAGCTTGGAAGATACAGGGGCAGGAATCCATGGATAGCTTCTTCAAGGAGCAGCCAGAGGGAGACACTCAGGGGAGAGAATCCAGTCAGCCTGAATTCGAAAGCCTGTGGTCACCCCTATGCAAGGTGAAGGAGGGATCACTCAGCTGACACAGGGACTAGAGAAGGAATGGCTCACAAACAGAAGAGCAGGGTGCTGCTGTCCAGAGTTGGGAATGACTGCAGGGCAAGCCAACCCTGATGTCCTCTCCAGTTAGCATTGTAGGGGAAGATAACCTCCCTTGAGGTCAGCCAAGAATCTACAACCATCCATTTGTAATCCAGCCAGAAGTAGCCGTGGGATCTGTATGTAGCATGTATGGGAGCACTCTACAAGGACATTAGTGTACTAAGACAGATGTGCTCTCAGTTCTGATTTCTGAGCTTCATGGGGTCTAGTCATGTAAGTTAAATGGCATGTGAGCCGGGCGTGGTGGCGCACGCCTTTAATCCTAGCACTTGGGAGGCAGAGGCAGGTGGATCTTTGTGAGTTCAAGGCCAGCCTGGTCTACAGAATGAGTTCCAGGACAGCTGGGACTACAAGGAGACCCTGTCTCGAAAAGACCAAAAAATAAATAAAAAAATAAAAAATAAATGGTATATGAGACATTGTGAGAATCTAAACTGTACAAACACTTTTTTGTTTTGCTTTTGATTTTTATTGTTTTGTTTTAGTGATGGTGTTGTTGTTTTGAGGCAGGGTCTCCCTGTAGGCCCAACTGGCCTGGATGTAGACCAGGCTGGCCTCGACTTCACAGAGATCCACCAACCTCCCTCCTGAGTGCTGGAATTAAAGGAATGGGCCATCACACATGGCTTTGTTCTTGTTTCAAGATAGTCTCACTGGAAAAAAAATTTTTTTAATTAAAAAAAAAAGCCTGGTGTGGTAGCGCACGCCTTTAATCCTAGCACTTGGGAGGCAGAGGCAGGCGGATCTCTGTGAGTTCAAGCCCAGCCTGGTCTACATAGCGAGCTCCAGGACAGCTGGTACTACAGGGAGACCCTGTCTCAAAAAGACCAAAAAATAAATAAATAAGATAGTCTCACTGTATCGCCCAGGCTGACCTTGAACTCGTGATTCTCCCGTCCTGTGGGTGTTGGGATTCTGGGTATGCAGCACCGCACCCAGCTCTGGACAAGGGCTTTAATGGCCCAAGCTAAGGCCCTAGGTGGTGTGTGTGCCCAGCCCAGAGAACCCAAATGGAAACCAGCAGCGGAAGGGAGCCTCGTGCCTGTCGTGCTCACTTTCTTTTGCCCTCTCAATTCTCCTCTCTCCCAGGGGAAACGTCATCATAGAGACAAAGTTTTTTGACGACGATCTTCTTGTAAGCACATCCAGAGTGAGGCTTTTCTACGTTTGAGAGAAGAACTTGTATGCACCTCAAGAGTTTGGGGCCGTGGGGAGGAGGAGGCTTTACTTTTCCCCCACACATCTGATTTGTGACACCGCAGCTGATTGCTTCAACACAGAGCCCACCTGTGGCCACCAGGGGACAGCTCCGCGTAGGTAACCAGATGGCGTTCTTCTCCCCAAACCTCCATCTTCACTGACGAGACTAAACTTCCAACCCCAGCCCAGGGCAGGGACAAGCCTCGACTCCTTCCTGGTGCAGGCATGGGAACAAACCCATACCAGGAGTCGCTCCTACACCTGTCCCCTGCCCTGCCTCCTCCTTGGGCCCTGCAGGCTTTCTTTGGCCTCTGGTTTTGGAAAATTCACTTTCTTGATCTATGTTTAGTTTTTCCTACCATTTCTATTTCATACATTCTCATACCTTTAACTTGTAAAATAGACCGTGATATTATTATTACATAATGTAATTAAAGCATTAAAATATTCCTACAGTCTTTAGCATGGCACTGCTTCCAGCTCTCCTTTTTTCTAGAATGTGAACCTATCCCCATGACAGAAGAAAAATATTTAACAGGTCATAGGATTACAACTACATTGTAACTCCAAAACACTAATAGATCTTATTCCAGAATGCCTGCATTGCTAAGACTGTACATCAGATTGGGAATGATGGGGAAACATGAGGCTGGGGAGGCTAAGAGGCTTTAAGACAACAGTCAGAGGAAGCCTGTGTGAAAGACATACAGTCCTACCTGCAGTGCTGTCAGGTCTGACACAGGCAAAAGGAACTCTGATAGGAACTTATTTCTGAGCCACAAAAGCCTTCACTGTCCTTTTTATTTACTTTTTTTAATTTTTTTTTTTATTTCTGTATGTGTATGAATGTACTGCCTGCATGCAAGTTTGTGCACCCATGTCGTGCAATGCCGCGGAGGTCAGAAGAGGGTGTTGGATTCCCCTGGAACTGGAGTTCTCCTGGAATTGGAGTTTCAGACGGTTCTCGGCCGCCATGTGGGTGCTGGGGATGGAACCCCCGTCCTCTGTAAAAGCGGTCAGCACTCTTAACCGCTAGGCCATCTCTCCAGCCCCCTTTTTAAGACACTAAAGTGGACTTGACACCAGAGAACAGGATCTGGCTCTTTGGTGTGGCCCTGTCCCAAGATCCCCACCTTCCTGCCATGTTCATCACTTGCCTGGGTCAGTGTCTCTGGATAAGGATACTATCAGGAGTCCAAGGACAGCCCCAGTTATATAAGTTTAAAGTTTCCCAGGACTATATAAGACCCTGTCAACCCCCCCCAAAATAAATAAATAAATAAATAAATAAATAAATAAATAAATAAATATGAAATGAATGAAGGTTCAGGCTGGAGATATGGCTCAGCAGTTAAGAGCATTGACTGCTCTTGCCAGAGGACCCAAATTCACTTCCCAGCACCCACATGGTAACTAACATCCATCTGTAACTCTAGTTCCAGGGGAGTCAGCACCCTCTTCTGGCCTCTACAGGCATTGCATGCAATGCCTGTGATCCACTTACATGCAAACAAAACACTCATACACATTAAATTTTTAAAAATGAATAAAGGTTTTCTTGAAATGCTATCTCTTTTCTTAGAGTACACTATCTCCTTCTGTCTACCTGGACCATATATCTTCTCCCCAGAATTCCCTCAGAGGACACTTGCCAATACTGGACATACTGTAGTGGAGAAAAAGAGATCTGGGAAATGATTCTCCAAGTGAGGCAGGATGGCTCACCTAGCACTTGGGAGGTAGAGACAGAAAGATCAGAAGTTCAAAGTCATCCTCAGCTACATTGCAAATCTGAGGCTAGCCTGGCCTACATAAGACTTATTCAGCTAAAATGCTCAGATTCCATTTTTTTTTTTTGCCAACTTCTCTGAGAAAATTAGAAAAAGAATCACAGCCCAGTGATTCTTTGAAGCCTCTTGTCTCTCTGGGTAGAAAACATGTGGTCAGGAGACAGCTACCATCTTCTGAAACAGTAAAGCAAAGCTGTGTATGTGTTTTCAGGACAATACTACTTGGGGCACTGAGTCCTGCCCTAAGGTTTGAGCTAGCTGAGCAAGGAAGAGAGGACAGTGGTGCTGAGGGTTAGAGGAGAGGAGGGAGGGAGCACAGGCCAAAGGTGAACACAAGGGAAAATGTCGTGGGAGCTGCAGGTACCAGCTTGGCCCCTTGGTCAGTATCAAGGTCAGCTTTATATTTAAGATTTATTTTAGGGCTGGAGAGATGGCCTAGCGGTTAAGAGCGTCGACCGCTCTTACAGAGAACCCGGATTCCATCCCCAGCACCCACATGGCGGCTGAGAACCGTCTGAAACTCCAATTTCAGGAGAACTCCAGTTCCAGGGGAATCCGAGACCGTCTTCTGACCTCCGCGGCATTGCACGACACGGGTGCACAGACTTGCATGCAGACAGTACATTCATACACATACAGAAATAAATAAAAATAATTAAAAAAATTTTTTTTAAAGATTTATTTTAAATTATGTGTAGGGGGCATGTGAGTTCAGATGCCCTCAGGCATCAAATCCCCCTGGGGCTGGAGTCTTAAGTTTAGGTAAAGGTTAAAGGGGTAACCACCACACTTGAAGACCTGAATTTTTTCCTGGGCACTCTAAAAACTCTAGAATTTTGTTAGAGGAAGACATGGGCAAAGACTGGTGTGAGGCACAGCCATTAGTGAAGGGGACTTGGTCAAGCTCCCAGAGACCGACTCGAGAGATGTGGGGCCTGCTATCTGCATACAAAAGCACTTGGGGCTGGGATTATGCTCAGTGGTAGAGCTCAAGATTTCAATGCCACAGGCCTTTACTCCCAGTACCCGTGAGGCAGAAGCGGGTGGATCTCTGTGAGTTCAAGTTCAGTGCTCTTAACCGCTGAACCATCTGTCCAGCCCTAGGGTGATTGATTTTATGTTCTGTTTGTGGGGAAATGTTTTAAAGTCTCACTATGTAGCCCAGGCTGCCCTCAAACTCACCATCCACCTGGCTAGTACTGAGATTACACGTGCTGGGCATGGTGGTGCACACCTTTAATCCCAGCACTTGAGAGACAGAGGCAGGCAGATCTCTGTAAGTTCAAGGCCAGACTGGTCTACGTAGTTCAAGCCAGCTGGGGCTAAAGGGAGACCCTGTCTCAAAGTGGGGGGGGGGGGCACGGGTATGGCCACCACACCCAGTTGAACCTTGTTCCTTTTTTCTAACATTTATTTTGCATGTGTGCCCATGTGAAGGCACACTCATGAGTTCATGTGTGCAAGGTGTGGATGGATGTCAGAGGATCAGTCAGTTTTCTCCTTCCACAATGTGGCTTCTGGGGATTGAACTCAGACTTTCATGCTTGGCCAGAAACACCTTTACTCACTAGTCTTTTGCAGAGGGGGATGTGCAAGGTAGAGTCTGGCCTCAGCTGGGCATGAAGGTCTCCCATGGTATGCCACATTCAGGTCACACTTGCAACCCATTCTGTGTATCACTAAGTGCTCATTGTCCACATAGGCCTGTCTCTAGTAAATTCAGTCTCTAGAAGGAGAATATGACAAATTATTTTCATAACTGTCCAAAGAAAAGTTCAAAGTAGGGATTTGAAGGAAGAAGATATTCTTCTGCAAAATCAAGAAATAAAATACTTCTTTGTGCTCTTTCACTCAGCCTACCAAACTTTTTTCTGTTTGTTTTTAAGGTGTCAGGGGTAGAACCCAGGTCCTATATATGCTAAGCATGTATTCTACTCCTGAGTAAAACCTGTAGTTCTAAATATATATTTGAAAATTAGAGGAGCTAGAGAGATGAGGTGGCTCAGCGCTAAAGAGCACTCGACCCAAGTTTGATTCCCAACACCCTCTTCAGGTGGCTCACAACCACCTATAACTCCAGCTCCAGGGGATCCAGCACCTGACCCTTGGGCACCTACACTCATACACATCATTTTAAAAATAAAAAATAGGGGGGGCAGAGAAATGGTTCAGTGGTTAAGAACACTGGCTGCTCTTTCAGAGGACCTAAGTTTGATTCCCAGAATCCACATGGCAGCTACAATCATCTGTAATTCCAGTTCCAGGAGATCCAATGCCAGAAGACATCCATGGCCACTACATGACAGTCACACTTTCATGCATGCAGTACACTCATACACATAAAATTACTACTCATGCATTCTGCCTTACATGTTAAGTCCTGTCTCGTATCTTTTTCTCAAGTCTTTTTTTTTTTTTTTTTAACTTTTTTGATGCAGAAGTTTACTGTTTGGGGAAAAAAAGTTCTTTGAGCACGTCTTTTTGTTGCTGTTGTTCCCTTTAAATTTTTTTTTTTCTCCAAAAAGTTCTGGGATCACCAGCTCCATGTTAGAATCTTGAGTGCTGGGATCATGGGTTCCTTCTCCACATCTTAAGTTCTGGGATCACAGGCTTTATCTGGCATCTTGAGTGCTGGGATCATGGGCACCATCTCAGCGTCTTGAGTGCTGGGATCCCAGGCTCCTTCTCGACATCGTGAGTGCTGGAATCACAGGTTTCATATCAGTGTCTTGAGTGCTGGGATCACAGGATCCAAAAAGTTCTGGGATCACCAGCTCCATCTCAGCATCTTGAGTGCTGGGATCCCCGGCTCCATGTCAGCATCTTGAGTGCTGGGATCACAGGCTCCATCTCAGAGACTTTTTTTTTTTTTTGGTCTTTTCGAGACAGGGTCTCCCTGTAGCCCCAGCTGTCCTGGAACTCACTCTGTAGACCAGGCTGGCCTTGAACTCACAAAGATCCACCTGCCTCTGCCTCCCAAGTGCTAGGATTAAAGGTGTGCGCCACCACATCTCAGAGTCTCGAGTGCTGGGATCTCAGGCTCCATCTCAGCGTCTTGAGTCCTGGGATCACTGTCTCCATCTTGGTGTCCCAAGTGAGTGCTGGGATCCCAGGCTCCATCTTGGCATCTTGAGTGCAAGATTTTTTTTTAATCTGCATTGTGTGTGTGCTTGTGTGAGTTAATGTGCATCACATGCATGCAATGCCCTCATAGGCCAGAAGAGGGCATCAGATTCCCTGGAACTGAGTTACAGGTGGTTGTGAGATGACAAGTCCCTTGTAACAGCTGTAAGCACTTCATCTCTCCAAGCCCTTATTTATTCTCTTCTTTTTTTTTCAAGACAGGATCTCCCTGCAGCCCCAACTGTCCTAGAACTCACTCTGTAGACCAGGCTGGCCTTGAACTCACAAAGATCTGCCTACCTCTGCCTCCCGAGTGCTAGGATTAAAGGCGTGCACCACCACACCTGGCCATTTATTCTCTTTAATTATTATGTGAATGTGCATGTGTCCTTGCCTGTGTATGTCCATGAGTGCAATGACCCACAGAGTCCAGAGAAAGGAATTGTATCCTCTGGAGCTGGAGTTGCAGGTGGTCGTGAGGCAAGAGACATGCATGCTGGGAACCAAATTCTCATCCTGTTCAAGAGCAGTGCTGGGATTAAAGGCATATGTGTTACCACCTGGCTTTTATTTTGAGGTCAAGTATCACTCTATAGCCCAAGCTGACCTTAAACTCATTGTTCTAGTTTGCTTTCAATTGCTGTGACAAAACACTCTGACCAAAACCAACTTGGGGAGGAAAGAGTTTATTCAGCTCACATCTCCTAGCTCATAGTTCATCACTGAGGGAGCCCAACATAGGAACTCAGTGCAGGAACCTGGAGGCAGGAGCTGAAGCACAGGCCATGGAAGAACGCTGCTTACTGGCTTGCTCCCCTGGCCTGTGCTCAGCCTTTTTTTTTTTTTTTTAATTTTATTTATTTTTGTATGTCTATGAATGTACTGACTGCATGTAGGTTTGTGCACCCGTGTTGTGCAATGCCGCAGAGGTCAGAAGAGGGTCTCGGAGTCCCCTGGAACTGGAGTTCTCCTGGAATTGGAGTTACAGATGGTTCTCAGCCGCCATGTGGGTGCTGGGGATCGAACCCGGGTCCTCTGCAAGAGCAGTTGGTACTCTTAACTGCTAGGCTATCTCTCCAGCCCCTGTGCTCAGCCTTTTTGAGACTCCCTGTAGCTCCAGCTGTCCTGGAATTCACTGTGTAGACCAGGCTGGCCTTGAACTCACAGAGATCTGCCTGCCTCTGCCTCCCGAGTGCTGGGATTAAAGGTATGCGCCACCTTGCCGGGCTCAGCCTACTTTTTTTTTTTTTTTTAATTTTATTTATTTCTGTATGTGTATCAACATACTGTCTGCATGCTGGTCTGTGCACCCGTGTCATGCAATGCCGTGGAGGTCAGGTCAGAAGAGGGTGTCGGATTCCCCTAGAACTGGAGTTCTCCCTGAATTGGAGCTTCAGACGGTTCTCAGCCGCCATGTGGATGCTGGGGATCGAACCCGGGTCCTCTGCAAGAGCGGTCAGCGCTTTCAACCGCTAGGCCATCTCTCCAGCCCTCAGCCTACTTTCTTATACAATATACAACAACCTGCCCAGGGGTGACACCTCCCACAGTAGGCACAATCCTCCACAGATGTGACCACAGACCAGTCCAATGGAGGCAATTCCCCAATTGAGGCTTCCTCAACACAGGTGTGTCAAGCTGACACTAAAGCTCTCCAGCACACTCATGGTGCCCCTGCCTCAACCTCCTGAACATGCAACAACAGACAATGAAGCACGGTGCCCAGCATACTTTTGGATTTTTTTTTTTTTTTTATGAGGCAGGGGTCTTACTCTGTAACCCTGACTGGCCTGAAACTCACAGAGATCTGCCTGCTCTGCCTCCTGAGTGCTCAGATTAAAGACATGCACCACCACTCCCAGCCTATTTTTGGATTTTTTTTTCTTTTTTCTGGTCTTTTTGAGACAGGGTTTCCCTGTAGCCCCAGCTGTCTTGGAACTATGTAGACCAGGCTGGCCTTGAACTCACAAAGATTCACCTGTCTCTGCCTCCTGAATGCTGAGATTAAAGGCGTGCACCACCATGCCAGGCTAAGATCTTAATTTATAGAACCAGAATGCTTTCCAGACAGGTCTGTATCAGTTTGCACCACTTGCTAATGCCGGTTTTTACATCCTTGACCAAGGGCACCGGCTCCTGCTCTGAGCTGAGTACAGCTGCAGACTGCATGCAGCCACAGGAAGAAGGGCCCATGAGGGGCTCTAAGCTAGACTGTGGAAC
The DNA here is from genome assembly GCA_009823505.1 of Rhizomys pruinosus. NCBI lineage: Eukaryota > Metazoa > Chordata > Mammalia > Rodentia > Spalacidae > Rhizomys > Rhizomys pruinosus. Next base: position 1,913,557 of record VZQC01003012.1, on the reverse strand, counting down.
CAGGTCCCAAAGGAATCTGCCATCTGCCTAGTTCAGCAAATTCCCCTGAGCCCTGGAGAGGGTCTGTGTTTTGCAAGATCAGCTTTTTTGGAATGCCAGTGTCCTTCAGTATGTTAATAGGCTCTATTGAGAAAAAAAAAATCAGGTCAAATAAATTTAAAGAGCTGCATGTTAAACCTTCTTGGATACTCAGCACCCTAGGGTATGTTAAAGGCCTAATGAGCCCTTGCAAGGAGAAAACCCTTTTCCTGTCACTTAAGCCTCCCTTTCCTCAGGTGACACTGAGCTACCTGACAATAGGGGGGCTCTTCCCCGTTATCCAGAAGCCTCCTTGAGGAGCTGAGTTAGTTGAAGGGACGATGAAACCCTTTGCAAAGCATGAATGTGAATTCTGTTAGGTCAGAGGGCCAGGGGGCGAGGAAGGAAAGGTTGCAAGCAGAAGTGCAAGGTGAGCCAGTCAGACGGCCTTGGGAGTGATTTGAGAGGGACCAGATCCTGTCAAGCAAAGGCCTTTGAAGGCCGGTGTGATAACTCAGCAGGTAAAATCACTTCCAGCCTAACTCATGGACTTGAGTTCAATCCCTGGGACCCATCTGGTGAAAGGGGAGAATCAACTTCTGAAAGTTGTGACCTCCACACACCCACCTTTGAGCATTCAGCTTCTGGGGCCGGCTTACCTCTCTGTGTCTTCCAATCTGGAAAAGGGGTGTCCCCACCCCACATCTGTTCAGGCTGCCTTCGTTCACCCTGGTCTCACAGACAGGAACATAGAGCCCAGCGTTCTCCCTCTCTTAGCTCTCTTTTGTTTTACTTGTTTTTGCTTGTGGTGCTGGGGATGAAACACACGCCAGGCAGATCTCCACCCTGAGCTGCATCCCACTGTCCTCCCTGTGTACTAGTTGGGACTCTCAAATTATAGACCGCAGAAGGTCCATTCCAAGCCCCCTAAGCGAGGAGGAAAATGACTGGCTTGTGTGACAGATGCTGTAGCTTCAGGCAAGCTGGATTCGGTTTGAGCATGTCTTCACAACTCAAGGTTACTTGCCTCTGTTGAGTTTTGCTCCTTTGCATGCCCAACAGTCGCAGGCTCTTGACTCAGTTTGTCTAAATCTCCAAACCCAAGCATCCTTTCCCTTCCCAGCTATTTGATTTAAAAATCAGTAAAGACGCTGGGCATGATGGCACACACCTATGGTCCCAGCACTTGGGAGGCAGAGGCAGGCGGATCCCTGTCAGTTCAAGGCCAGCCTACTCTACAGAGCATGTTCCAGGACAGCTGGGGCTACAGGGAGACCCTATCTCAAAAATAATAATAAAAGGGGCTGGAGAGATGGCCTAGCAGTTAAGAGCGCTGACCGCTCTTACAGAGGAACTGGGTTCAATCCCCAGCACCCACATGGCGGCCAAGAACCGTCCAAAACTCCAATTCCAGGAGAACTCCAGTTCCAGGGGAATCCGACGCCCTCTTCTGACCTCCGCAGCATTGCACGACACAGGTTCACAGAACTGCATGCAGATAGTACATTCATACACATACAGAAATAAATAGAATTAAAATAATAATAATAATAATAATAATAATAAATTATTTTAAAAATAAATAAGCTAGCTGAAGCTAGCTCAGCAGTTAAAAGCACTGACTACTCTTGTAGAGGACCCAGGTTTGATTCCCAGCACACCTATGTTTGCTAAAAACCCAACTGTAACTCCAGGGCCAGGGGATCCGATGCCCTCTTCTGACCTCCCCAGGCATTGCATGACATAGATGCAGCTACCTAAATGCATACACATACAATCACACACAAAATAAAAATAATAAACTATTAAAAATAAATAAATAATCCGGGAGTGGAGGCACATGGCTTTTTATCTCAGCACTTGAAAGCCAGAGGCAGGTGGATCTCTGTGAGTTCAAGGTCAGCCTAGTCTGCATAGTTAGATCCAGGTCAGTCAGGGCTACATAGTGGGACCCTCTCTCAAAAAAAAAAAAAAGAAAAGAAAAGAAAAGAAAAATAAATATGATTTAGAATTTAAATATATTTAAAAATAAGCCAGGTGTGGTGGCACACACCTTTAATCCCAGCACTTGGGAGGCAGAGGCAGGAGGATCTTTGTGAGTTCAAGGCCAGCCTGGTCTACAGAGTGAGTTCCAGGACAGCTGGGGCTACAGGGAGACCCTGTCTTGAAAAGACCAAAAATAAATAAATAAATAAATAAATAAATAAATAAACCAATCCAGGGTTCCCTCTGGTTCAATAACTTGGGTCATGTGCCCACTCTTTTTTTTATTTAAAAAAATTTTTGGAGGGTCTCGTTCTGAACCCGTCTACGGGGTCCCCGGCCCAGAGGGACCTCGCTCGGTAGGATCGAAAGGTTATTCCTGGACAAACTGTCAGCCCATGAAAGAAAACAGCCAGAATTGACCAGACTCCAAGTCAACAGCTCCAGAGAGAGTGGACTGTTTTACCTCTCATCCACCTGTGCCCCTTTTCTAAGCCTAGGGAACAACCTGCGGAAGAGGGGGCGTGGTAGAATGTAAGGGCTGCAATTGGGGTGAATGGTGAAACTACAGCAATGTAGTCTGGACACTCATTTGATCAACTTGATTGAACAAACAACCTGTCACCCCCCACTGGATGGTGGGGCTGTAGGTGTTTGGGCACAACAGCCTGCAGATAGGTTTTGCATGAAGGATGCTTGTACTCATGGATTATCACTTATAGCTAAAAATGAAAAAAAAAAAAGAGAGAAAGATGCAGGACAGTTATGGCAGAATGCATGATCTGGGATGGGGTGGGGGTGGGGGGGAGGGAAAGGGAAATAAGCCTGAACTGAATTGGAAAAAAATGTATGAAATGCACAAAGCATCAATAAAAACTAAATTAATAAAAATAAAAAATAAAAAATTTTTTATTTACTTTTTTATGTGTATGAATGTACTGTCTGCATGCGGGTTTGTGCACCTGTGTTGTGCAATGCCGTAAAGGTCAGAAGAGGGAGTTGGATTCTCCTGGAACTGGAGTTAAAGACGGTTCTCAGCCGCCAAGTGGGTGCTGGGGATCGAACCCCGGTCCTCTGAAAGAGCAGTCAGTGCTCTTAACCGCTAGGCTATCTCTCCAGCCCCCCATGTGCCAACTCTTAATCCTTCAGTATAACCACAACCAAGGCTTATGTTCTACTTCAGTTTTGCCTGAGTTGGAAGAGGGACATTCTCCGGGAGGAAAATCGAGCACAGGTGCCGGGCATAGTGGCACAAGCCTTTAATCCTATCACTCAGGAGGCAGAGGCAGGCGGATCTTTGTGAGTTCAAGGCCAGCCTGGACTACAGAGTGAGTTCCAGGACAGTTGGGGCTACAGGGAGACCCTGTCTCAAAAAGACCAAAAAAAGAAAGAAAGAGAGAGAGAAAGAGAGAAAGAGAGAGAGAGAGAGAGAGAGAAGGAAGGAAGGAAGGAAGGAAGGAAGGAAGGAAGGAAGGAAGGAAGGAAGGAAGGAAGGAAGGAAGGAAGGAAGAAAGAGACTAGCACAGTACCTCAGGAGCTGATCAGGAAGAGGATGAAAGGTACTAGTGGTTAAAACATTCCATTTTCCCTGGAACCTTCTGGAATCTTCTTCACCAGCAGCCCTTGGGAAGGGCTCTTCTCTTCGCCAAGAACCTGACAGCTGGGCCCCCTTCCCAGTGCATGTGAGATGAGTCTCTCTCAAGTGACCACCTGGCACTTCTTGTTGCTAAGGGAGCAGCATTAATGGAGAGCTGCTGGGCATGCATGCTCCAAACTGGGTCCCTTGGCTATGCTAAAAACTTCATGGAATCCATACCACTTACCAGCTGTCAGATCTTTTCAAGTAATGCACTTATATGCTATCTACCCAGTAAGTCACCACAGTGGGCCAGGTGGCCTTAAAGCCTTTCAGCTATTTCCTAAGGTAGGCATCTTTCACTTCAAAGAACTCAGGCTAGCCCTCTAAGTGCTAAAGCCTCCAAAGAGGAGGGTCTTGGGACAGCCCAGTGCCCTTCCCTGGCTGGCCCTACCCTTGCCTACAATAGCTTGGACTATGAAAAGGACACCCTGGGCACACTGCAAAATTGGAATACACCCATTGGGCTGCTGGGTATGTGGATAGGAGCGGGCCAGGTCTGTGAGACCAAATCAAACTGAGACAGACCCCAAATAAAGCTGGGCCCAGGGTTTCTGTCTCCGTAAAACAGTTTCCACAGGAGGGGACCACAGAGAGGCCAGAAGCCTGAGGCGGGCAGGACTGGCCCATTTCCAGGACACAGGCATCAACCTGCAAGCTTGCTTGGCCTGGACAGACTAGGACATAGGACATAGGATAATTTAGAAAGAACTGCAGGCTGAGAAACCCAAGCTCTAGTCCATTAATGGCAGGAGAGGAGAGGCAGTTGAATCCTGGCACTTGAGCCTAGGGCAGGGAGGCAGGCAACTCAGAGAGCTAGATTGCTGAGACCCGCTGTAGTGGCTGAACACCCTGGGACTACACTTAGGGCAACAACTGCAGTGATCGAACATAGTAGGACTTCATAAGCTATTTAACTTCTATCCCTTCTTGGGACTCTGGATCCAGCCAGAGCTGAATTGGCTCTAGAAGGGCACCACCATGTACATAGACATTTGCAATGAGCTGACAACTGAGCAACTGGCTGCAACGCTGGACACTGAAGGAGCCCTATGACCTGGAACCCAGGGAAGGCCATGATACCAGAGGAGCCACTTGGGACTCATTTTTGTCTCTGGAGGGGTCTAAGGTCTCCCCTTGAATTAAAAGTCCTGGGGATGGAATACCATGATACTGTCCACATTGACTAGGATTCCAGCAAGAGAGAGGGAGGTAAGTCTTGCAGAGGAGACATCACCTCCCCTGCACAGGGGCCATTGAAGGCTCTTTTCTGGACTGAACAGGCTTCAAAGTCAGAGAACCTATGTCCACCAGAGGGCGCCCACTGCTCACAAATCTAATTAGGTCTACTCCTTGGGAAATGGTCCTAGTCACTGCAGACTTGAGGAGCAGTATCATGGTGACCCAGGACCCAGGCAGTTGTTTATTTTGTGCTAGGCTCAGGACCTAGGGAAAGTATACTCCACTGGGGACAATAAGGATTTTCAGAACAAGTCTCTGTAAAAGTGAGGACTTAGTGGGAGAAGTTGAGGCTCTGTGCACCTGAGTATCTGGAGGAACTAACTCAAGCAAGGTCTGCACTGGGCCTGGGCTTGGGCTTCATGCCGTCCCCATTCTACAGAGGGTATTAAGGCCCTGGCAAGATTCATTCTCCTGGCTCTGGCTCCCTATTAACATGTCTGATCCAAGCTCCATGCAGGATCCTATTACCTGTGACTATTTAGAGACCTCTTTTCCTGGGCTCTGGCCTTGGGAACCTCCCAAGACATGTCTTCTGGGTGGCAGGGCAGAAATGGCCAGTTTGGGAGTTCTTTCCAGGAGAAGCCAGCATGCAGTGTGACCCCATCTTGGGGCAGATTCATGCTGAATGGTCCTCAGCAGTTCCCAGCCCCTTCCACTTGAGGGTCACACAGGACTCCTCTACGGTGGCCTAGTCCAAACACTGTCCCTAGCTGTCAGTAAGGAGTTGTAAATGAACACTGGATCTTGCTGTTTGTCCCAACCCAGACATTTTGAAGACAGACAACTCCTGAATGAATATGGTGGTTATGAGATGGGAACGAATAAACATGAGAGGAGGCTGGGATCCAGTGGGCACAGGTTCATCCCCTGGGAGTCATTTAGCCTAGGTTACATGAGCTATGAAAAACTCCATACCTTGAGAAGCAACTGAGAAGTCTGTACCCAAGTCACCTCAAGAGGGACCACTCTTCAGTCCCCACTTCCTTTTCTCCCACCTACCACTGCCCAGGTTTCCATGTCAATCCACTCCTCCCATTTCTTCTCCTGCCTAGGAACATCTCCTAGGAAGCCACATCTTCAAGTACTTACAGCCCACCTTCAGCACCTCCACCCACTGAGGATCAGACCTGGAGGAGCTGAGAACAGTTCCCTATCCCAAAGCCACCATCTATCTATATCTTATTTCTTTAAGTCCAACCACTCATACAAGCTGCCATAGCAACCCTTATAGGCTGCTTTTACCACCCAGGCCTGAAAAACCAACAACCCCATCTGTCTGCCAAAGTGCAAAGGACTCAACTACTATCCAAGTAGCAAATTTCTCAAGGCCAGAATTTAGTAGGTTCCATAGAGGCCCCACACCAGTTAGGCTCAAGCCCTAAATGCCTAGCTTATACTATGAGTGACCAGCAGGGGGAACTACTAAGAGGCTGGGCAAGTTTAGTCCCCAAGACAACAGGAGCCTCTGGACTTGGCCCAGGCTTCCACTTGGCTTGTCACCCACATGCAACACAGTTCTCCAGTGTGTATTTGGTACCCAGGGACAGGAGACCCAATCCCCAGAAAAGGGATGTAGGTAGAATCAGGACTGCCTAATAAGCCCTCCCACAATGCCCAGTGGCCAGGATCTAACTGCAGCAGTCTTGACCTACACTCGCACAAAACTAAGGCCTGACCTCCCACCTGAACCCAAGGCCTCTAAGCTAACCTCTAACCTCTGCAGTTTTCAAGCTGAGTATACAACCACCCTATCTACATCCTCTCCTCAGAAGATCTCTCTACAAGCAGGTATGGATGCTGGGTGCAGGGGTACACACCAGTAATCCCAATACTCAGAAGGCTCACAGGAGCTCAAGGTTAGCCTAGGCTAGCAAGGAATTGGACTGTCTGGGACACATGAAGACCCATCTCAAATGTAAAGGGCCTAGAGAAATGGCTTAAATGCCCATACATACTGCCTTTGCAGAAGATCAAGTTGTTGAGATCAGGTGCCTCATAACCTTCCTCAAAGGCAATGCTCAATGTGCACACATCACAACACAATTTCAAATAACCAGGTACACAGAAAAACCAGGCTGGAGACAGCTTTGTTAGAACAACTCAGCAAAATAAAATTCCGGTTTATTGTTGGACATTGTTTCACACATACATCAAACAGGCCAAAAAAAAAAATAAACAGCAACTTCATAGACAAAAAAAGGAAAAAAAAAAAAACCTTTTATCTTTGGCCTTTTTAACCATCTCATACAAACCAACTACTTATAGTACAGCTAGGTACATACACAAAAAAAGTTACTGGAATGCTCGGAATAAGATTGTTTTTTTTTGTTGTTGTTTTTGCTTTTTTTACAAGGTTTTTTTTCTCCTTTGAGATTATAATGAACATGGTCACACCACAAGTAAAGTCAGAAGTAGGACAGAGAACGCTCCAAAGGCTGGTTCGGTCACCCGTTATCATTAAAAATGGCTGACCCCTAACAATATGTACAAAAATATAAAATGTAAATAAAAAATACAAACAAATTTTCCTTTTAAAGTACTTTTAAGAAAAAAAGCAGGGCCTCGGAAGTTTTGGTTTTTTCCTCCCCTGTTGCAAATTCACGTTGTGGTTTTGGTGGGTGGTGGAGAGCGCACGTCATCTGCGGTGGCACTGCCCGCTGGGGGCGGGGCTGCCTCTCTACTCGAAGGTGACCACGTTTAGATTCTGAGACTGGGAAGTGAAGGGTGAATAGGTCACGGCGGCCTTTTAGGTTTAACTTTTCCTTTTTGCTGTCTAGTCATCCTCATCGGTCTTCTGCTTCTTGGTATCAACATCATCATCCTGCATAAGAAACAGTGTCACAGGCCTGCCAGGATCGAAGTCCAAGTCTCTCCACTGTGATCCCACCTGAATCAAGGCCAGAGGCGACCTCCCCAGGGGGAAAGGGAGGGGGAGGGGACCTATCACACCACCCCAAACCCCTTTCCCCAGGCTGGAACCCACCTCATCATCTTCTGCTCCCCGCTTGGTGGCACCTGTCTCAGCCTCCTCATCTTCATCTCCATCCTCTTCCTCACCTGGAAGAACCAAGCATGCCAAGTCACCACCAATAAAGCCCTTCAGTTATGGCTGTCACCATGGAATGTCCCTGACCTGTCTGCCAAAGTAGACTGGCCAGAAGATCAGCCACTGTCCTTTAAAGATGGAGAGAACAACCAAGGTGACTGAGGGGCCCACCTGAAACAAGGTCCTACCTGCACCTGCAATCTACGACAGCGGTGGAGCAGGCCCAGACCCCCCACATCTCCCTTAGACAAAAAGGGAACCTACAGAGTGGAAGACAGTGAAGACTGGCTACTCACCATCACCTTCTTCCTCCTCCTCCTCTTCCTCCCCACCTTCTTCCTCTTCTTCATCTACCTCATTGTCAGCCTCCTGTTCCCCATTTTCCTCATTCTACGACAGGAAACACAGTAGCCATTAGGCAGCCGACAAAGCTGGAGAACCCCCGGAGGGCTGGCCGCACCAGACCACGCCACCTCCCAGACGCTGGGTAAATGTTGACAAGAACTCGGTGACACGCCAACACCTGAACTAGACCTGAAATCCGGTAAAAGGTCGAGGCAGAACTCACAGCGTTCCCGTTGGCAGGTGCGTCTCTTCCATTCTCTGCCTCCTCCACAACTTCCTTCTTCTCCTTCAAGTCCTTCAGAAGGAAGAGGAAACCAGTTAGTCCGAACAGCAAAAGGCTGGAACTAAGAAAGCTGAGGACACTCGAGCTCCATCGGAGGAGCCCATGTCCAACTCGGGTAACTGCGCACAGCCTAGACACACAGCAAGATTTCCCCGGCGAGGACCTCCCTTGCCCCCATGCTCAGGTAAGGACTCAAGGTATCACAGCCACAAACCCGCCCAACCGGGCGGGGCGGGGCGGACGGCTCAGGAACCCCCGAACTCACGCCCATCTAGAACCAGTCTCCAGCAGAAAGAGCTCCGCCTCGGAGCCGGCGGCTGGATTCCATAAATAAATAAGGTAGTAGAGGGAGGGGCCTGCGGGAGCGCGAACCTGCCGGAGCGCTGCATGCAACAGCAGGGGGCTGGCCTGGCCTCCGAGGTCCGAGTCGAACCCACCTCTCCCCGTCTGCACAAGGACCAACCACTCGGGCTGCATCCCGGAAAGCAGGGAGCCAATTGGCGCTCACCAAGCAGCACCTCGGGAGCCCTGCTGACCCGAACTTCTGTCCTCATCGCGGCCGGACCAGCCACGCGGGAGCACCCGCGGCCTTTCGCTCGCTCGCCGTCGGGCGACAGGCTTCGGGGCACACCTGTCCGCGGGTTAGCGCCCGCCTGGGCCTGGAGGGCCTCGCGCCGCCCACTCTCGCCCCCTGGCGGCCGAGGCCCGGGGGAGCCGGTGGGGGCGGGGTAGCGCGCAGGCGCACAACGTCCACCGGCGAACTACGCGCGCGAGCCTCGGCACGCACCGCGCGCACGGAGCACGTGGCCCGGGCCGCCTAGTGCGCCCGGTGCCCTGGAGACCCGCTCCCTGCCGAGCAAAATTCCCGCCTGCCAGCCCGCCCATGGACGCCCCCTGCCGCCGCCAACCGCGCGGGTCGCTGCGCCGGCTTCCGCCTCCGCTTTTGGCGCGCAAAGTGGCGCCGAAGAAATAGGGCCGCGCGGGGATGCCCAAGCCTCCAGCCCGTCGGGGGCGCGCTGCCCGGTCCTCGAGGGGATTCACCTCGGGGCACAGCTCCCACCGGGGCGGCGCGGGGGCGGTGCATAGGCCAGCGGGCCCCGCTCCAGATCGGCTCAGCGCGGGTCGCCTCAGAGGTGACGCCAGGGCCACCCGAGCTGAGGAGACGCCAAGGTGACTAGCGAGAAGAGACGGGAGAGGCATGCGAGTGTAGCCGCCGCTGAGGCGGCCCCGGCGCGTCCCGCCTCATGGCCCCGCGTGAGACAACACCGCGGCTGGCCAGTCGCCCGCACAGGAGCCATACACTGAGCCTCGTCCCGCAGCCCAAGTCTAGCCTAGCGCAGGGAAACTCGCCCCGGCCTCCCGGCCGGCCACCCTCCGACGTCATGCCGCCGCGCGCGTCCCCCGGGCCGGCCCCGATTCCCTGTTAACCCAGCGGCTTAACAAAGAGCGCAGCCGGAGACGCCCGCACACGCGTCCCCCGCACTTCCGACGCAGCGGAGTTGCAAAGTTCTTTCCGTGCGACCCCCGCCCCGCCCCGCCCCGCCACTCAACAGCGGCAGCGGACAAGTTCCCAGGGCTGCGCCCCGCGTCCCCTCGGGCTCCTGGTCCTAGTGGCCGCACGTCTGCCCGCGCATTCCCGCCCCCTCCCCCGCACACAAAGAGTGAGCTGCCGGGGCTCCTCCCCGGGGCCGCCACCAGGGCTCGGCCGAGCTCGCCCACCACGAGCCGAACAGCGCCCGGGAGGCGGCGCGCAGACCCCGAGGGGGCGGGCGGCGTCCAGCCTCACCTTGGTGGTGATCTCGGAGCTGGTGTCCACGGCTGCGTCTGACATGGTGGGGCACGCCGGTGATCCGATGCAGCGGAGGAGAGAGCGCAAGGCGGACGACACTGGCGAGAGCGCTGCTCAAGTCTGCGGCGGAGGAGGCGGGCGGCGAGGGTGGATGCGGTGAACGTGGAGACGGACCCGGGAACAATGCAAAGATGGCTTTTCCGAGCAGCCAGTGGGGGACTCACGCGGCGCCAGAACCTTTAATATAGATTAGTGGGCGGAGCTCCACCACCCTGGCCCTCACGTTATTGGCTGAGTGCAGGGAGCGGGCGTTCGCTGATTGGCTGGATTCCGAACAATGGGCAAGCGAGCTTAAAGCGGCAGCGCCTCGGCGCGGCCCGCGCTGCGCAGTCGCCAGCCTCTCTGTCATTCAGTCTAGTCTCGGCCTGGCCCTGGACAGGAGAAAGCGGCGCGCGTCACCGCCTGCGCGCTCCCGCCGCTGTTTTGCTTGAGCTTCTGACGCATACAGCCAAAGCGCGGCAAAGCAGCCCGCCCAGCCCCTGGTCTCCCCTTGCCCCTCCCCCGCGGCTGCTCGGAAGGAGGGGGAGGAAGGCGGAGGGGGGCGGAGTGGTGGAGTGGTGGGTAGGACGCCTGTCAGCGGGGGGGGGGGGGTGCAGGCGAGTGCTGGGCGGCGCTTGCCTCGGGCTGTGCCCGCGGAGGCGCCCGTCCCTCGGGGCCCCCTCCATCCCGAGTTGCCCCCGTGCAAATGGACGTGAGTCCTTGATGGGGTCGCGGGCAGAAGTGGACCCTCATGCCAGGCCCTTTCTGTCCTCCTTTCCGGCCCCCCTCGATTATGCGAGGCGGCAACCCTTGCCACCCCACGCCAGTTCGGCCGTCCAGGCCCAGCCGACTTGGGGGCACCACGCCGAGAGCGCACACGCGCACTCGAGGCTGGGTGCGGGATCCTGCCTTCGAGCGGGACGGCAGGTGGGCCTCGTGCCAACACCAGTGGCCGCACCCCTGGGCGGCAGTCGACAATGTCTCAGGGCGATAACTGCCGTCGTGACCATCAGAAAACGTTTTCCTTGCAAGGCCTCAGCCGTCCCTCAAGTTCACGCCTGTCCCTTATGTTGCGGGCTTCCGTGGGCATAGGAACACCGGGAAGTGCCTGTCTCCTAGGTCACTAGGCCAGTCCTTGGGGGCCCCTTCAAACTTGAGGAACCATTCCAGGAACCACGCGGAGCCCCGAAAAGAGAACCATAAAGACGCCACACTCAAGGTGGCGTAGAGCTCCGCAAGCGTGACGTGACGTGGCTCCCCAACTCGTGCCAACAGCCCTCAAATCGCGGACTACACCTTGCTTGCTGTCATCGCAGTTGGCTGTCGAATTAACAAATTTGTTCTGTGAAAGGAAGGACTAGAACAGTTAGACACAGAGCGCAACGCACGATTTGCGCCACATTCAACATGGCGACAGAGAGAGTCCAAACCCGTCCTGCCAGAAGGGGGCGCCCAACACGGAAGGCGGGACTCCTCAGAACCGATCGCCCATTGGCTGAGAGTGGCGGGCGAACACAAAGTTGACGCTTTGCGTCCTGTCATTGGCGGTCGCTGTTGTCTGTCTCTTGGGCCGTAGATCCGGGAATGAGGAAAACCCGGAGCTAAGGACCACTGAGAATGGACAAATGCAAAGTACCGTAGCTAGAAGTCGAGGCTAGAAGAGAGTCGGCCTTCTGGGGTCCCTTCGGCGATGGGTAATTGGACCCAGTCCCCACCGGGAGGCCCCTGTCCTGAGCCTGCGGGGCGGGAAGGAGCGCGCAGAGTCGGGGGCCTGCTGTAGATGGGCTCCCGGGAGAGACCCCCGAGCGGCAAGCGTCAGCCGGGCAGCCCTGAGCGCACGTGCCAGGCTTGCAGCTAGATTATAGAGCGTCCCCGAGCGACTTTCCCTTTTGCGGGGGACAGTGGGGATGAGGGCTGGAGAAGGCAGTCTCCCCGGTTGGACGCCCGCGCCCTAGGTTTTACCAGCTGCTTTTACTGTGTCGCGCACCTGGACACTCTTCCTCTGAGCCGTCGCTGCCAGCATCCTGCTTTTGTGGGAGAGGTGGAGGGATTATGCAGCAGGGTAAACAGGAGAGTGCCTGCTACCTGGGAATTAGCCTTTAAGATCCCGTTACTCCCCGGGGGATTAATCTCTCCATCCACTGAACCCAAGTGCACAGTTCGGCCTGTGCCACTCTTAGGCACCCAGGCTTTTCCCAGCTTTTGTCACTGTGTCCCCAGCTAAAGAGTGACTATGTAGATTCTGGATTCCAGCAAGGAGGGAGAAGCTGGGTGAGAAGAACTGCTTTATCTGATCTAGTTCCCGTAATCCTGGGTTCACTAGAAGTGGTGCTGACAGCACAAGCTCGCTGCTCCCAGGAGCACCACCTCAACTCAAGCATTCACCCAAGACCTGCTGCATTCTTGACAGTCTGGCTCGTGCTCCCAACATTTCCTTTTTTTTTTTTTTTTTTTTTGTTTTGGTCTTTTCGCGACAGGGTCTCCCTGTGGCCCCAGCTATCCTGGAGCTCGCTCTGTAGACCAGGCTGGCCTCGAACTCATAAAGATCCGCCTGCCTCTGCCTCCCTTGAGTGCTAAGATTAAAGTCGTGTGCCACTACGCCTGGCTCCATTTATTTTTATAAGGTGTGGGTAGTAGGACAGTTATGGGATTGGACTACATGAAGCTGACACTTTTGTAAGTCATGATCAATTGAAGATCAGTTGAAACTCTATGATATCACCCCTCCTTTTGAACAAATCAGGAAGACAGATCCAGGGCTTAGAGCAAGAGACTTAGAGCTACAAGTGAATCACCATCTGTTTTGGCCAGCCTAGTATGTTGAGAAGCGCAGGGCAAAAGGCACCTCAAGGCCTTCCCTCTGGCCAAAGAGCCTTTCTTCAACCTCTGGCTGTTTCTGACTCGGTGGTTCTGTCTCTCCCTTCCACTCATCCACACATCTTTGGCCTTTTGCTGCTCCCAAGGCAGGAAGTGAGGCATGTCCATGGTGCTGTCCATCAAATCTCAAGACAAACTGGGTGCCAATTTCTTCCTCTGGGTCTGTTTGTATTTTAGACCAGCTTTAAACCCCGATGCCTCAGGGACAAATTGAAAATTTTTAGGAAAATGTCTTCAGCCCCCAGTCTGCATAAGCCTGACTCATTTCATAGACCTGGCCCCTGGAGGTGTTTAGATGCAACCAAAGCCTGTTCCTAAGCCGTCTCCAACACATGTATTCCAAATTGGTCAGCTCACAGTTCTGCTTTCCAAAACATGACATAAAATACATATTTGGGAACAGGCTCAAATTTGGGGGTCACTGAAATGGCTCAGTGGGTAAAGTTGCTTGCTGCCAAGTCTGATGACTTAAGTTCAATCCCCAGAGCCCACATGGTGGAAGACAAGAGCCAGCTTCCATGAGTTGTCTTCTGACTTCTGCACATGTGCCCCTACATATGTAAGTACGTAAATGTAATAAAACTTTTAAATACATATTTGGATTAAGACTGCCTGGGTTCATTCCCAGCCTTGCCATTTGCTAGTTGTGTAAAATCAGGTGAGTTACTTCCCCACGTCTAGAAATCTACAGATGACGTGATGTTCTGTGGAGCTGAATGCCTAGCTAATCAGAAAGCTGAAAATGTCCAGCGCATTCAGGGAACATGCTCTGGGGATGGTTTCTTCCAGCTGCCCTCTATACTTAAGTGTGTTGGTTTTAGGGTATTTGCAGGACTCTGGCAAAGGAACAATGGCCTCAGCAGATTTTTTTTTCCCATGTTCGGTAGTAAATGAGGGCACTGGCCTCAATGAGTTTCTGAAGCCTGTGATTCGGTGCTGGCCATGGTTGGCAGTTCTTTGGCTTCAGCGGAACGATGGAGTCTGGGAGGTCGCCGCAGTGAAGCAGACCTCAAAAACTACCGCCTTCCAGCCCTCCAGAACCCCAGGAGTTTCAGGCTGTGGTTTCCTTGCTCCGGAGTCAGGGCTGGGGAACTGCCAGCCGCTTTCAACCCTCCCGCCTTGCTAGCGGCCTGATTGCGTAAGAGCACCCCCACCCCCACCCCCATGGCTGCTCCTTCTAGCACGCCCGGGCCTGCCTGTCCTGTCCTCACTGTCCTCCCCGGGGAGCTGGGCCAGAGGCCTGGCTTCTGGTACTCACACAGGTCTGGCCACTCAAGGAGGCTCCTGCCCAGCAGGGAGAGGGTGGGGAATGTCGCGACCATTTGAGGCCTATCCTCAAACCACTGCCCAGGCTCTGGGCACTGGTGCCAGCCAAGGTGAGGTAAGGAAGCAGGGGAAGATGGATGTGCAGAGTCCATAGCCACTACCCCTGGGCACTGGCGTGCCAGACTTCCTATGCACGCGGCCCCTGCCGTGCCTCCAGGAATCTTGTGCCTGCCTGTGCCTTTTCCTGGCCACCTTCCCTGCATCCCCAGCCTGTGTGCACCTATTTGCATAGCTGAGCTTGTGGGTGGGCTTTTTTTTTTTTTTCTCTTATGCTCTGGTTACTTTGGTGAGTGGGTGGGCCCAGCCTCAGGAAGATGCTTGCTATGGGAACGAATGAGCTGGCACACACCTGGGCAACCACCTTCAAAGGCCTGAAGGTGCTTCATCAGAGAAGAAGGTAGTTTCCTCTGTGACACCTTCAATTCACCCACACCCCTCCACACTTCTTCCTTCCTGGTACACAGCCCAATGTGGGAACCCAACAGAACCTGGAGCCCAAAAGGGAGGGTTTAACGAGGTCACACGAAAGATCTAGGGCCATGAGGCCAAAAGACCCTCTGTTCTGGAACCAGCGTGGAGATATCTCTCAGGCTCCTCTCTAGAACAGTCTCTTCTTCAAGCAATGTTCTGCCATTTTCATGGGGTAAAACTGAGACACTCGGGTCTGGAGAGATGGCTCAGTGGTTAAGAGCACCGACTGCTCTTGCAGAGGACCCAGGTTTGAATCCCAGCACCCACATGGCAGCTAAGAACCATCTATAAGCCTGGCGTGGTGGCCCACGCCTTTAATCCTAGCACTTGGGAGGCAGAGGCAAGCGGATCTCTGTGAGTTCAAGGCCAGCCTGTTCTACAGAGTGAGCTTCAGGCCAGCTGAGACTAAAAGGGAGACCCTGTCTCAAAAATGCAAGAAAGAAGAAAGAAAGAGAAAGAAAGAAAGAGAGAAAGAAAGAAAAAGAAAGAGGAAGGAAGGAAGGAAAAAGAGCTAGGATACCTCAAGAGCACTGACAGCTGCAGCCTATTCTTGCACCTGCTGGCAAATTTTCATAATCCCCACTCTGCTAAGCAGGGAAGAATCTAGCCCAGCTCCTAGGGAGAAAACAGCATGGCTGTTTGCCCCCACTCTGAACTGACTCTGGGGTCCTGAGGTACAGATCTGTTTTTAAGATCCTCAGAGTATAAAAAAAAAGATCCTCAAAGTATTAATCACCTTAATCTCCTCATTTAAGGTTTTCAGAATAAGAGATGTTCTAGAGTATTTTTCAGAAGTCACACTAAGCTTAAACTAAACTGAATCTGGGGGCTGGAGAGATGGCCTAGCGGTTAAGAGCGCTGACCGCTCTTACAGAGGACCCGGGTTCGATCCCCAGCACCCACATGGCGGCCGAGAGCCGTCTGAGACTCCAATTCCAGGAGAACTCCAGTTCCAGGGGAATCCGAGACCCTCTTCTGACCTCCGCGGCATTGCACGACAAGGGTGCACAAACCTGCATGCAGACAGTACATTGATACACATACCAAAAAAAAAAAAATTTTAAAAAAAATGAAAATAAATTTTAAAAATTTAAAAAAAATAAAATAAAATAAACTGAATCTGGATGTGCAGATATCTGTGAGGGAAAATGTGTGCTGAAAAACTATAGAAGAGCCAGATGTGGAGGTGCACACCTTTAATCCCAGCACTCAGAGACAACAGAGGCAGGTGGATGGATGTGCAGAGTCCACAGCCACTACCCCTGAGCACTGGCCTGCCAACTTCCTATGCACATGCCCCCCTGCCCTGGCCCCAGGAATCTTGTGCCTGCCTGTGTCTTTTCCTGACCACCTTCCCTGCATCCCAAGCCTGTGTCTACATAGCTAGTTCCAGGCTCAGCTGTTAAGAGCACTGACTATTCCTACAGAGAACCTGGTTCCAATTCCTAACACCCACCTGGCAGCTAACAACCATCAGTAACTCCAGTCCTGACCTTCGCTGGAATTCCACAACATGGGTACACTTACACATATGCAGGCAAATATACTCATATACATAAAATAATAAATAAAAAATAGAAAAAGAAAGGAAAATGAAAAGATTCTTAGGGCTGGAAGTAATCTACATATGGCATTCTAGGCCAGCCAAGGATATAGAGTGACACCTGAGACCCGGTCTCAATAAAATAAATATCCTATACTTACCTGGCAGGGGAGATACCATGATGAAGAAGGTGGTTTTTCCAGGGCTAAGCTCATCCATTGCACTTGGGATGTGCTGACCCCTGAGATTTCCCCAAATTCAGGAAACTTGACTGCATAATTTGTAGCAGTGGGGGACTGCAACTAGCTCTCCCCTGTAAAATAAATAAATAAATAATCTTTAGGGCTGTAGATGTTACTTTAGTTACTAGCCAACTGGTCTGCCCTTACAGTGTACTCAATCAGCTTATTTATTTATTTATTTATTTGTTTATTTATTTATATGAATGTACTGTCTGCATGTAGGTTTGTGCACCTGTGTCGTGCAATGCCGAGGAGGTCAGAAGAGGGCGTCAGATTCCCCTGGAACTGGAGTTAAATAGGGTTCTCAGCCACCATGTGGGTGCTGGGGATCGAACCTGGGTCCTCTGCAAGAGCAGTCTGTACGCTCAACCGCTAGGCTATCTCTCCAGTCCTCAATCAGCTTTTCTAAAAAAAAAAAAAAGAAAAATAAGGGAGCTGGGACTGGACATGTAGGGGCTGGAGAGATGGCTCAGTGGCTAGGAGATCTGTCTGCTCTCACAGAGGACTAGGGTTCAGTTCCAGCACCCACTGGGTATAACTCCAGTTCCAGGGGACCTGACACCCAATTCTGGCCTCTGTAGGCACTGCACACATGTGGTAGACATACTTGCAGGCAAAACACTCATATACACGAACACACACAAAAAAGTTAAAGGCTAAGGGAATGGCTCAGTGAGTAAAGCCTGATACCCAAGCACAAGGGTCTAAGTTCAGAATCCCAGGACCCACTCAAAAGCTGGGCAAAGCAGCACAATACAAAGACCAGCGAATCTCTGGACCCTGTTGACTAGCTGGCCTCACCCAATCAGAGAACCACATTCAGTGAAAGATCCTATCTCAAATAATAAGATGAAGTCACCAAAGAAAACCCCAATGTCGATCTCTGGCCTCCACAAATACATTTTCATATGCACTGGAGTTCACACATACCAGAGACAAAAAGACAAAGCTTTCTCTCAGCTCTGGGGGCTCAGTGCTTAAGAGCACAGTAGAGGATCGGATGTCCTCTGGCCTCCATGCGTACCTGCACACGTGCGCATACCCACACATAGACACGCACATATAGACAGAATTAAAAATAGATAACAGATATCCTTCATGGTCAGAAGTCTTAAAAACAATAACAAACAAAACACTGTTTCAGCTCCTTGGAAAACTACCACCTAGCAATTCTCTTCAGCACCCTCCTCCCTCCCAGCCTCCTCTCCTCCTTGTGCCTCCATTGTGGGCCAGCAGGGGGACTGGAGGACTCACTTCAAGGTTTAATTTACAAAGGCTCCAAGCCAGTTTCCCCTTTACCGCCTGGTTCCCAGCTGAAATGAGAGGGG
Organism: Rhizomys pruinosus; assembly: GCA_009823505.1. Classification (NCBI taxonomy): domain Eukaryota; kingdom Metazoa; phylum Chordata; class Mammalia; order Rodentia; family Spalacidae; genus Rhizomys; species Rhizomys pruinosus. The sequence goes on along the minus strand of VZQC01003012.1, from coordinate 1,895,389 downwards.
ATTCTTGGCATGGACAGTCATTTAACTGTAGCCATGGGCAGAGGCAGGTCTGCTCATGCCCTCTACCTGTCGTGGCCCTTTGTCTTATACTTCCAGCTAAACTTCTGGAGGGATGGCTCAGTGAATAAAATCCTTAGATCCAGGCCTCTCAGTAGGTGTTCTGATTCCTAGCACCCATGTAAATGGGGGTGGGGGGTGCCCACCTGTAGTCTCAGCACCAGGGAGGCAAAATGGGGGATTCCTGGAACAAGCTGTCTAGCTAAAAGAGCAATTGAGGAAAACACCTGATGTCAACCTCTGGCTTCCATATCCCCATGCATGCAAACACACACATGTAGATGCCAAAAAAAAAAAAAAAAAAAAAAAAAAATAGGGGCTGGAGAGATGGCTCCATGGTTAAAATCACTGGCTGCTCTTGCAGAGGACCCAGGTTTAGTTCACGGCACTCACATATCAGCTAACAAATATCTATAACTCCAGTTCCAGGGGATCCAATGCCTTCCTCTAACCTCCAAAGGCATTGTACGACATGAATGGACTTACATATATGTAGGCAATATACTCATACACAGAAAATAAAAATAACATTAATTGGACTGGGGTATAGCTCAGTGGTAAGAACGTCTGTCTAGGGGCTGGAGAGATGGCCTAGCGGTTAAGAGCACCTCCCGCTCTTACAGAGGACCCGGATTCGATCCCCAGCACCCACATGGCGGCCGAGAACCGTCTGAAACTCCAATTCCAGGAGAACTCCAGTTCCAGGGGAGTCCGACACCCTCGTCTGACCTCCGCGGCATTGCACGACACGGGTGCACAAACTTGCATGCAGATAGTACATTCATACACATACAGAAATAAATAAAATAAAAATTAAAAAAAAAAAAAGGAACGTCTGTCTAGCATGCATGAGTTCAGTCCCCAGACCAGCATCCCCACAAAAAGAGTTATGGCCTAGTAGCTCACAACAGTAATTCTAGTATTGAGGAACCTGAGGCAGGGGGATCATCAGTGTCTCAAAGGTCACTTGAGCTACATAGTGAATTCAGTGTCTCAAAGGTCACTTGAGCTACATAGTGAATTCAACTCAAAAACAAAATGAAAAAAAGACAAAAGAAATTATTGTTCAAGCCAGGCATGGTGGCACACACCTTTAATCCCAGCACTCTGGAGGCAGAGGGAGGTGGAGCTCTGTGAGTTCAAGGCCAGCCTGGTCTACACAGACAGTTCCAGGCCAACTGGGGGCTATAGAGAGACCCTGTCTAAAAAAAAAGACCAAGGGCCCGGGGTGGTGGCGCATGCCTTTAATCCCAGCACTCTGGAGGCAGAGGCAGGCGGATCTCTGTGAGTTCAAGGCCAGCCTGGTCTATGGAACAAGCTCCAGGCCAGCTGGGACTAAAGGGAGACGCTGTCTCAAAAATAACAACAAAAAAGGAAATTATTGTTCAAGCACTCTGAATCAAAGGGAATTAATGACTTGCTGTTCTAAGTCCCCTTCCCAGGGTGTTGAGACCTATGTTAAAGTGCACTGTAAGAGAAGAAAAAAAAATGTAAGAAAAAATAAGGCCTGCAAAAGGGCTCAGCAGGCAAAGGTGCTTGCTATTAAACCTAACAACATGAATTTGACCCATGGGACCCACATAGTAGAAGGACAACTGACTCTGCAAACTGTCCTCTTACCTCCACATGTACAGAAGCACCCTTATGCACTCACACATGAGCACAAACACACACATACACCCCAAATAAATAAATTAGAAAAGGGAGAAAAATGAATCTAATTCTGCAGTTCTACAGTGAATCCCCACAGTCGGAGAGGATGGAAAGAGTTGCTGATCTGAGAAGGGGGTAGGGATCGGTGATCTGTATGGTGGCATACATCTATAGTGCCAGCACTGGGGAGACAGTGGCAGGACCATCATTATATGTTCAGGGCTAGCCAGGGCTACAGTATAGTGAGACCAGGGAGGAGAGAAAAGAGTCTAGTCAGAAATATAGCCCATTGCCTGGCAGGTCTCCACACTGTCTCCTGAGTGGCTGGGAGCAGAGCAGACCTAAGCACCAGCAATTAATCCCGACAGAAAATCCTCAGAGTAGGCCACGCTGTGATGGGAGAGGGCAGGAGAGAATCTAGCTCTGGAGACCTGTCCATGGAGGGCATGACAAATGCAGGAAAGTTCCCAGAAGGAAGACAGATCCCCCCCTTTCCTGCTGAATTCAGGCCACATATCCTGCTGAGCTACACACACACACACACACACACACACACACGCACGCACGCACGCACGCACGCACGCACACACACACACACAAATCCAGGAGTGGTGGCATAGGTTTTTAATCTAATTCTCAGGAGACAGAAGCAGGCAAATCTCCAAGTTTGATGCCAGCCTGGTCTATGTAGTGAGTTCCAGTCCAGCTGGAGTTACTAGGGAGATGCTGTCTTAAAAACAAACAAACAGGGGCTGGAGAGATAGCCTAGCAGTTAAGAGCACCGACTGCTCTTGCAGAGACCCGGGTTCGATCCCCAGCACACACATGGCAGCTGAGAACCCCGTCTGTAACTCCACTTCCAGGAGAATTCCAGTTCCAGGGGAATCGGACACCTTCTTCTGACCTCTGCAGCATTGCACGACACAGGTGCACAAACCTACATGCAGACAGTACATTCATACACATAGAAAATAAATAAATAAATAAATAAATAAATAAATAAATAAATAAATAAAAATTTAAAAAAAATAACTTTTTTTTTAACGTTTCAAGGAGCCTATTCTAGGAGGGGGATTCCTAAGACGAGATTACCTTTGGTTGATTTAGCCACATGCCATGGTCTATATGCGGAAGTCAGAGAACATCTTTGAGGAGTCAGTTCTTGCCTTCTCCTATGACCAGGACCTCAGCTTGTTGCCTGGCCCCTCACTCGCTGAGGCACCTCTGTCTTCCAGTGCTTGGCTTAAAGGCATACACCAGCACCTCAGCCTACATTTATTATTTTCTTTTTTTTTTTTTTAATTATTTATTTATTTTTGTATGTGTATGAATGTACTGTCTGCATGCAGGTCTGTGCACCCATGTCGTGCAATGCCGCGGAGGTCAGAAGAGGGTCTCGGATTCCCCTGGAACTGGAGTTCTCCTGGAATTGGAGTTACAGACGGTTCTTAGCCGCCATGTGGGTGCTGGGGATTGAACCCAGGTCCTCTGCAAGAGCATCGCTGCTCTTAACCACTAGGCTATCTCTCCAGCCCCCTCTTTTTTTTTTTTTTTAAACAGGGTCTCCCTTTAGTCCCAGCTGTCCCAGAACTCACTATGTCCACCAGGCTGGCCTAGAACTCACAGAGATCCACCTACCTCTGCCTCCTGAGTGCTGAGTCCTGGGATTAAAGCCACCACACCGCTCTTTAATACTTTATTATCTTTATTTTATGTGTATGAATATATTGCCTCCATGTGTGTAAGTGCACCCGTGGGGTGCCATGCCCATGGAAATCAGAAGAAGGTGTCAGATCCCCCTGGATCTTTGTGAGTTCAAGGCCAGCCTGGTCTACAGAGTGAGTTCCAGGACAGCTGTGGCTATAGGAAGACCCTGTCTCAAAAGACCAAAAAAAAAAAAAAAAAAAGAATAGGCAGTGCTCTTAACCACTGAGCCATCTCTCCAAGCCCAGTGAGAAGGAAGTTTCTTATGCTGGAACCCAGCGATGTGAGGAATAGGGCAATTTGTAATTGTCACCAAAAGCTCATTATAAAGAGCCTACCATCCAGGAGTTCTGTCACATGCTTATAATCTCAGCACTCAGGAGGCAGGAGTAGTAGGAACACAAGTTCAAGGCTAGCCTGGGCTATATAGCAAGTTATAAGCCAGCCTGAGCTATCAGGAAAGAAAAAAAAAATCCACTAAAAAAAGTAATGTGGGCTGGGCATGGTGGCACACACCTTTAATCCCAGTACTTGGGAGGCAGAGGCAGGCCAATCTCTGTGAGTTCAAGGCCAGCCTGGTCTACACCAGGACAGCTGGAGCTACAGGGAGACCCTATCTCAAAAAAAAAGACAAAAAAAAATTAATCTGCACCAGGTGGTCCCTTGGGACAGTCTAAGGCTACAGGAAACAATTCCGCCGTGAGTGTTTTTCCAGGCTAACGCTGCCAATAGTCCCATTCACTGCTCTGGGTCTGAAATACAGCACTGCACACTGTTCCTTTAAGGGAACCACAGAATAAGGGCTCTCTGGCTTCAGCCCCAACAGGTCAGTGTGCCTCGTTGGAGAGGAACTGTGCCCAGTGCCTTTCCAGATCTGGGCCCCTCCTCTGTCCTGGTTGGCTAGGAGCCAGCAAGTCTCACTTCCATAAGCTTTCATTTTCTCACAAGTAAATGGAACTGATTACAACCTCCTGTGGTGACGGGGAGGGGCAGTGATCAATCTTATCATGATCCTAGCTGCTTTACTACCAGGAAACGCCAAGCTTCTCCATCACTTGAGTCTTTTTTTTCTCAGTACTGTGGGTGGAATCCAGGGCCTTGTGTGTGCTGGGTCAGTGCTCTGCCACCAAGCTATGCTCCTGCCCCTCTTTTTTCTCTTAGGTCCTCTGGGACTTTTGACTAAGGGCACTTCATTGTCTTGCACCAGAAGCTCAGTCTTGAGTTGCAGCTTGAGTCCCCAGAACACACCAGAGTTGACAGGCCTTACCTCCCCACCCCAACCACGTGTCCCAGCTGCTTCCTCAGCTCTGCTTCTCTAGGGGTGTTTGGTTGTTGTTTTTTAAGATTTTATTATTTGGGGGACTGGAGAGATAGCCTAGCGGTTAAGAGCACCGACGCTCTTGCAGAGGACCCGGGTTCGATCCCCAGCACCCACATGGCGGCTAACAACCGTCTGTAACTCCAATTCCAGGAGAACTCCAGTTCCAGGGGAATCCGAGACCCTCTTCTGACCTCCGCGGCATTGCACGACACGGGTGCACAGACCTACATGCAGACAATACATTCATACACATACAAAGGTAAATAATAATAATAAAAAAAAAAAAGATTTTATTATTTGGGGGTTTTTGGTTTTTGGTTTTGTTTTTTGTTTTGTTTTTTTAATTGGTCTCTTCGAGACAGGGTCTCCCTGTAGTCCCAGCTGTCCTTGAACTAACTCTGTAGACCAGGCTGGCCCTGAACTCAAAAAGATTCACCTGCCTCTGCCTCCCAAGTGCTAGGATTAAAGGCATGCTCTACCACTCCCAGCCTTGGTTTTTGGTCTTTTTAAGACAGGGTCTCCCTGTAACCCCAGCTAGCCTGGAACTTGCTATGTAGATCAGGCTAGCTGTGAGCTCCCAGATATCTGCCTGCCTCTGCCTCCCAAATGCTGGAATTAAAGGCGTGTATCACCATACCTGGTTTATATTTTGTTCTTTTTATTTTATGTATAGGAGTGTATTGCCTGAACGCATATAAATGCACACCCGTGTCATGCAATGCCCCTGGAGGTCTGGAGGTCAGAAGAGGGTGTCATAGCCTCTGGAATTGGAGTTACAGATGATTGTTAGCCACAGAGAACCCAGGTCCTGTGCAAGAGCAGTGCTCTTAACCACTGAGCCATCTTTCCAGCCCCTGTTAGTGGTTTTTATTCCCTTTTGTCCTATAAGCTTTTTTTTTTAGACAGGGTCTCCCTGTAGCCCCAGCTGGCCTGGAACTCACTATGTAGACCAGGCTGGGCTGGAACTCAACAGAGATCTGCCTGCCTCTGCCTCTGCTTCCCAAGTGCTGGGATTAAGGCATGCACCACCACACTACGCCTGGCCCCTATAAGTGCTTTTAAAGGGCCATTTATTTATTTTATTTTATTTATTCCTGTATGTGTATAAATGTACTGTCTGCATGTAGGTTTGTGCACCCGTGTCGTGCAATGCCACGGAGGTCAGAAGAGGGTGTTGGATTCCCCTGGAACTGGAGTCAAAGACGGTTCTCAGCCGCCATGTGGGTGCTGGGGATCGAACCCTGGTCCTTTGCAAGAGCAGTTGGTGCTCTTAACCGCTAGGCCATTTCTCTTATAAGTGGTCATTAATCAACCAAACTTGAGCAGTAAATACCTAAGCACTGTCTCACAGGTTACATTATTCACACTTCACACCAATTGAGAGAGATGTCCCCATTTCATAAAGAGAAACCGTGTCAGCCGGGTGTGGTGGCGCACGCCTTTAATCCTAGCACTTGGGAGGCAGAGGCAGGCGGATCTTTGTGAGTTCAAGGCCAGCCTGGTCTACAGAGTGAGTTCCAGGACAGCTGGGGCTACAGGGAGACCCTGTCTCGAAAAGACAAAAAAAAAA